>QLTV01003123.1:689926-700650 GCA_003457575.1 Thermophis baileyi
GCGGGGGGCGCGGAGGACAAAAAGCGGAGCACCGCCGCGGCGGTCGGAAGCGATGACGCGCCCGGCCGGGGCCCTCCCTCCTCGCCGCCGCGCACGGAAATTGCCGAGGGCGGACGGAGATGCCCGAGGACGACCCGGCGTCTCCCCCTGCAGGCCGAGCTCGGTCACTGCAGCGCCCCGCAGTCCAACAGGTCGAGGCGGAGGCGGTGCCGCATCTGGGAGCCTCACCTGTTGGGTCACTTGGCCGGTTGATGCATTTGGGAAGCCCAGTGCGGAGACCTGGCAGGGCAAGGTCGCCCCCTCCCCCCCCCGCGGAATTTGTCTCATCCTCTGGGATGCGATGCTGGAGGGGAGAGAATGGCTACACAGCAACAATTCCCCATCTTTTGGCTAAAGCGACTGAAAGTTCCCAAGCCCGGTTGGCTTTGCTGCCAGGGAAGAGGCTGAGACCCCCCTCCAGCTTTGACTTCCTTGTTCTCCTCTAGATGCTCTCATGGGGTCTCCCCAGATGTGCTCCCCCCACCCGAAAGCAAAGCCCAGGGCATCTCCTTCCAGGGGCGGGACGTTCTCCAGGAGGAGACCCCCAGAAGGTGGTCCTGCCGTGGCCGGAGGCTGGGCGAGGGGTCTCCAATGCCACTCTTCCCTCTTGCGGCCCTTCCAAGGTAAGACCCCGGAGGGTCTCCTGCTCCGATGATGACTCTGCCTCCCGGTTGGGGGCAGGGTCTCCCAATGGTTTCAGCCACCTCTGGAAATCCCCTGGGGCCTTCAACACCCCGGGATTTCACGCCACAAACTTTCCACAGGAAACGGGTGATGGCGGAAGTGATGCATTTTAGCCACAGATAAAGTTTCGTCTCCCATCCCCCCCTGCTTCGAGGCGCACTCTGAACAGGCAGTTCTGGAGCAGCAGCTCTTTCCTGCGCCCGAGAATGAGGGTCTTGGACCATCCAGGGACCCTGCTTGGACTCCTCTTGCTGCTGGTGGCCCCGGGCAAGCCAACGGCAGGCAACCCCCAGGCAAAAGGTACTGGCCCCCTTGCCTGCTTCTCTCCATAGGGGTGTGGGAGGCCGAGATCCCTGGAGCCTCGCAGGGCTCCCTCACAAGAGGACCCGTTCTCAGCCCAGCCTGGCTGGGAGGGAGGCCCGGCTGGGCACCGTGGAGGTGACGGGTGCTGCCCTTTCTTCCTACAGTGGATTGCATTTGCCACAATGAGGATTACGTGATCTGCGACTGGGGCAGCCAACAGAAGCCGGGTCACAACTACTCCTTCTACTTCTGGTAGGCGCCCTCCGCCCTTTTCGCCCATGGGTTACTCCCCCCTTTCTCAGCTTTTTGCCTCAAGGTAGAGCTGTCCAGGTCCTCCTCCCTGCTCTCCCTCCCATACCAGGGGTGGGGCATTCACACCGCTGTTGAGCCGGGCCTGGGTGGGGCACGCCAGCCTCTCTCAGAATCGCTCCTCCTGCCAAAGTCCGTGGGCACCTAATCCTCAGGCGGGCAGCAGCGCCTACCTGAAACCAAGCAGGCCAGGCAGGGCTGGTGACGCCCTTAGGAAGTTGCAGGGTGGGAGATCGCCTGGGGGGTCTTTCAGGTTGCCCTTCGCTTCCCGTCTGCCGATTGGAAAGGACGCAGCTCTCTGTTCTCTGCGCAGGTACGAGAACTTCAGCAAGCCATCAGAGTGCAAAGATTACATCCGGAAAGACAGGCTCAATGTGGCATGTCGGCTCAGCGATCATAAGCTCTTCCACTACTTGAAAATGTACCTCAATGCCAGCCAGGGGCAGAGTGTTGTCCCTCAAGCCCTGCTTCTGAATACCCGAGGTAGGGATGAGCTCCTGCACGGGGAATTCAAAAGCAGCAGTCGGTAATTCAGGAGTGGAGAGGACCAGCTTCCCCAGTGGGCTCACGGCCTGTTGCGCTCGCTACTTTGAGGAGCAGCCGTTTCCTCCCTTGGCTCACCCTCCAGTCGATCCCGGTTTCTGCTTCCCCCTGTTCATGAAGACAGCTGGGAAATGGGCAGCCGGGGGCTCCAACGGTCCCTGATGCTGGAGGTCGCAAGGACACTTAATTTCTCCGTTGTCTTTTGGGTGGCTGATTTTGTGGTGGGTCATTTCCCCCTGCCCCATCACATGCAGTTTAAATGCCTGAAAAAAGGAAAAGATGCCAATTCTTAAGGAGCCGGTGGGCTCTCTTGGCCTCTGACTCTGCTGTCCCCAGCTGGCCTGTGACCGACAAGGAGGCGGTTTGGCCTGAGGGGGAAGAGGCTGGTGGGTCAGGCTCCTGTGCCCACCAGAGCTCCATCTGAATTCTCTCTTAGTGAGACCCGGCAGGCCTTTTAACCTCACCTTGGGCAACCTGAGCAACCACCAGCTGCTCCTGACCTGGGAAACCCCCTACAAAAACAACAACTGTTTGCAACACGTTGTCAGATACAAGAGCAACAAAGACACAGAGTTTATGGTAGGGATGTTGCCCTGGTGGACGTCTTAGTGGCTGGACTCGCGTCTGGTCGCCGAGGAACCAACCACATTAGAGCTCTGGGTAGGAGGGATGAACCCATCAGTCCCAAAGGGCGTTGAACGGCTGTGTTCCTTTTTTCTTCAGAGCCCAGCCTCCCCCTTGCTTGAGGAAGGGTGTGTGTTTGTGTGCTTCTGTCCTGGTTAAAAGCTCCTGCTTCAGTGGGGAAGCTGCCTAGCGTGCAGCAGCCAAAGCCCCCTGGCCTTCTGGCATCTTGGAGACAAACTTCGGTGCTGGAGCTGGGCTCCCTCCCATTAGAGCAGAGGTCTTCAAACTTGGCAACTTTAAGACTTGTGGACTTCAACTCCCAGAATTCTCCAGCCAGCTATGCTTGTGGACTTGTGGACTTGTGGACTTCAACTCCCAGAATTCTCCAGCCAGCTATGCTGGCTGGAGAATTCTGGGAGTTGAAGTCCACAAGACTTAAAGTTGCCAAGTTTGAGGACCCCTGCATTAGAGGCATGGCAAGATCTGAATGTTTGCCTTGCTTTGCAGGAACACCTCATCGTAAATGGCATGAAGTTCCAAATTCCCAGCGTGGATCCTAAGAAGCGGTACACCTTCTATGTCAAGAGTAAAATGCACATCAAGTGTGCAAGCACAGATCTCTGGAGTGAGGAATCCGACCCGGCCTTTTGGGGGAAAGGTGAGCAGGGATTACAGGATGGGGTTTCCACCTCCAAGAGCCAAGAAAGGGGAAGAACATCCAGCCTGCTCTGCTCATGGGCACCTCTTCTGCCTTTGGAAGTGGCAGTTGGGAACCCTTCTTCTGCTCTACAGGTACGTCTTATCCTCCAGTTGGGTGTGCACAGCAGGCCGAGGGCTACCCAAATCTCAACAACCCTCGTCAGCTCACAACAGTCAATTACAATAAACAAGATAAAAGATGGCAAGCGTGATAAAGCGAGGGGTCTGGGTGAAGAGGGCGTGCCGGGTGGGGTGTGGATGGAACTGGCCAGCACAAAGGGCCATAGAGCTCCTTTAAAACTTCAGTCCCTTCCACCTGGGTCTAACCCACCTGTTGGCTGTTACAGAAGGCATAGAGGCCTGTGCCAATAGGCTATCTGATAGGCCGTCGCAGGGGAGCATCACTCCCAGGTGAACCGAACTCAAATAGGGATTGCACAACTCCTGGCTGGGTTTTCCCCCCCCCCCCCATGGGCACAGTGCTGCTGGGACCCAGCTGCCCCACCTCTTGGAAATTTTGGACTGTCTCGGACAGGTGGTTGGAGAGTCAAAGGTTTGTCAAACTTCAGGTGATGTGGGGGAACGCCTGATCTTCACTCTGGCAGAGGAGCTCCAGGAGCAAATCATCTGCTTGCTTTGGCGCCAGGTGTGGCGATGAACAGCTCCTTGGTCTTGGAGGCAGCTGAGCTGCTTCTCTGAGACCCTCACCTGGCTTCCTCCTTTGCAGAAGAGGTGTCCCCCACTTTGCTGTCCTCTTCAGTAAAAACCATTGTGATTCCATTGGCCTGCCTCCTTCTGATGCTGCTGCTCTTGGCCTTGCTGCGGATGGAGAGGTGAGCAGGGCTGTGGGGGAGGCAGGGCAGATTCCACCTGGGGCGAGGGGCTCTTAGGTTGGAACTGTAGGGGGGAAATCGAGGCCTCTTGCCCCAGAGCCCTGCCCACAGAGAGAGGGGGGGGAGGGAGGGAGGGAGAGAGAGAGAGAGAGAGAGATGTCCGTGTCCTTCACCTCTTCTTACCTCTCTCGCTCTGGTGGGCTCATTGAGGCAGGGCTGGAGGTAAAACGCCTCTGGACCCCATCCCATCTCTTCCCCAACAGAGTGTGGGTGGTCCTGATGCCCAGAATCCCGAACCCCAGCAAGAAGTTTGAGGATCTCTTCACTGCGTATCACGGCAATTTCTCAGTAAGTCCAGCAAAACTTACGAGACGTGACTCGGCTTCAGCCTCCTACAAAAATCCAGGTGCTTTTATGCCGGAGAAGGCGGCCTAGGAGAGCCACTTCACAGCTCAGGCTGGGCTCCGCTCGTCTGCAGGCAGGCTGCTCACAAAGGGAGTGGGTCTCAGTCCAGGAAGGAAACCAGGCGCGTGGGGAGAGAAGGGCCTCTGTCTTAACTTGGGGGGGTGGGGAGGTGTGTGTCTTTCCAACCTGTCCTTTCTTTGTCAGGAATGGGCTGGCGTCTCCAAAGACGTGGTGGAGACCTTCAAGCCCAACTATTACGAAAACATCTGCGCCATCACGGAGCTGCTGCCCAGCGGGGGCTACCTGTCTGCAAGCAATGAGCCCACAGCCAAGAGCGGAGGGCCGCCTGACCCATTGCCGGACCCTCCTCCCAAGGCCAACCCAGATCCTGCAGCCTTCACCACCTGAATTCCGTCAGGAAAGGAAGAACACAAGCTGACCCCACTGAAAGGATGTCCTGCAAGCGCCTAAGCCAGGGGTCCCCAAACTTGTGGACTTCAACTCCCAGAATTCTTAAAGTTGCCAAGTTTGAAGATCTCTGGCCTAAGCTGACCCCTGGTCGAGCTTTCCCCTTCCACAGTGGGCATCCTGCCTCCACCTCCCATGACTTATGGGGCCAGTATTCTTCTGCAGGGAGGGGAGGGGGGGGGGTTGGCGTTGGATTTTTCTTCAGCCATCTCATCCCACCCAGGCGGCCTTGACTTCCCACTGACCACCCCTGCTTTCTTGCTGCTGACTACGTGGGTGCATATCCTGTATTCGAATAAAAAGGCCCTCGGTCATTCCGTCTCTTGTCTCCTTCATCTGAGCCTTCCAGGGGTCCGGCTGTATCCCGCCCCCGGCAACCTGGGTCCTAGTTCGATGGTTGAGCTGTGGCGTCCCGAGGCCCTGGTCACTTCGCTGCTTCTGCTCCCCAAATTCTTAATTACAGGATTCCCATCGATATTCGTGGTGCTCTCAGAGCTAAAGCCCTGGAACGTGTCCTCGTTAAAGATGCTGCAGGGAGTATTTCATTGACCTGATTTGTGGAGACTATTCAACTGCTGCCGGTTTGGTTATTATTTATTGAGTCAACTACAATTGGTAACATTTGCCCAACACACCTGGTTTATGAACTACAGGTGTTTGGCTTGGCTCCCCAACAAACCAGCCAAACCTTATGATGGCTTACTTAGTGCAATGCAGGAACTGACCTATTGTGGCCGATTCCGCAAACTATGATTGAGGAAACCACGGTCAGGGTGCCCTGCCTGCCCGCTTGCCTCACAGAGCCCTTCATTATGACATGTCACAATAGCTCCAAGGCTGCCCAACTCCGGAGAACCTGCCAGCCATGCCCAAGACAGCTGGGTATGTTCATCATCATCAAGCATGGAGGTAAGGAAAGGTGGACCGAGAAGGACCATGGAGTGGACAGGCAGGAGGGCTTGGGGAAGCTGGGGCAGGGTCTCTTGGGACTCCTTAGGGCCAAGAGCAGACCCTCCAAATGTATGCCCCTCCTCCCAGAAATTGGACACGCTCAGGGGCAGACAGGTATTGCCATGGCAGGTGCAACCCCACTTCATGCTCTTTTTAAAAACGTGTTTTGTTAGGCACACAATCCTCACTAATCCAGAATTAAGGGGTTTGTTACTCCAAAGACTGGAGGCAGAAGGCTAATTGTATGGACAAATAAACTTTGGGGCCCAAGTCAGTTCAAGCAACCCTGAACGATGGCTCTTCCGTCTTGGATGCATCCAGCCAAGGGAAGCCGCCCCCGGGCCCCAATGCCAACACCAGAAGGGTCAGACCACGAGGAAGCCTGGACCAGGGACGCATGAGATCCAGGAACCAAGTGCTGAGACCTGCAGTCTGCTCCTTCGACGGGCAGCTTTGGAGTCCCTTGGAAGGGTTGAGGAGAAGGGCAACGGCCAGAAGGGAAAGCTGTTCCTTCCCCCTCTCCAGCCGCGTATCCTTGCCTCTCCAACCTTTCTCTTCCTTGTGAGGGAGGCTCAGATGGTCAGTCAGGCCCAGAGCTGTTGATGTTCCCCAGGACAGGACAGCAGAAGCCACCCTTCTGCAGTGGGAAAGCATGGCATTGCTCAGTGGTGACCACGGCTCCTCTCCTTTCAGACAACCGGCAATTCCTGGCCAACATCAATTGCTCCATTTTGCTTCTAACCCATTACCTGCGTGATAAGGTGGGATTGCACAGGACAGGTGAGAAGGACCTGGGCTCCCCAGGGCTAAGGGAGGGAAATATCCCCATCATTGGCAAGGGTCAGGAGGGAGCGTGGCTGGTGGTCAGGCTTGGTGGCTACTGGACTGGACCGTGACTCCACCATGTGCAGTTCAGGTAACCCTTGAAGGAATCTCATGCATGGTGATTGTCTCGGGGCATTGACTCCTCGCCTGGAAGGACAATGGTCTCCGCCACCAATTGGGAAGACACGGATGCTGGAAGGAAGGCCTGTAGCTTTTGGAGAAGAGTGCTGGGCTTTGAGGCGGGCCAGGAAGAAGATGACTTCAGAAATGGAGAGGAAGTGACATGGCTTTGGGCCTGCTAGAACAATAGTGTTGAGGTGTGGATTCTGGTCAGATGAAAGTTTGAGCCCCACAGCCAGGTGGGGCCTCCATGCACGTAACCTTGTTCATTTGCTCACTCAATTTGGGCAGCTAATGTTAAAAACAATGGAAGAATACATCAGTAATGAGAATAAATCAGTAGAGACACACAGAACACCCATAGCACAATAATCCACAGGTGACAATTCATTGAAGTTTCTGGCCTGGTACCCAAGGACCAGGTTCTTCGGGCTCATCAATTTACTCCTGAACCCAACGCTTGAATCAACCCATAAACGGAGGGGCTGCATGGCCTCCTCCTGCTGGGCAAAATGATCAGGTGAACCTGGAGGTGAGGATGAGGCGCAAGGCCCTTCTCCTGTGGAGGATCTAAGGAAGGATGAATGAGGAGGGGCAAAGTCATTTGTTCTTTGGGGGGTGGGAAATCCTGCTTCCCGACTTCTGCAGTTTCTTCTCAGACTCCATTGACCTGTGTGAGGAGAACGGGACCCTGAAGCTGATTTTCCTGGTCAAGTTCCCAGACGACAACGCCAGCAAGTTCCTCACTGCACGGGGGACATACTACGTTTGCAAAGTGGAGCGTGGCGCCATAGGTGGGTGGGTGGGTGCAGGGAGCAGCCCACCCCAGAGTCCCAGTCCTGCTTTTGCTCCAAACGTTTTGGAAAGTCAGTCAGAGGGGGATGCCCCATATCTTCCTGGGGTCTCCTCCGCTGTTGCCTTGACTTGAGCAACTACCTGGGTGGAACCTTCCACCCGCTGCCCGTCTCAGTCCGCAGTGGGGGTCTCTCCTTTCTTCCCTTGTTAGTAGACCATTAATTGGGGACTGGGCCCAAGGGGCTCCCTGCATGCTAGCCAGGTGCTTTATGCCACAGTTTGGGGGCTGATGTTTGGACCATGTCAGTTGCAACTTGCACCATCTAAGCGTTGGGCATTTATATCCAGCCATTGTGCCCTGGCATCTTTGCAGGCTAAAGCACCCACCACTCATCTCCCAAGGCTTTGCCAGGATGGCAGCAACTAAGGTGGGCTTCTTCTCTTCTCCTTCACTGCAGGGACCAAACATGAACACAGCTATCGAGCCTTCCAGCCTCTCATCAAGTCTCCTCCACAGGATTTGCTGGGTAGGGAACCTTGACACAGGGCGGGGGGTCTCCGAAAGCTTTTTCCTTCCAGAGACACCTTTGGGAGTGGGTGGGTGGGCAGAACTGGGGAGAGGTGCCAGGTAAGGAAGAAGGGGATGGTCTCACCAACATGAGCCTGAGAGATCTTCCCCCCAAAGTGAAGGGGAGGCACTGCTGCTACCCCTGACATTGGCACCCAATGAAGGCGTGGCAACTTGGCTGGTTTGGGGTTGCCAGAAGGGGGAAAGAGGTGGCAGGACATTGGCTAACAGCTCTGGATCCAAGGGGCATCTGTGAAGTTTTAGAGAGAGACCTTGGATTGGCGGGGGGGAGTAAGTGGGAGCCATGCCGTCCCTCTTGGCCTCCTTCCTCTCCTCCCAGCCCCCCCTGAATTATGGAGGGTCAGAATGACCTGCCTGGCAGGCAGTTACTATTTCTACCAATGACACAATAGCTTATTAAATGGAACTGCTACCTAATCCTGGTCACCTCTGCCTCCCCTGGCAATGGCAGCAGAACCACAGAGCCTCTCCTCCCCCTTAGATTCCCTTCGCAACCAGTGTGATTTCCTTGAAAAAAGCCGCCTGAAGATACTCAAGAACCAGGATGGGAAGAAGCCCCCAACCATGGAAGCGCTCCTGTCCTACATGGCCAATCAGGTGGTGGTAAGGCTCCCCTCTTGTTCTCAGCCTGACACCCCCCTCCCCCCCATCCCCTTAGCGTGATGGGTCCAGGACTCAGCCTGCCTCCCTCCATCCCTCCCTCCCTCCCTCCCTCTGCTTTCCTTCCTTCCTTCCTTCCTCTGCTCTGCCGAACATTGGACAAGCGTTTGTCTGAAATGGTGTAGGGTCTCCTGAGCAGTGGGACAGCTCTGGGCACCACCCTGCCCCCACCCACCCTGCCCTCCTCCTAACTGGAAGCCCCAGTGATCTGTGCTGCCTCCCCCTCCAGGCCAAAAGCTCTGGGAAGTCCGGAGGGAGCATGGCCAGCGGTCTAGACGAGGAGGGCTTGCCACGCAAAACAGCCGCCGCCACCAAGGCGAGACTGGAGGCCATCCGGAAGGAGAAGGAAAAGCATCGCTGACCCTGGAAAGAGACCCCGGGGAAGCTCCAACCGCTGCCCCTCCACGGGGGTGACTTGGCACCCCAATAAAAGTGCCTCTGGCCCTGAGTCCCCCAGCCCCCTTTCCATCTTCCGTCGGAGGAGCCGGCATCGCTTCCAGCTGCATTGTCTGCCGGTCTGTTTCACATTCGGGACGAGTGATGATGATGGTGTCCTATCGAGGCTGATGTCACCAGGGAGGCTCCTGATTGGAGGCTCCGAAGAGAAGCTGCAGCAGAAACGGGATTTGCCAGCCCCAGCTCCAGAAACAGTGCGGGGGTGGGGTGGGGGGGGCAAGGTGGATGTTGGAGGGCAGCTGGCTTCTTGCCTTGAGGGTTGCCCCGGCTGCTTTGGCACAGCTGCAGAGGGCCACGGGGAATGCCTCCTGGATCGGCCCCAGCCTCCACGGCTAGGAGCGATGAGCTCTGGGTAGCCCCTTGAAACTTGGCAAAGCCAGAGGGGCACCTGAGGGGCGTTTGCCTCTCGCCTACCTGATCCCAGGTCTGGAAGTCAATGGCTAGGAAAAGTAGAGGTGGAAGAGGGCACCCCAGAGGGCAGGAAGAACCTTTGGAGGTACATTTTAAAAAATCTAAATGGAACGTAGCCTTTGAACATTTCAAACTCCGGAGCTCCCTTTTGGGGGCCTCCCCTGTGCGTGGAGCTCAAGACTTCGCTGGAGCGTTCATTCCAAGGGGACCCAGGGGCCAGGGGGACCCCAGGGCAGGGAAACGCTTAGGGGTCCCCTGCTCTATTAAACTGCTCTGGCATTAAAAGGTGAGGAAGATGTCTTAATCCTTGCACACATCTTGCACAGCCACACAAGCTGCTAAGGAACTGGTGTGTGTGTGTGTGTGTGTGTGTGTGAGAGAGAGAGAGAGAGAGAGAAAAAAGAGACTTGCATTGGGGTGCCCTGCTTTGCACCAGGCCAACCACCACTTGATGCCTTTTGGCAAAGCCGGGCTGGGCACGAGCAGATCCCAGGTCGGCCTTGATTCCTCGGTGCAGCCTGGCTTGGAGGGGCCTTTCAGGCTGGGGCTCACGCAGATAACTGGCCGATTCCCCATAAATGAACCGGGCGCTTCAGATAAATCCTGAATGGATATTTAGAATCGCTTCCCAGACTGAAGTCCAGAAATGGGGGCTTAGCCTGCCATGATGAGGTTGCCTTGACCAACCGGCTGGGCACTATTAACTTTGGCATCTACGCTGCAACCGTAAGCAAATGGATGTTCCACGCCCGGCCTCGGAGGGAAACGGATGGCTAAAGAACCCGAAGAGTTTTCGGCGACATTATACGGGGCTTCAGTCGAGCCTTTCTTCAGCCGGACCGACCTCCGCGCGAAAACAGGACGCGGCTCCTTTAAGAGCTGTCAAGGGACACCACGCTGGATCAGTGTCCACGCCCCTTTGCTCTCAGGGGGCGGGGCCCGGGCGCTTGACGGGCAGGGAATTTTCCACTCGGCCCCACATGGCCCCGCCCAAAGGTCCCCGCCGGTCC
>QLTV01003123.1:733757-772089 GCA_003457575.1 Thermophis baileyi
CGCTTCCGCCGGTGCCCGGCTTCCCTCCTGCGGGGCTGGGCGGCCGCCCCTCCCGAGCCTTCCGGGGCGGGGGGGGGAGAGGGGGGGCTGTCTGGCCGGCTGCAAAGGACCCGAAAGCCCCACTTGGTCGGTCGGTGCGTCCGAACAACCGGAGGCTCCTTGAATGGGGGAGCCGGTTGGCCCCTTCCTCTCCCTGGCCGAAGCCTGGCGCTGGGTGCCATGGCGGCATCGCCCGGGAGCCTCGGGCCAAAGCAGGAGCCGGTGCGGGGGGTGTGTGTGTGTGTGTGAGAGAGAGACAGACAGACAGACAGACACCCCCATCCCCACCCCATAATCCACGCTCAGGCAGTAGAGGATTAAATCTTCTCTTTTTATTCGCATCTCTTTATTTTTTCCACCTGCTTAACTTTTGTCTGCCTGTCCTGAACGGGACCATCTGGGTCTGCCAGAACTGCAATGTCAATTAAACCAAAACAGAACCCCACAGCTAAACGTGAACGGTGAGAAAACAATCTCAAGTGGACTTTTAGGCAGTAGCTTTATTCAGTCATCTTCTTCGTGGAGGAAGCGGTACTTCAGTTGTCCCAGGCGGGAGATATAAGAGATGCGTTTCGCACAACGGGGCAACACAACACAAAAGATTCTCCCAACATTGCTGAACTACTCCCAGCGAATGTGGGTGGTTGTGAAGGATGCTGAGCGTCAGTTCAACCGAATTATGCGGGCTCCCAGTCCTGGTAAAGGAAAAGGCCCGATATCCTGCAAGCGTGACCATTTTTCAAATTCCACGGGAAATTTTTGAATGATCAGTTTTTTAGTCTTGGCTGAATGAGTGTGAGTCTCTACACAGCAGACAGTTACGCTTGGTAGCTCTGCATGTCGACTCTGAGACATTCGTAGCCAGTCTGTACTAACCATGATCATAAAATCTTTTTGCTGCATTTTGAGCTTTGTGGCTAAAAGAGTTCTTGCTTGGTCCGGCAGAATCTTGCACGTATTTCAGAAAGGACCAGGGTGAAGCTGACAGATCACCTGTTTGGTTGTGGAGTGAATAGTCCTGTCTTTTGACAGCTGGCATGACACTTCGTTCTTTGTCCCTGAGAAAGGATGTCTTGGGTGCAGGAAATTCTTGCTTGGTCTGGCTTACTTTTTCTATCTGACTCGCTGCCGGGTGGAACTTGCAATGCTGGTAGCTCTAAAGAGGAAGAGGGGATTAATCCTCCTAACCAGAATGAGCTGAGTTAACCAATGTGGTTAATGTGGGATGCCACCCGGGTTCCTGCTTGTCATGAGGCTTTGCGTGCTCTGTCATTTGTAAGATGCTTTCTTTAAGGAGAGGACTTTGCAGCATGGATACTAGCTGGGTTTCACATTGAAAGAGTGGGACTTTGGCTCAGAAAAATTACTGTAAATGTGTGGAAAATGATCCGTGTCATTGTACCCTTGTGGGAGATGAAACGTAAATAATAGTCTCATGCATTTTAAAGTCCCGAGGGATAAAGCTGAGGCCCTGGAAATCCACAAAGTATCCTGGTGGTGATATAAGTAAAGACACCACCCTCCTTTCTGAACTTGTTTTGAAGTTCACAAATGGGAAACACATTTAAGTTTGTGGAACCTCTGGATGCAGAGTAGACTCACCTCTGACCCAAAAGAAGCTGCAATGTTAGTCCTCTGCTTCTTTTCTCCTAGCTAGACCTTGCCTTGAAACTCTTCAGTAGCTAGGATTTATTTATTTGGAAAACATTCAGCCATCTACCAGTGAAATTCGTGAACCTGCTTACCTGACTGTACACTTACAATGTAATCCAGGTGAGAAGCATTGCTAGGGAGAAGCAGAAGTACCAACACGATCTCTAAGAATCTTTAAGGAATTCTAACACACACACACACACACACACACACACACACACACACACACCCCCGAGTTGAATCATTGGGTCCCAGGAAAGCTGCCCGAGAATGCCAAGGGCCCAGATACCACTGCAGGAGCAGCCAGCTGTTGCTTGCTCTCGAGAAGCCAGGTTCTCTGCCTCTCCTTCCCTGTTTCTTGGCAAAGGCAGAGCTGAATGGGGGGGGGGGGGGAGAAAGATCCTTTTGCCTGTTCTGTCCAAGGGACTTGGAATAGGAAAAGAGGTGGTAGCCGTTGAGATCATATCGTTAGCAGCTTCCCAGAGTCTGGGCTGGGGAATATGCATTATTCGTTCAAGATGATTTTCCATGGTCTGACCTGTTGGACAACTTCCTGTACTTAATTCAAGGGAGATACGGGCTGTTTCCCCACGTGATCTGCTCCCCCCCCCACAAGGCTTTCAGTGCAGCTAGCAGAGCGTTTGGCTTTTGAGGCTGGCCTGCTTTCCTTATCCACCTCGGGGATGCTCTCCCCCCCCCCACTGCTCCTCCGTGTTGCTGTCATGAGAGGCTGATCAGAGCACGCTGTCCTCCGCCCCGGGCGCTGGAAACGGAGCCCTTGCCATCTCCCGGAGCAGCAGGGCGGATGGCGCAGCCTTTCTGTTTGTCCCTCTGAGCCGAGAGTGGCTGGACGGGGGCAGCTTTTAAGTAGTGGAAGGAAACAGCCCGAGGCGGTCAGCCGAGCTCACAGAAGAGCTGCTCCCCGTCTGTTTCGTGCCTTTGTCCTGAAATCTGCCCAGCCTTGAGTGGCGTTTGCAAGCTGAGGACGGGAGCTGGGTCTGCTCTTGGCAGGGACCCGCTTGGTTCAGGGACTGCTGTGCTGCCGGCGAGAGAGAGGCGTATGCTGATTAATGATAAATCAGACACACACACACACACACCCCTCCCCACCCATGGCAGAAAAAGAGAACATTTTGCCACGTAAATGTTTGATATCAGTAGACATGACGGGAGCTTCAGGGGTGATGCAGAGTTAGAGAGCACCTGGCTTCAGGCCTTCAGGGGATCAGGCGAGAGCAGGATGCTACCCCGGGGGGGGGGGCTCTCTGCCCCTTTTCATCATCTGCGGTTAGAGAAGAGCCTCTCCTTTTAATCCATTTATATTTCACCCCTCTGGTTGTGGCTTAGCTGTTTCAAAGAGGCCCGAGGAGGGTGCTGGAGACGGGGGGGGGGCGGGGGGCTGCAGCTTTGCCTCTTCGCAGCCCCCCTGGCCTTGAAGGCAACGATCGCAAGGCCTCTTCTCCAAGATCCTGTGAGGGAGGCTCAGAAGGCTGCGCAGTCTGGGGGAGAAGGCGGCTCAGGATACGGGGAAATGCTCTTTGGAGCATAAGTGGGGCCGGGGCGTTTCCATGCGCTGATCGTTGCCTTTTCATAGCATCTCCTGCACCATTGGTCAAGCCACATATGTGCCCGCAGCATGGTGCGTGTTTATATTAAATGATTTTTAAATCCATTGTCCCTGAAGCTGAGTTAGCCCGCTCCTGTTGTTTCTACATTCTATATTGATACTTTGGAAAACTGGATCAATATTGGTCACGGCTCGGCTGCTGCCAGGGCGGAAAATTCACTACCTGATCCATATCGATGCTTGGTGGGTGGTTGAGTCCTTCCCAACTGAGCAGCTCACCATAAAATAAGTAAAAACGTAACTTTGGGTAATTTTTCTAAGCCTGCAGGACTGATGGGGCCACAAAGAGAGTGGGGAGAAGGTGGAGTATCCTGGCAGAAAGGTAGCATATAAGAAAGTGATTGAGAAGAATTGGACTGTGGACAAAGAACCCCAACAAATGATAAAAATGACTTAAACACACCGTAAAATGAATACCTAGGATTGAAGGAATTAAATCAGGCATACTGTAATAAAATCGAATAAATTGACATTTGGAATAATTAACACTTCACACTTGGGGCTTTGCTTTTAACTTCCATGTTTTTTAGGTTTCAGTGCTTCAGAGTGTCTAGGCAATGCATGTAGAGGCCAAAAAAGAAGGATTGAATAAAAGTTCCTAGCAAAAGAGAAGTTTTCCTGCTTTTGTTTTTAGCTGTTGAGTTTAGAGAAAGCACGTTCCGTATGTCTGGTTTAAACTTCCGGCAGAGATTATGTGTTTCAATTTACTAACAAAGTTTAATGCTGAATTGGAGTTCCATCATCATCATCATTATTATTATTATTTAATATTCTGAATTCTGGAAGGCGACTAAGGTGTTTCTCTGCTATTGGAGCAGAATTATTGTTGTTGGGAGTAGCAAGAAACTCTCTAAATGTGGAAAGTTCTTGGGGACTTGATTTTCTAAGGTCGTCTGCACGTTGATCTTATTAAATTGTAAACTCTCAAAAGAAGCCACCTCTACCTTATGCAGTTGTTTAACAGTATGTATAATGCATGAAGATGTGCTATGGAAAAGGCATAATAACCGTGAAGTAAATGGTAAACCCAAGACTGTGTTTATATAACCCTTTGCTTGCATAGTCTGGATGCTTGCAACTGCAGGGCTTGGAAGGTTGATAGAGCACCATGTTTCTCAAGGCCTGTAGGAATATTTTCAAACCCTTCAAGCACTTTTGGCATTAAAGCTCGGTTAATTTTCCTGTAATCTTATCTCCCACAAGTCCCAAGAGCCGGATGCCGGTAATGGACTTTTGAACTGCTGTTTACTATTAATTGTGCCAACTCTCTTAAAACACGATTGCATCTCTTTAGCCATTGAAATATTTGTGGTAATAGATGCTAGATGTTTATTGTCAGTCTGGGGAAATTCTGCTTGAATATCCTCTACCTCCTTTCAGCCACTTTCGTTGGTTCATGTGGGTTCTGGGATTGTCTGTCCTCTCCGTCCTCCCCCTGATGTGTAAAGTGCTCCTCCTGTGTTGGTACCTCTTGGGTTGCCTTCTTGATGTCAACCCAGCCTGTTCAGTCTCACCTTAGTAAGGAAGAGGTTTAATAAGCTGCCTCCTTCTAGATCAGTGATGGTGAACCTTTTTTGGCTCGGGTGCCAAAAGGGTGTGTGCGTGCGCGATAGCGTGCACGTGGGTGCCCACATCCATAATGCAATGCCCTCCCCCTTGCATGCGCACAACCCCCGCGCCCCCTCCCCCCCACGCATGCACACAGGCCTCACTGAAGCTGTGGAGTTTCCCTACTACTTACCTTCATATAGTTGCAACCAGGCCTCCCACACCTCGGCCCATTTCTTCTGCAGCCGCCAAGGCTTTCCTGAAGGCCTCTGTAGCCGATAACAGAGCTCCGGATCGATCCGGAGCTCTGTTATCGGCTGCAGAGGCCTTCAGAAAAGCCTTGCCGGCTGCAGCAGAAATGGGCCGAGGTGTGCGAAGCCTGGCTGCAACTGTCCAAAGCCGAAGAAGTTCCTGAAAACCCCTGACAGCGAAAAGGAGGCTGGGGGTGAGCACACAAGTGAACTTCCGGTTGGGCCGTTTTTCGCCATCCCCAGGCTTCAGGAGGCTTTCCTGAAGCCTGGAGAGAGCGAAAACGGCCGAAAAGAAGTCTGAAAATCAGCTGGCCAGCACGCGCATGCATGCTGGAGCTGACATAGGGCTACGCCTCGCGTGCCCTCAGATATGGCTCTGGGTGCTACCTGTGGCACGCGTGCCATAGGTTCGCCATCACTGTTCTAGATCCTTCCCCAGTAGCGTTTCTGAGAGGGAGTGATCTCAGCCATAACGATACTCTAAACGCAGAATACTGAATACCATCCGACAGGGCCCTGTTAGTTGCCTTTTTAGCCTATTTGTCATGCCCCATTGAGCCGTGACTTTCTCAAAGGCCAACACCTGTGTTCAGGTACGCAGCGTATCTGGCCCAGGACCTGGCAGGTAAATAGCGCACGGAGGGGGAGTTGCACAGGTGATGGCTTCGGCTGGCTGCTTCCTTGTCCCTTGTGTGTGAAACGCAGAGACCCCGCTGGGCTGGACTGCAGGGGGCCTGCCTGTGCGACGGCCCCCAACCCGCCCTCCTTTGTGCTTGCAGAGTACAGCCGCTTTGAGTCCAAGATCCATGACCTCCGAGAGCAGATGATGAACAGCAGCATGAGTTCGGGCTCTGGTTCACTTCGGACAAGTGAGAAGCGCTCCCTCTATGTCCGGTAAGCAGAATGACCCTTTTGGGGGCTGTCGAAGGGCCAGATTCACTTTTTTTGTTACTGTGCCGCGCTCAAGGTGATCTCTGCTCCTCCTCCCCCAGAAAAAGGGGCCTCGTGCTGCCACTTGCTGAGAATGCCGATGTGCTAAAAGCCTGGCTAGGAGGACCCTTTGGCTTTAATCTGTGACAACAAAGTTTAGCCATTTTTCAGTCGTCCTAATTCTGACCTCGGCCTGTGGCTCAGCCATTTCCCGTCTTCCTGAAACATTGCTTCCATTTGGAGCACCATCCCGAAGGCTGCATGGCCTCCTTGCAGCCACCAGAGCAAGGCATCGCACGGGGTATCCAGCGCGTGGGATGCCCCTGGCCGCCTTTGGTGGGGCACTCCTGGATCACTTGTGATTCTCAGGTCCTCAGAGTCCCCGTTGCCCCTTTGGTCAAACACTTGCCAAGCGCAGTTTAGCCGCACGTGTTGAGCAAACCCAGCCATGTCACCTGCTTTGGCGCTATGAATCCTGAAATCGAATTGGGTAAACCTTGGTTTAGTTAACCATGGTTGAGCATGTTGGGCAAGCACTGCCCGGGTGGGGTGGGGTGGGGTGCTGAGCCTCTTCTGCCAAGTGCTCTTGAGTCTTCCCAACGTAGGAAAGGAACCGAAGCCTTTGGCTTTACCCGGAAGCGGCTCTCTGGCCATTGCTGGCTGCTCCTCTCGTGGGGTGCGTGGACTGATTCCAAGGGGGGCAAGCCAATAAATCCGTTGCCCCTGGAACAGGACTTTCAACCAAGCGGTTGGCTGCTCCTCTGTAATTTCAGCGCTGGTTGCTTAACAACACAAGCCAACCCCGGTGCAGTTTTTTTTGGCCCAGCCGCTTAGCTGCTTTGGCTCATGGTTTTGGCGTCTTCTGGAAGCGTCAGTCCTGGCAAACGCCTCCCCAACTCAGCTTCTCTCTTCAGTGGCAAGGCAGCCAGGGTTTCCGAGCCCATCTTGCACAGCACGTTCTTGGCTGCTCCTGGGATCGAGGCAGCGCTCTGCAAACCCTTCCGCACTGGGAGAGGAGACTCAGCCCTGTTGGGTGGAGTAGTTTCGAGCACAATTTAGCTGAAACTGATGAAATGGACAAGCTGCCGGTTGTGGTAATTACAAGGCTCGTTATGCCAGATCGGAAGGCCTGATCTAGCCCCAACCAAAACATTTTCCTGGGTTCTTTGTGCCGAGCAGGAAGTAAACCCTTAAATGGGGCAGAGGCACAGAACAGCGCGCCCCCTGGTGGCAGCAAGAGGAACTTGCAAAACAGCAACCCTCCTGGTTCTAGAATAGAATAGAATAGAGCTGGAAGGGACCTTGGAGGCCTTCTAGTCCAGCCCCCTGCCCAAGCAGGGGAACCTATACCATTTCAGATAAGTGACTGTCTAGTCTCTTCTTAAAAACCTCCAGTGAGGTTTTTTTCCACCAGGATGGGCCTGGATAGGGAGGCCCACTTTCCAAGCAGTAGGCTAAGGCCAAAGGAAGGGGACCTTGGGAAAGGGTAGAAGAACACGCTGCATTCAACAGAAGGTCCGAGGTCCAGGCTTCGGTGTGGGGAACTTTGCAGACAGATGGTGACCTTCTGGCCATCCTGCTAACCTGCCTCATTCCTGGACAGGGCCCTCTTTGACTATGACCGAACTCGGGACAGCTGCTTGCCCAGCCAGGGACTCAGTTTTTCTTACGGGGACATTTTGCACGTCATCAATGCCTCAGACGACGAGTGGTGGCAGGCGAGGCTGGTGACCCCTCACGGCGAGAGCGAGCAGATCGGAGTCATTCCCAGCAAGAAGAGGTGAGTGCTTGTTCTGCCGTGGGTGCCCTTGTGGCGTTGGGCCTTCACTGGACAGTTGGCCAGTTGCCTCGCTTTCCTTGAGGAGGGTTGTAGGGAAGAGCTGAAACGGACTTTGGGGCCAGGGCGACTTGGGCCTGTGTTTTGCTTTCAAGCACGAGGAACTTTCAGGGGGCAGAGAAAATTCTGCTCGTGATGGGGGGGGGCTGTTTGGATGTTTGAGCTTCTGTTTACCTTACACTGAAGGCCTGAGGAATCCGCCGTGGCAATAATTTCTATGAGGTTCTTGAAGAAAGATCTCGGTGAGGCAGGAATAGTGATCAGAGTGAGATCAAAGTCACCCTTAAATCTCTTTCTTTTTCTTGATGCTGTCAGAGTGGAAAAAAAGGAACGGGCACGCTTGAAAACAGTGAAGTTCCACGCTCGGACAGGGATGATAGAATCCAACCGGGTAAGTGCTGCTTGGGTGTTTGTGTGTTTGTTTGTGTGTGAGTGTGAGTGTGAGAAGCAGGGAAGGGTTTTGAATGCAATCCAACTGGGACGCAAGCACAGTTCCTGCAAGGTGCGCTCTGGCCAATGCTGCTCAGGTGACGGTTGAACAAAGGGTCTTGGTCTGCAGGAGAAGACACACACACACACACACACACACACACACACGACATCCTCAGACTTCCTCCAGCCAAGTTGGCCACTTCTGTGGCCCAGGACAGTTTCTGTTGGCCGGCCCTGAATTCTCCGAGGTCTTGCTGAAGGCTGGGACAGGGAATTCCTCCACGGAGTGGTGGAGAGCCAGGGAGCTGGCCGGGCCGTGGGGACCCCTCCTTGTTGTTGTGGCAATGAAAATTGTTAGTCATCTTCCACCATCCCTCAAGATCATTTCCTCCACCCTTAATTTTCCTCTTACATCCCCATTTACATGTAATTTCCATGATTTCATTTGAGGGGCAGCTTCCCTGACACTGATCACCGTTGTCTGTTCATTTTAATTTTTCTTGCATGCTTTAAACTCCATTGTTTTTTGTCCTTTTTGTTTCTGTTCTTTTTGTTTCCTTCTGCACCCCTTGCATCTTCACCTTCTTCACAGTTGATCAAAACGAAACGTAAAAAGAGTTTCCGTCTCTCTCGAAAATTCCCCTTTTACAAGAGCAAAGAGAACTTGGCTCAGGAAAGCAGCGGACAGGAACGTAAGTAGCAGCTGCCCTGCTCGGATTCTCTCTGGGAGCCCCAGCAGCTGCCGCCGCCCCTGCGAGGGAGAAGTGGCACGCGGCTTCCTCGGGGGGCTGCCTGGCCCCAGACCTGGGCAGCTTGGCGGATCCTGCATTGCCTCGAGGCTGGGCTGCCAGTCTGAATGACACGGAAGGCTCTGATAAGGACCGTGAGAATGTTGTAGCCATTAATGGCTGTGAGCAGATGGATGGTGGGCCAAACGGTTCTTCATCCGAGGTCAGAGGCAGCTTTACAAGTTTGCAGCAAGGAACGGAGAGGCCGCTTGGTCCTCCTGGCTTCCTTGCTCTGCCTTTACCTAAGGGGGTCTCAGACTGCTTGCAACGATGGGTTCAAGCCGGGAGCACTTCACTCTTCCTGATGCCCCATATTTGCTCGGCGGTCTCCCTGTAGCCAAGAGCTGAAGCCTTACAAATGGCCCCCTCTGAAAGCCTTTGGGGCAGAGCTTGGCCCCCGTGGGCTCCCTGATAGCAGCCGGGGTCAGGAGCAGGTCTCTCTCTCCTTTCCCTGCCCAAGAACTTAGGATAAATAAACAGGTGGGTGCACATTCCACAATGCCTACAAAATGACTAGCGACCCTTCCAAAAGCAGCAGGCTTTGTGCGCCCTCTCTCCCTGAAGGGCAGCGCTAGGCTCTCATGCCGTATTCGCAGAGCCAGCGGCCGCCTCCGCCTGAAGCCACAGCGCCCTCAGGCCCTGGTCTTTCTGGCCTCGTCTTTTTTCTCGACTCCCAGCAACTTTCTGTTGCCTGCCGTCCGATCCCTTCGATTGGAGTTGCAGGGATTGAATTTCGGAGCTTCTCCTTGCTAAGCAGATGCCGGGTCGCAAAGCTATGCCCCTCTCGTACCGTTGGCCAGGAAAGTAGTCAAGGCTTAGGATGCGAGAAAGGGCAACCCCTGTGCAAGAGGCCTGATTACCAGGTGCTGCCAAGACCCGGGCAGGTGCCGAGGCTGTGTGAACAGGGGACCACCGTGAGAGCTGAGAATAACTCCGCCCAAACTCTCTGTAGCCTGGCGGATCTTTTGAGCACGATCCTGCCTTTGCTTTGTGCTCTGGGTAATGGTGACTGCAGGCTAGTCACTCCAGTGAGTCTCCAGTGAGTAGAGAGCTCACCAATGGTGGGGATAAATGAAGACTCGACCCCTGTGGCAGCGGGAGGGGGACCAGTCTCCATGGATTGGTTGAGAGGAGCAGCAGATTACCATTTTGGGGGGGGGGGAATTCTTGGGCTTGGGTTGCTGAGGTCTACACTGCTCTGTATAAGTGACATCCCCCCAGTAGCCCCGGCCGGAGTAGCTGGTCTCAGAACAAGGGACTCTGCTTGGGCCTGCCGAACCTGGTTATCCTGGTACAGAGAGGCCCAGAGCTTTGGCCTCTGCTCCTCCCCAGGCAGTTGGGGATGTCTGCCTTGGTGTCTGGGCTTCTGGCGCAAGCTTTGGCCTGCCTTACATTCTAGAGATCATGCTCAAATGAGGAGGTTCTGGGACAGAGGATTGTTGGAAGCGTTGGTCACGAGCTTTAACTCCACTTGCTGTTGCAGCTCTCAGCCATTCTGCACTCCTGTCACTAATGCTGTCCTGGCCCTGTCTCTCTCTTCTCCCCTTTCTCTTTCCTTCTCTCGTTCTTTTCTCTCCCCCCCCCCTTTCCTCTCCCCTCTGGCTGGCTGTGAATCAGGACTTCCCTGGGTTAAGTGACGATTATTATGGCACAAAGAACCTGAGTAAGTGGAACTTCACTGCACACCCTCACTTTCCATTGCTAGCATGCCTGAGACCGGAAGGAAGCTCGCGGGATGCTTGGCGTAGATTCAGCTCCCACGAGCCCAGCCTCATCGTAGTCACTAGACTGGCCACCTCCTTCCAAAGAAGGGACCCCTCTCGGCACATGCTGATGGGTCTTAGGAGCCTCTTCCTGGAAAGGGCTCCCCAGCAGTGCAGTGAGTTGGCCAGGAGAAAGGCCGGCATCGCCTTGAGGCCGCCTTACAGCCAGGTGCCAGCCAAGGAAGGAAATTGGGCCGGGCTCATATCGGGAAACTCCCTCCTGATCAGGTCGCTGAACTTTGCCGCGTTTACACTGTGTGTGTGAACTCCTTTTCTCCCCTGCTGTCTCAACGGGGACACCTCAGTTGGGCAGCCCTGCGGTTTCTTTACTGTCGTTTGTTTGCTCACCGCTCCCTCTCCTCCTCTCTTCCCTTCTCTGTCGCTTCAGTGGCAGGGTTGTGCTCTGGGGGGGGGGGGCCAAAGGGGTAGCTGGCCAGGGACAGGGCTGCATCTGGGGGGGGGGGGGGACAAAGGGGTAGCTGGCCAGGGACAGGGCTGCATGTCCTGCTTCAACCCTGCTTGTGCCTGAAATGCTCTGGGGTGCCTGCTGCAGAGGGTGATGGAGGGGGAGAGGTGGTAGCACCTGCTGCAGCCGTCCTTTGGGCAAGCGATCCACGCGTGGTGCCTTCCCGAGTGGAGTGAATCAGCTAGGCTCCCCTCCAAGAATGCACCGAAGCAGAGGGGCCAGGGAGATCGAGCGCTTGCCCTGGAACTCCTCTCCCCCATCCCCAGCGCTTGTGGCCATCAACTCCTGGTATCCCCTGCTGTCAATCTGTGTGCATTAAATCCAGGCCTTTCTTGGTTGCAGAGGGTGTGACATCAAACACCAGCGACAGCGAGAGCAGTTCCAGTAAGTGTCCCCTCTTTGTTCCAACCTGAGTGCTGGGGTGGGGGGTGGGGGGTGGGTCAGAGCTGCCGGTGCCTCCGTCTGTTCGGTTGGGATTGGAGCATAGCATAAGTCAGCCAGGTAAAACGGGTTGATTTCAGCTAGCAGAGCCTAAGGCCCGAACAGTATCCCCTTTCATTTCGATATTATGCCCCCATTTACTCATACAGGTGACTAAAGTCCAAAAGAGTAGATAAGGGACTTTGGCTCCGATGTGGGATTTCTGTCCTGTTTGCTTTGGTGCAGAAGCTCTCTTGGACCGCCAATGTCTGCCTGTCATTTGATCTGATCTACAAACTGGGGAAGAACGTTGCTGAACTCCCGGTGTCCCTCATCTTTAGGCCAGGCTGGCTGGGCTGCTATAAATGGGTCTCCCCTCAGAGACGGTTCCCCAGAGATTTTGCTGAGAGGAAAATATGTCTCCAGCGGAGGGAAACCTTTGCTTCTCCCCGATTGCTAAGGAAAAGTGAAAATGTCAGGGAGGTTTAATGCCTCAGAAATTAACAGCGTTGCCATTTGGCAGTGAGAGGTGGAGTTGTTGCTGCGAGGCCAGCTGATTCTTTCCAATTCTTTCAGAAGGACAAGAGGACACAATTCTGTCCTACGAACCTGTGACAAGGCAAGAAAGTAAGTTGGCAAAAAGGCTGGTCCACCGTTTTCTTTCTGGAGGACAGCTTAGCTCTGAGATTTCTGCATGTTATTTCCCCCCCCTCCATTAGCGTTGAACTTCACAGCTGAGCAGAGGCTGGTCTCCCAAACTCCTCCTCCTCTTTTGGTCTGCCTTTCTAGTTCACTACGCCAGGCCAGTGATTGTTTTGGGGCCCATGAAGGACCGAGTCAACGATGACCTCATCTCAGAATTTCCACACAAGTTTGGATCCTGTGTGCCTCGTAAGCAATGGCTCCCTTGTATTTTTGTGTATGTGTGTGTGTGGGGGGGGGGGAGATTTAAGGGACACGTACGTCTTCCGAAGTGATGCTTTAGGCCCTGTGCTCCGGGTGTTTGTGTGAGAAGAGAGTGAGTGTTCACATCCATCAGTTGGTCCTTTTTTTGCAGCAGAGGTTAAAGGCCAGGCTGTACGGTCAAGGTCAGCCATGCCTGCCGATGTTAAGAAGGGCGCAGCTTTGGGCCCACAGATGCCGCTCTCTGAACCGCAGAAAAAGCCAATGTATTTTCTTTCAGACACTACCAGGCCACGGCGTGAAAATGAAGTTGATGGGCAAGATTACCACTTTGTGGCCTCACGGGAGCAGATGGAGAAGGACATTCAGGACAGCAAGTTTATCGAAGCTGGGCAGTTCAACGACAATCTCTACGGCACCAGTGTCCAGTCTGTGCGGGCGGTGGCTGAGCGGGTGAGTCTGGCACCATGGGCTGCGCCATCCTTGGTCAAAATACCGCGTGGCCAAGTGGCCGCTCGGGACTTGTGGCATCATTCAGTTCATGCATTACCTGTATGGTGTCCACTGTCAAACCAGCAGCAGACTCTGGTCCTGGCTCCTCTGTGCCAGGTTTCGGATCAGCTTGTTTTGAAGCTGCTGCTCCTATTCCACGCAGGAGTTGATGCATCCACACTTGTGGGCTTAAATCGCGATCTCATTTAAGCCCTAAAATACCGGAAATAAACCTGCCACCCAGTAAGCCGTTGTCTGATGGCGTCTCAGCTGCTTTGGGTTGTGGTCCTCCTGATGAGTTTGGGGCGGGGGGCAAAGCTTCTTGAAAGTGCTGTGCAAAGGCTGTGAGGTAACGGACGCCCTGCCCTCCTCCAGGGGAAGCACTGTATCCTGGATGTGTCGGGCAATGCGATCAAAAGATTGCAGCAAGCACAGCTGTACCCAGTTGCGGTTTTCATCAAGCCCAAATCCATCGAAGCGCTCATGTGAGTAACACGGAGGTTTAGCTGTTGGGTTATTTTGATTTATTCCATCAAATTTATGCCCCGCCCATCTCACTGGCTAAGTGACTCTGGGTGGTTTATAAGTCAAAACATGAATTTGCTTACCTGAATGCTCCCTTTGAGGGGCGTGAACCCCCAGTGGTAGAGCAGAACCTCTTGAAAGAGGAGGCCAGAAGATGCAATGACTGTCGTGGGAGGGGGTTGGCAGGAGGGTGGGGGGGCTGCGTGTTTAGTGATAGAGGCGGGTCGTGTCTGACGTCTCTGGAGGGAAGGTTTAGTGATGGATACGGGGATGTGGGTGTGGGGCAGCTCTTGCCAGACGGGCCACGGTCATCTCAGTAATGGTTTTTTTTGTCCGCTTAGTGCATCCAACTCTCCCTTCAGGCTTTTTGATTGACAGAACTGTTGTTTGGCTGCAGGTGGATTTAAAATCTACTTTGGGATACCTTTCCCTGCACTCAGCTCCAAGAATTGCCAGTCTTGGTTTCTCTGTTGCCTCCATACCATCCATTGGCCGTGAACTTTCTCCCAAGGCCACAGCCCTCCCGCTTTCCCTCCACCTGTCTCTTCAGGTGGAGTTGAGATGCCGACATGCCCTGGCGATCCAGGAGTCCCTCAGAAAGCTGAGGAAGAGTCAGATTTCGGACAGTGGCAGAAGCAGAGAAGCTCTGATCAGGACAGAGGCTTTTGTCCTGAGGCTGTTTTTTTCTTTTTCTTTCTTTCCCTGGGCCTGCAGGGAGATGAACCGGAGGCAGACGTACGAGCAGGCCAACAAGGTCTTTGACAAAGCCATGAAATTGGAGCAGGAGTTTGGAGAGTACTTTACAGGTGAGAGTTCTCCTGGGTTGTGAGCTTGTGGTGGGAACTCCCCTCTGTAGTTGCCTGCTTCACCGCAGGAATTGGGAGGAGTGTGCAAAACCGGTTTTCATATGGATAAAAACGGGGCGATAATGCACGATCGGTTTAGTTGCTTGCAGCTTCTAAGGAGGCGGTGGGGGAAGGAAAGAGGGCCCTCCTTGTCTCGTAAACCACTTCTCTTTTCCTTCCATAGCCATTGTACAAGGAGACTCCCTGGAAGAGATTTACAGTAAAATCAAACAGATAATAGAGGACCAATCTGGGCATTATATCTGGATCCCATCCTCTGAGAAACTGTGATGTCCCCCTCCCTTCAATCAACCCATTAGAAGATCAGTGACCCTTCCTCCGTCCTCTGCCCCAGAGGGGGAGCGAGAAGGCCACCCCGTCCTTTTTCTAGATGGTTGACAATTGCGTTTTCTAGTCCTGTTTTTCTTTTTCTTGGGATGGGCCAGTCTCCTTCATCAAGTGACTCTCCCCACCGTTCCTGCATGGACTATCCTGCTGCTCCCCTAGAAATGGAGACAAACCCTATTTGAGAGTTTTCTGTGTTTTTAATTAAGAAAATACATCAACTGTTGAAGTCAGAAAGCAAGGCAGGAGGTGGCAGTGGACAACTAGCCTCAAGAGCCACCGATGCGACACATGGACAGTTCTTTGCCCCTCTCAGTAGAATGGAGACTGGCAGCCTGTCAACTTTACCAAGAAGAAAAGGCAACAGAATGCTTTTATTTATCTAGATATGTAATTTTATATATATAATATATGCTCTGAATATATACATATATATGACTAGAGAATGTTCTGAATATAGTCATATATATATATATATATATACACACACACACACGAGACTAGAGAACCCGAGGGGGCTGCTGAAATGTTCTTTGTTAGCGAAAGAATTGCCACCTTGCCTCAGCCATTGGGACAGAAACCGCTGTGGAGGTGAAATTCATGGTACGGAGCGTTTTGGGGTGCTGTTCTGTGGTTCTTCCAAAGCCGATTTCTGCATTTGGAAAGAGAGAAGCCAGCACTCGGTTTATGGAGCAAACAGAGGGCCCAGAACCACATAACAAGTTACAACAATTTATTTGAGCACGCAAAAGCAAAAGGGTAATGCTACATATTAACTGCACATTGTTTTATGTCACCTGATGTGTTTGCATGAGAGGTTTTTTTAAGCTGCTGTTAAACCAAAATCATGTTTGTGTTGGTGTGTTGGCTTTTCATTATTCCAAGCTTTTGATTTTAATAATGAACTGAACGGGTATACAATCCAGTTTTTTAACTTATTTTTTAAGATTGTTCCATTGTAAATAGTTTCCAGACCCAACCTACAGACCGTGTGGAATGAGCGCAGCGGCTGTTCTGTGTTGCAGTCGGGTCACTTGTAGAGACTCAACTCCATCCCACTGACTCGTTCTGTGGAAGAGCGTGGAGTTGTTCCGTGCAGTGGGAAGCTGGATGCAGCAGGTGGTGTGAAGAGAAGCTTGTGCCTTGGAGGGTCACTCTTTCAACCATGTTTTCAGTGGAAAATTGACTCAAGAACCTGGGAAGTTCTTATTCTAGCAGAATTGTGCCAAATTCTGGTTGCAACACTTGAAGCCCTTCCTGACCAAGCTAATCCTTAGAGGCTCCGTGAAGAATCGCACCCTCCGTCTTATTTTGTCTTTCTACATGATCCTCGTTGCAGAGATGGAGCCCAGCCATTCCTTGCTGCCAACATCTGCTTGCAATTCTTCAGGATAGCAAAGGGCAAGTGCAATTGAGAACGCACACTCCGTGTGGCACAGACTGTTAGTCTTCCGTGGACTCTGGCTAGCTGCTAATGGGAAGCCTTGATTTGTGGTCATGTCAGTGTGTAGACTGTAGGTGCAGAAAGGTTTTATTTTTCCCCCCTCTATTGCCGAACAAGAGAGTAAGTTGGATTTGTGGAAGTTCTGGGTGGAGTGTCCAAGCGTTGCTAGGTGGGTGCAAACCCTTGCCCGTGGGCCCGAGGAGGAGATTTGGCCACTTTTGCCACCTTGCCCCAATCTCAAGTTTGAAAGAGATGATTGTACACATCTCGTTTCCATGGAGCGAGAGCCACGGCTGCTTCGGGAGGAGAGATCCGAGTTGTCCTGGTCCCAATCCCCTGGGTGGGACGAGGCCTCGGCTTGTAGCCGGTTGATGCTGTCCGCTCCATAGCTGGTAGGTAGCTATATCATTCATTGTGTGATTTGTGCACGGCCTTCATTGTTAAACATGGGTGAAAACTCTCATCTTGCGGAGAATCATTCTGGTAAGCGAGAAGCCATTCCCACATCAGCTGTGTTGCAAGAAACGTCAAGTGGAACTTTGGAAGGACCAGAGCTGCTGTTCACTGGTGAAGAATCGGGAGGAAGCTGCTGTCGGGTACGAGAATCCCTGGTGGAAGGGTTTGGGAGAGGCCACCACCGGCTTCCTCTGCTCAGCTGGTGTTGCAAGACATGTTCTGAAGAACCGGACTATGCATTAATAGAAACAGCTCTCGAGGTGGCTCGTCTCTGATGACTTTTATTTTGTAATAGCCGGTCACTGTCTTCTAGGCTCATGGAGGAAGGGCCTGCCTCCTCCATGGTGTAGCTGAAAGTATCCAATCACGACACTAGTTGGTTTACCAGTGTTTCTTCCAAGGAGACATATATTTTTAATAAACGAACATTGCAATGAACTGGTCTGCTGCTGTTTTCTTGGGAGGGCCTTGGCTTTGGGGGGGGGGAAGGGGACAAAATTACCTTGTAGGACTTCACAGGCCAGAAATATTAATCCAAAGCCGACGCTTCCATCATCCTCATCTACGTGTGAACACAGCCTTTCATTGGTGCTTTGGAATCCCCTTTTAAAGCTATTTTGCTGGATTCTTTTGGCTGCTACTTTCTACCTTTCGTGGAGTCTCTCAAGCCAGTCGCTACACAATGAATGTAGTACCTGCAAAATTAGAAGTTGTGACAAATGCTGCAACGTAGCATGGTTATTCGCCTTGCAGTGCAGGTGTGTGCACAACCCAGTAAACAGCTACCTACCACTAATAGTAATATAATAGTCTCTGGATGCTTGAGGAACCGCCTTCATAGCTGTGTTCATGAGATTCAGAGTGAGGCATATGTGGTACACAAGATAAGGAGCTGAACTGCAGGTCTGAACTTAAATTCTGCTCCATTTGTTTTGCTTGTGTAGGCCGCCTTGAGCTTCTAGGAAAAAATCGGCAGCACAAATGTAATTATAAAAAATGCATAAGGGAAGACAAATACATTTGTAAACAATCAGAACTCCTTTATTCAACTTCATGTTTGTGAAGCATCCTCCACTGAATACAATCCCGCTTGCCAGTGACGGCCTGTGTGCAGCAGCCAGTTCCAGTCCAGCGCAGAGCAGCTGGTGGCGGTCAGGGTCCCCCCGACTCTTCTTTGGAATGGAGTCTCTTTGCTTTGTCCAGTTTGTCCAGCACCTCACCGTAAACACCAATAATCTGTGGACAAAGGTCACCCCAAATCCTTTAACAAAACGGCATGATGGGCTGAGGAGGGCTGTGCAGCTCAGCCCTTCCATTAGCTGAAACAGCCAGGAGAACTGGGGGAAGCAACAGGCACAAGGACTGTGTTAAATGCTGCCTCTTGTGTCTGCAGTTCCTCAGACTCCTTTCAAAGGGCTGCTTAGGAGGGGGCTGCCACGGCTCTTGGGAAAGGATGCCGGCTGTTTTAGTTGCGTAGAGAGGCATTTACACCAGTGGTGGGATTCAAATTTTTTTACTACTGGTTCTGTGGGCATGACTTATTTTGTGGGTGTGGCTTCATGGTCATGTGACTGGGTGGGTGTGGCTAGGTGGCCATGTGGCTGGGTGGGCGTGGCCAATTTAGCACTCCATTTTGCCAATTAGGGCGGGGCCAGTCAGAGGTGGTATTTACCGGTTCTCCGAACTACTCAAAATGTCCGCTACCGGTTCTCCAGAACTGGTCAGAACCTGCTGAAACCCACCTCTGATTTACACCCCTGAAATAAATTTTTGGAAATTCCCTACTCCCCACTTGATGCTAAATCTCAGTAAGCAGTTTCCTCCCCCAGTCACTAGAACTGGTAAACCAGTAGAACTGCTGTGTTTGTCCTCCTTTACGATGGGCCATTTCAGAGGGTGCTCTGGGTGTGATTAAGTCCTCTCCCCGTCTGTCCACCCGCCCACCCTCACCTGGTTCTCGTAGCTGTTCTTCAAAGTCCCCAGGTAGGCCAAGAACCGCATTCCTAGGCCACACCATTGCTCTGCTTCCTTGTATTTGCCAGCACAGTACTGGTATATTCCTGTGTTCCAAGCTCTAGTCATAAGCCAGATTATCTCCACCTCTGGGTAAGTAGTCTGTAGCACCTGCTAACATTCAAATGAACGTATCACAGCTTTTAGTCCAAGCTTAGTTTTAATGTAACCAAGGGCAAAAACACATACAGCTGTATTTTGCTTAAACGCTGCTGGGTAGGTGAACACCCGTACACACAAGCTGCCTCATTTTAACTGCCTGGACAGAAGTGGGGCCCACCGAGAGGATGATGTTCTCATCCACCTGAGCCTGCGATGTTAACAGGGGAAGCCAGGCAAATATTCTGTTGTATCAAGAGGCCCATCTCAAGAGTCCCGTGGAAAGGCCGTCACCAAAAGAAGCTGCATGATACTAACGGTGTTGTCCAACACGGTCAGGGCATCTTCGAAACAGGCCCAGGCCTCCTCCAGCACACAAAGATCTGCCTCAATGGGGCCGGAGGGCAGGGAAAGGTGGACCAAGCTGTGCAGGCATTTGCTGAATATGAAATACAATGGAAGGACAGGCCTGAGGTAAGCACCTGTGAAGTACCTTCTTCCTGCCTGCTTTGCAAACCTCTGGCTGGGTCACCCCTATCCAGCCCTCCCCTCCCCTCCCCTCCCCCCCAACTCCGGACCTTCATCAACAGGGAAGGAAAAAGCAGCTGTTCCCTTCCAAGTTTTCAGAAAGAAGCAAGCAACCTTCAAGGTCCTGAGTGAGGGATGCATCCCTAGACTTTTTGTCTCGAGAAGAAATAGTCAGAATTTTACCCGCAACAGCCATCCTCTCCCTAAGCCTGTCCTCCACTCACGCAGCCAGGATAAACGCTCCTTAGGCACCCAGCTGCTTCTCGGCACCACGGCTTACCTGTAGGCGATTGTATCAATCGATTCACCTTTCCTGAGGAGAGTCAAGATCCCCCTGAGAGCCCTCTTGCACACGGAGGGATAGTGAGCGGGAGATTCCATGGCCAGTGCTTGAGGAAGAAGTCATGAGAGAAAGAGACACCTTTCAAGCCCCTGGGCACCTGCCCTTAGACAATACTGCAGGGCTGCTGCTCAGAGAAACAGGCTGCAAGCACAACATCGATTGGGGGGGGGGAGGGGTGCTTAATCCCAGAAGCTTCAACTCCACTTCTGTTCTAGCTTCCCTGCCTCAGACCCATGGAAGAAGAAGCAGTTCTCATTTGAAGCAGCTGCTGCCTTGAAATGCAAGATTCCCCCCAGGAGGGGTGGTGGGAGCAGCAGGCCTGGCAGGGGTGAGATCCAGCAGGTTCTGACAGGTTCTGGAGAACCGGTAGCGGAAATTTTGAGTAGTTCAGAGAACCGGCAAATACCACCTCTGGCTGGCCCCAGAGTGGGGAGGGAATGGGGATTTTGCAGTATCCTTCCCCTGCCACGCCCACCAAGCCCCGCCCACAGAACCGGTAGTAAAAAAATTTGGATTTCACCACTGACTGGCCTGGCCCTTACAAGCAATGGTTTCCAGAGTCTTGATCTCCACCTGTGGAAGCGCCAGCACTTCGTCCAGCAGCCTGGACACTGCAGGGGAATTCAGCTTGGCGCTGGCTTCAAATTCATAAAGCTGTAATATTGTATCTGTGGGGTCCTTGGGGAAATCGCCTACGGAGCAGAAAACAAGTCCCATTTTAGTAGCTGATGAGGTATGACCGGGGAGGGGGGCAAAACAACCCCCCAGTCCGTACAGTTTCAGCACAGCGAAGAGGAATTCAGGTAGGAGAGGGGCATTTCCGAGCCTATGAAGCCATGAGAGCGGACGACGCCTGTGTGGTCTCCACTAAAAGATCAGGAGGGGTCTCAATTCCACTGCTTCACTAAGGCTTCAGGCTCACTTCCCAGTTGACACTGAAGTTCAGGGCTCAGAGAAGCCCACAATCTGCTCTGAAAGGGCTGCAGCCTTGCTTGAAAGGGTTCAAGTGACTCTTGCCTGAAACAGGCTTGTACTCCTGACAGATTTCAGCCTCGGGGCATATAACATCCCACTGCCATCGCTAACGAAGGCAAACAGGTTTCACCATTAATTTATTTTGGAATTGTAGCAATTCTAGCTCACCTGTCTGCTTCAAGACTTTCCAGATTGCTCTGCAGGACTGGATGTACTCGAGGGCCTGAGTCAGCAGTTCAGCCTGCTTTGGAAGCCAACACACATTTCAGGCAAAGTGCACGTGAGAGCATCACCATGTTCGTTGGAGTGTCAGGGACGATGCATTTCCTGATTTTTTGCATACGTAAACTTACAGTATCTATTGATTATCAATGCCTAGATATGTTTTTTTTTTAATTTAAATGTTCTGCAAATTCTCTAAAGAAGCACAAAAGGGTAGAATGAATACAAGGTTTATGATATAAAATGCGAAGCGCTGGAAGAATGGTTCAGGTATCAAACATTATTCCCATTTCCAAAGACAATCAGTCATTTCTATAGGACAATTAATCAGAAATGAAATTAGGCCTTTCCTGAATTTCCATGAGTCCTAAAATACAAAAGTTGACCTTTGAATTCCTTTCAAATTCTACCTCATCAGCAGGAAGCAAATTGCTTCGGCTTATGTCCAGATCCACCGCAGCAGCCATGAGCAGGCACGTTCTCTGAGCGAGCAGGACAGCTTTCTCAAGAGGACAAAACTGGGAGAACTGGAGCAAAAGATATCAGGGCAACAACCATAATTAGTTCCTGGACTCAAACCAGTTGTTGCTGGCTGGCTACTCATCAGCCGGCCAGTGATGAGACATGAATACTAAGGTGAATCTCAAAAGTAACGAAGCAGGGCTCCTTTCAAGAAGAGCTTTGCACAAGGAACCCACATTTGCAACTGCAAAGACATCGGGGAGAATTTAGGGAGAAGCGCATACCTTGAAGGATATTACAAAGAAATCTCTCATCACTTTTAAGCAGCCCTCACATCGCACAGCCAAGTTCCAAGCTCATAAAGCAAATAAAATAGAATGTCAGATTTCACAGCACCACCAACGGCAATTACGACAATTCTGCTTAAGACAAAGCTTTATCTCTTCTGATGGGCTTAAAAAGTCACGGATTATTTCTGTACGGAGATTACATGGGGATTCCTATTATTATGAAAGAATACTTCTACTTTTTAAATCCCTTCTTTCTTCAATCCACAAAGATACATTCCCCAGCTCCCCTTCTTGGAATGTACGAGACAAAATGGCCATGTGAACAAGCTGTCTTGAACACCTGACCGAAGGTGTTCACCGCTGACCCGATTCCTTGCGCTCAGATCGCTCCTCCTTGTTTTGGATTACAGGCCACGCCCCAGGGGGGTTGCGTCTGTGCATGAATGCGGAAGGGGGTGGGGTGGGGTCAGATGGCATCATTTTGCACAGGAGGGAATGCATGCATCCCTGGTGTAAGTCTCCCCTGCCAAAGCATTTCCACTTTATACTTTTTGTTTTGGAACCATGGCAGCAGGGTGAGGGTGGGCTCCGTGTCGTGGCCTACCTATCTTTCTGAACCACTGAGCTTCACTGGCCCTGATCTCCAGCAACTCCTTTTCCTCTTTGTGCAGCTCATCAAGTCTACGGTGAGCTGGAAGAGACTAAGTAATGTTAGCAACAAACATGAATTTAGGAACATTGTACATTCTGACTGGGACTTTATAAAGCAGTTAAAGATCTGTCAGGGTACTGAAGAGAGGACATTCCCCACTGCAGCTCTTGCTCTGGACTTAGTAAATGGACAGAAAGATCTAGCTAGTTTAATACCTGCTGTCAAGTATGATAGGAGTGTCTCCATATCTTTAATCCTAAAATAAAAAAAGCGGGAGTTATTGAACATCACTAAATGATATTAAAGGGAGGAAAATATCTTCTCTGAAGAAACAGCAGTTGAAATAAACAAATAATAACACTGCTCTTCTATGAGGAAACAGAAATATGATTACAGGAAAGAAGAACCAGCACTGGTGACAGGAGGGTGAAAAAGAAACTCTAAATCTAGGTTCAGTACTACGTTATTGACAGTTCAAGATAACCACAGCTAAACGTTTATATCCTTCTACGCAGTTCAAGTCGCTATTTAACTTTTCCCACTAACACCTTATCAAAAACTGAATATCCACAATTACTAGAAATGTAACTCACATCTCCTCTTCAGATGTCACTTTCGACAATATAAGTCGAATCAAACACCTGCAACAAAAGCCAATTATACCACATGATGTTTAGCAATCACATAATTTAAAACATCCACCTTCCTTCAAGAGCGACTCTCTTTATTTTTATCATTGTTACTAATTGTAGAGGCCGGGTGCTCCTTTGCTGAATCACTCCAGCACAAAAAGTCCACATCTAGTGTTGAACAAAGACGGCAAAACTTTTAATAATAATTTGGTATAGATGGACTCAAATTCAAAACTAATTTAAGAGATACGTTTAAAAAAATGAATCTGAAACAAGATTTCTTTCAAGTAAAGCAAATTTTTCCCAGATATAAAATGAGGGCATTTTAAGGAAATATAAAAAAGGACCGAAGTCTTCATATTTTGACAGCAAATTATGAAACAAACAGCATTTATATATGTTACTCACTTTACTGCTGTAAGCGCTTGCTGGCAATCCTGCAAGTGTTGAGATAAATATCCCAAGGCTTTAATAGCCATGACCTGTTGATCATTCTGAAGGGAAAATACTTTAATTAGCAATATAAATATGAAAAATATAACTTCAGTATGATCTTGTTCTACCTGAACACAATGAATGTCATATTTTAGCCGCCCAGAGTCCTTTGGGAGTTGGGCGGCATACAAATATAAACAAATAAATAAATAAAATAAACACAGTTCAAACATGGTCAGGCTGAAAAACTCAATTCTTATATTTGGGGAATCTCAATTCAAAGCACAAAACCTGGAACAAATGCTAATGCTGAGAGACACCATGAGGACTAGAACATTGTCGCTCAGCTCCATTGTCTTTCACTAATTCTCTCTCTCTTCAGGGTGGTCATCGTAAGTATCCAACTGAGGATACAAGTATCCAAATTTTGCTTATTTCCCTCTTCCCATCCCTTCCTTAGCTTTTGCTCTTTTTGTAAATTGCCAGCCTCCTGGAGAATGGAACGCTTTGCTTTTACTGACTTTATATAAAATGTTCAATTGAAAAGGACAAGTTATAGAGATCCCACCAGCTGCGAGGATCCAATCTGTACCTCCAAGGCAAACTGAGCTGCTAAGCTCAGAAGGTTGGTAGCCATAGATCCTTCCACGAGCGGTTTGCCTTCTGTGAACTCTGCGGCCGATTTCTCCATTGCTACAAACGCATCCCAAGCTAAAAAGCAGACAAGAGACATTAACAGCAGCCTTGGCTTGCTCATTTAAACATGGATTGATTCCTTCAGACCTAGGGCTGGTTGACGGAAGCCTTGCGGCTCTTTTACTGCCGCTCCTATCCATGGGCTGCCTACTGATGGCCTATATCAGATAGAAGATAACCCAAGACTTAATCAATCTCTTCAAAGGCCAAATTGTCGTTGTGTACGGAATCTCAGCTACTTGCATGTGAGGTTTGATCTTAGAGTGGGCTCTTCCCCCGTGTTCCAGAGGGTAGCAATAGTAGGCTTTTGTAAGAAAAACAAAGTACTGTTGTCCCTTGAGTCAGCTCTTACAGTGCTGTAAGATTTCGTTGTTGTTCTTGCACAGAGATGTAGCTGTTGCTAGTAAATCATTTCCTGTGCCTACAATACATACGGTACCATTTGTGTTTTTCATTCTGTTTGTCATATGAAATGCTTTGCTTTACGAACATGGGATACATGTTTAGTGTGTTTAGCTAGCAACCTTAAGGGACAGCCTGGGGTCACTCTCCACCCCTCGACCAAGTTCAGGATCCTGCATTTTTTACCAGAACAAAACCCGAAGATACTACTTTTGAGTCAAGCTCGATTGCTAGTTACTCTTCTGGCTTGAATCCTCAATTAGAGCCGAGGTGGCGCAGTGGTTAGAGTGCAGCACTGCAGGCTACTTCAGCTGACTGCTAGCTGCAGTTCGGCGGTTCAAATCTCACCGGCTCAAGGTTGACTCAGCCTTCCATCCTTCTGAGGTGGGTAAAATGAGGACCCAGATTGTTGGGGGCAATATGCTGACTCTGTAAACCGCTTAGAGAGGGCTGTAAGGCACTATGAAGCGGTATATAAGTCTAAGTGCTATAATTATGTTTAATTAAATTACGTTTATGAGAAAGATCTATGTTAAAATAACATGCAGTAAAATATATGTATGTCGAGGAAAATTACTTTTTCATGGTTGCAAATTTAAACCAGTGAGATTGCAGAAGAATCATATTCTGTAGTCTGTCTCTCTGAATCTATTTTTCTTATTCTATGTATTTTTCCTATTTATAGTGCCCTTTTTTTTTTTACCATTTTAATAGTTTCATAATCCATCCAGAGAACCCTAAATCTGGTGGATGAGAAATATATAAAAACTATATAGTTAAATATATTATTCAAATAGGACATATTAAAGCTCATGCTGAAATACACCAATACCAAACTGTTGAAGGTTATAATGTATGCCCAAGTAATTCATTTAAAACCTAAAAATATTCTACCGATTCCAAATATGTGACGAAATAACAGTGGTGTAACTAAAAATCACTACTATTTTGCACACCCTGATAATAGTGATTAGCATCTTTTTGATGACATTAATAACAACAAGCAAGCAAGAGGGATTACCAAAGAGACAGTGTGCTACCAAGAAGCATTTCTGCTCTACGTAGAGAGAACAAAATGCCCTAAATGCTGAGATGTGTCCTGGATAGTCAAAGGTTTCTAAATCTGGAACTTTTACATTCTTTCTGCTGATGCCCTTTGTGTAATTTTCCATATTCTCTTAAAAACGTAATTCTATGCAGAAAATATCAATTGTGAATTCCACTTTGTGACAAGAGATGCTTGTCTGATATATAGAGGGCAAAGGTGGGACAAACAGATTACCTCGCTCCTTGCCCTTAAACAGATGGATTACACATTCACTGGCACAGTAAAAGCACAAGGGGGGTTTACCTTTGGGGGTATTTTTCTCTAAGACTGCTATTTTATAAACGTAGAAGTGAGTGAAGATGCTGTTTGGGTCGTATCTTTCTGCCTTCTTTACAGCCTCATTAGCCTTTAGGTAAAGAGAATCAGCTCGGTTAGTGACAATAGCCAGATAACTGGTTAATAATAGGTATATAATTAGTTTGCATTAAATACTAACATTTCTGCAATAAAATATTTATATTATGTTACGTTATATTATATTATAATCATGTCATATTATATTATATCAAACCATTACTGTAATATATCCCAAATGAAGCAATGGAGTAACTCTTGCACTGTCAGATCGATACAGTCACACAATAGTTTCTCTTTTTCATTTTTGAAGACTTTAGGTTCATCTGGAGCAATAAAAACGATATAAATACATTCTCTGCTGACAAGATGAGATGAGAGTCCCAGCAAAAAGGACCGCTTTGCTTCTGCAGTGATGCTGGCAAAGGAGTTGCCACCCCGGAAGCTTTGAAAGAGAAGGTGGTTCTTCCTAAAACAGCTAAGGGCCATGCAAGCATTCTCCTTTCCTAAGGAGGCTGGAGTGAGGTACACACGTGTGCCGTCATAGGTGAGCACTGCAAATGATGGCAGAAACTTCCTGAGACAAATGAGGCAAGACTAGCTGCAATATCTGCCAGAATAGGATGTTCTTTTGGGAAGGGACAGGCTGCATGACCTCTGGGTCTTCTGTAGCAGACAACAAGCTTAAGAATATGCCTCGGGAGAAAGCCCACGTTAATGAATTAATGTTAACGTGCTAACAACCCCAGCAAGAACCAGATGGATTTGATACACTCCGACATGTCTTCTCCTCCTTGTGAAGATTACTGGCTTCCATTGCAAGTGATGACCAAGGCAAAGCATATTACCTGACGACGATCCTTATCTACAGGTATAAAGGAGAGGCCCTGTTCTCTTGGGCTTCCTGTAGCTCAGGCCTTCAATATTAAGAAGACACCCCCCCCCACACACACACACACTCCCTTCAGAAAGAACAGCCCCTGATTCCAAGCCATTGTCGAAGATTCCTTCTCTGCCCAGGGAGAAAGTTAAAGAGGGTCCCTGAAGAAAGAGGACGCAAAGAAGAAGGAATACCTTGCCAGGCTCTTTCAAGTGAAGATAGCAAGCAGCCATGTTCCTGTACAGTTTTGCCAGGTTCTGCTGGTCTGCCTGTCCAGATGCATAGAAGCTGAGAGAGTAGTTGTACCACTGAAGGGCTTCAGGATAGCTCTTGGACTAGAAAACAGCAACCGGGTCTTAATGTTAGATGTGCTCTAAGCATGTGCCTATTCAAAGGCAGAGAGGCGGGTTCCTTTCTCAGACCAGGAGAGAAATTCCCAAAGTTTCTCATTTACTATATATTAATTAAAATTAGTTACTATGAGCGTAATCAGACACCCCAATATCAATGCAAAGCAAGGGACAAATCTTCAAGCCAGATGATGAACACAACATAAGCCAGATATTTTCACAATATTAGCCACCTGCATAGTTATCTTCGGAATGTATTAAATGACAGGTAATGAAGACCATCTATTTACTCTATAACATTATCAATAATCTGAAATTGAGGCTCTCGGATTGCAACTTTAAGGTATTATCTGCATACTTTGAAAAGGATACGCTGACTTTGCTCAGAAGTAGTAAGAGGACAAACCTCGTAATTCTTAGCTGCTCTGTCCCACAAAACAAGGTGTAAACGGCTGAGTATTTCAGGAGGCAGTTGCTTTCCTATGCTGTGTGCTAAGAAGATAAATTTCAGAATTTAACTAATTCTACAAATCTGAAGAATGTCTACACGTCTAACTATATTGAGACCTAAGATCATCAATGACACCTAGCAATACTAAGCAAGATTTTACCTAAAAGCTCAAAATACTGCTACTAAAATTTCCAGTACCACCATTTCAAAAGTGGACTCTTCGAATCATGGTTAAAAGTTGAACAATTTAAAGATAAGCTTAAATTAATCTTAACCTTTATTGGTACATAAAGTTACACAATTTTAATCAGCATGAAGTTATAATTGCTGGATTTCTTAGCTGAAAATTTCAAGCAAAACAGGTTTTCACATCCTGCAAATTGCTTCCAAGTATCTACCCTAGTAGTATAATTAAAAGCTGGACACAGACCTGCAATGGCATCTTCAATCATTCCCTTGGCAAGTGGCTCCTTCGTTCTCTGTAACAGGAGTTCGATCCGAAAGAGAAGGACTCTGCCAGCATCCGGGGATCTTTCAAACAGCCGAGATGCTGATTTCAGAAAGTCAAATCCGATGGCTTCCCTGAATGTACATGAAAAGAGGTTGGGCATTTTGACACCGGGGAAAGCTGAGAATTCATATATTTAATTCTCAGTAACAAAAACCTGACTCCTCACTATGTTGTTCTTCCCGAACAGTCATTAAGACACAGATTTCCATATCAAAAGCTTGCTGGAGTACTCTGACAGGAATCAAATTGTAGGTCTGTGCACAGTACCTACAATGCTGCAATCGTGCTAATTGTAGGCCTTTGGCTGAAAACGCTGCTTACCCAAATGTCTCTCTTCAAATCAATCTGAGCATCGAAATGAAGAATTATTCACTGTCCCTTTGTTTGCTTCATTCCCACCCAGCCGATGCACCTGCACCTATTGCCTACCTCCTGCTACTGGGTAACTCTGGCACTCTCTATTCAATTCACCTCCCTTTATTGCAAAATAAATCATAGAAACAAGTTGCAGAAAATTGAAGTTTGTTAAAAAAACACACACAAAGAAAATACATTAGGTGAATGTCCTTAATATTCCCTAAATACTGTTATGATAGACACAGATGACTAACTGTGTCCAGAGGGCCTTTCGGTCTTTATACCTCTCGTGTTCAAGAAGCAACTTTGCAGTGTCCAGACAGATCTCCAGAGAAACCTCATGCTGCAGAAGTTCAGTGACAGCTGGAAAGCAGCAACAACAAGGTTAGCATGTTCACTAAAAGGGTGTGTGTATGGTGGGGAGAGGGGGGCGGGGAAGGTAAAGTGCAAATACTTTGTCTTACACAAGACTGACCAAATAACCAATGGTCTGGACAGAAAGATGAAGCTCATCGGGATAATTTACACTGCTATGCAGTAGGAAAATGAATATACCCAATAATCTTTGCTTGTAGAAAGGAGGAAAGGAAGAATTCACGTGAGAAAATGTGGACGCTGTTTGTAAAACTCTTAAGGCAGTGGTTCTCAACCTTTCTAATGCCGCGACCCCCCGTGACCCCCCCCTGATGCCGCCGTGACCCCCTCCCCGCGCGGGATGAGGTGACAAAGGGGGTGTGGCACCAGGGGCGAAATGCTCCCAGTTCGGCTTGCCTGCGGGTCGCCGGACAGCTGATAGCAACGGAAGCGGGAGACTTCGCCCGGACGCCGCCATTTGGGTTCTTTTACCCTCTGCGCATGCGCAAAGCGTTCTGCGCATGCGCAGAGGGTAAAAGAACCCAAATGGCGGCGTCCGGGCGGGGGGGCGAAGTCTCCTGCTTCTCTCGCTACCGGCTATCTGGCGACCCGCAGGCACGGCCGAACCGGGAGCATTTTACCCCTGCAGTGACGGTGGCACCAAGATGGCGGGCTAACGCGTGCGGCGACCCCTGTGAAATGGTCGTTCGACCCCCAAAGGGGTCGCGACCCACAGGTTGAGAACCGCTGTCTTAAGGGCTCCTGCATTAGTTTAAAGTTCCTTTCCTTTGTTTAGAACCAAAATAATACATCAGCTTAATTTAAACCTGCACAAGTTAAAGTGAAACTGCTACTGCTACAGACTGAGAAACAGTCCAGTTCAGTTCACCTCCTTCTCTGTTACAACTCAGACATTCTTTAGGGCGGTGAAGTTGTTGATTTTATGTTGAACCAAGAATAATACCTTTTCTAATATCTTCATCCGATGCATCACCTTTCAAGAGAATTTTAATTTTTAAGTAAAAACCAGCTGGATGTAAATTCTCCTGTAAATTGAAACATCAAGGTATTATTTTTACACCCAAACTATTTTTATCAGATTCGAGGTATTTTTAACTAGCTGCTGGGAGAGTACAGCCTAGTCATAAAGAACGTCAAAACTTTTCATGAGTATTCTCCGTATCTTCTAGAATAATCTTAAATATCCTTAGCAATGATCTACCTTCTACTGTCAGATTACCAGTTAATAATTATTGTTCTTATTAAGATTTATATCCCATCTTTTTTTCCTTTTAGAAGTTCAGGATGGTGAACCCAGTACTCTTCCCATTTTCCCCGCGATAGAATTCCAGAGGGTAGATTGCCTTGGTCCAAAGACACCAGGGAACTTCCATGATGAAGGATAAACACATGGCGCTTAATCTTCCATTTGAGCACCTCAAAAATATTTTAACTCAGAAGCCTCATATCTAAGGAAATTAAAAAGTTATCTTAATAAATCCCAGAGACCTCAAACTGTTATTCTAATTTTAAATAGCAAAACATTTTATTCTTTTTTTTACATCATTTTGACTTAAAAGAAAACCATTAGGACCAACAAACTACACCGACCTTAATTTTATCAGATGCATAAAGATGAACTGAGATGTGTATGTATGTATATTATGCATTACATAAATCAGGGGTGGGCTTCAGATCCTTTAGCAACCGGTTCGCTGCCCCGTTGCTGGGTGGGCGTGGCCATGGTGGGTGTGGCCTAGTTGGCCGCCTGCACCATGGTGGGAGGGGGCGTTTTTCGCCCTCCCCAGGCTCCAGAGGCTTTCCTCGAGCCTCCGGGAGGGCGAAAACTGCTTCCCCCGGGCTCTGGAGGCCCTCCGGAGGCTGGAAACGAGCCCGTTTCCAGCCTTCCAGACCTTCCGGGAGGGCCCTTTTTCGCCCTCCCAGAGGCTCGGGGAAAGCCTCCGGAGCCTGGGGAGGGCAAAAACGGCATCCCCCGAGCTCCGGAGGCCCTCCGGAGGCCAGAAACAGGCCCGTTTCCGGACTTCCGGGAGGCCCGTTTTTCGCCCTCCCCAGGCTCCGGAAGCTTTCCTCGAGCCTCAGGGAGGGCAAAAACAGCTTCCCCCGGGCTCCGGAGGCCCTCTGGAAGCCGGAAACAGGCCCGTTTCTGGACTTCCGGAACCTCCGGTAGGCCCGTTTTTTGCCCTCCCAGACCCTCCACGCGGCCTCTGCACTTACCTGGAATGATGAACGGGCTGCGTGGAGACTCCTGGGAAGGGAGGGGTGGGCATGGCCAGCCAGGAGTGGCATTTGGGGGTTCGCCGAACCCCTGCGATCCTTGGCTAGAGGATTGCCCAAACCCTGCCGAACCCCCAGGAGCCCACCCCTGACATAAATACTTCACGATTGTATAGTATGCATCTGATGAAGGGGACTGCAGCTCACCAAAGCAGATACATTTTGACAAAATTTGCTGGAAAAGGCACTACTAGATTCTTTCTCCTTTTTTGTTGCTTTCCTCTACATACGTATTATCTTGGGAGTCATTCTACTGATTGCAAAACTCTTAACAAGAATTAGCCTAGCCCAGAAATCAACCTCACCTCATTAGCCATGATGATAACCTGGAGAGCTTTCTCTTGATATTGTTTATAATCCCACTCCAAATAGACAGTAGCTAATAATCGTAGCACTTTTGCCTATAAATAAAATAAAATTAATATTCACACTCAAAAGGCTGAGAACTGGAGAAGGGCAATAAAGGTCATGTATCAATAGTTCTCACACTGAGTGACAAAGATATTCTCCAATGGATTACAAATATTGCTCACCTGCATTTCTTTACTAACTGAAGAGTTTTTGTGCATCTTTCCAATTTCATAGCTGAGGCTATTTAATAAAAGAAAGAAACAGAATGGATTCACTGACCATGGAGGGGAAAAGAAAACCCACCTGATAAGCAAAAACCTGCCCTAAAGATGCATTCACAAAGATGACCCTAAACATGCCAATGTCCCAGCACTGTAGAGTATTAATTTTACAATGTTATTATTTGACATACTGCACCTTAAACACTTAAGAAATTATACTTATTTCTTACTAAAGAAATTAGCTACGAAAGGAACAGAACACAGAGTAGATGAAGCTTTTTCGGGGGGGGGGGGCGCAGGATATAGAGGCCTTCAGGCATACCTCTATCTATACTATATACTGCAGTAACAATCACAAAACAGTCTTCTCTTTCAAATAACCAGGACAGAACGGGGTTTTTTTTTGGCAAATAAATACTCTAATTCGTTACTTTAAAGCCAACATGCATATATTATGCAGGCACTTGGAGAGACTGTGCAACAGTTTTCTCTCTTTAATCCAGAAATAAATCATATGTACAAATCCCGTTTAAATGGCACCTTATTATAAGTAAATTACATCTGCAAATTTACATAACTGAATAGTGATGATTGCTTTATTTAAGAAAAAGAAAGCTGGAGTTAAGGGAATTCTGAAAGGAGCAACATCCAGTTTCTACTACTACTTTTTTTTTGGCATCAAACCATCTGGGCCCTTCAAATGCACTTATAAAATTACCTTAGCCTTGACTACCTATGCAGCTAGAAGAATCTCTAAATCACTAGACAGAATCAGATTGCTCATTCTGATAAATGCTTGTTTTGAATCCCAGTGGCTATACATAGGGTAGAGTTGGACATTTTATTTATTGCTTATCAAAATATTACCTAAGCCAAAAGTAATAGTCAAATTACCTGAGCCAAAAGGAGCTCTGCTCATATCTCTTGAATTCGTATGTTTCTATGCCAAAGTTATAGCATAGGAGGGAAAGGTAACAAACCTGTAATTAAATTAGAGTAATTTATATCATAGTTTGGTAATTGCTGTTTTTAAAAAGCTGAGAATTAACCAAGTTTATTTTTTCATAGCTCTGAAGGACCAGGGCAGTGCAACAGAATAAAAAAGCATTTAAGATCTAATCTCTGACCTCTTTTGGCAGCCTTATCAGGATGTCTTTACACTGCTGAACACACGTGACCGCTTTCTGAAAGTCTGCTAAAGCAACTGCCTAAGAAAGCAACATGATATGCTAATGAACTGCTTGGATGGCACATGGGTTTCTTTTAATGTTTAAAAATTTAATACAATTTTGCATTAGAGGAGTGCTCACAAAATGATATATCATATTTAATAGCAATATAGGAGGCAGCAATCCAACGAACTGTAGAATATAGTTATTGAATATAGAGTTACAGAATGTTATTTATTGTAATATTGTTACTGAATAACAACAATATGGATAAAATCCACTTGTTGCCCTCATGCTGCTACAATGAATTGAATTATTTTTCAAACATACAGATTCAGCCTGGTAAGACAGAACTTTGAATATATCTTTCTGTATGTCAGCTTTGTGCATATTCGCCTCAGCCTCACTGCTGCAGTCCTTGTTCAGCTGATCATAAAGTTTCTCTAGATCCTGTAAAATAAAGCACACGATAAACTTAAAATACATGCAACCACTATTATGTCACACACTAAAAACTTACAAACATTGGAAAGCCTCAACTTACATGCAGGGCAATGTCAAGGAATTTATTTGCAAGGGCAGGTTTTCCAACATCCACCCAACCTTTTCCAGTCTTCATTAACATCTAGATCATAAAAGACATATCCAGATTTAAAAGAAATCAGAAATATTTGCAAATCTAGCAACTAGATATGTTTCATGTAATCTTTTAGAGACTTTTATAATGTGGTTGCTTTAGGCACAATAACCATCCTCAATTATTTAAGGTAAGAATAGGCATCATGCAATCCTATTTCTACATCACTTCTCAGCTATCATAGTTTGTTTAAATCTTTGGCTTGCAACAAGCTAAAACTGTCAATTTCTCTTGGATACAGAATAAAAATTTGAAATGTATTAGAAAACAATATTCTTCTAACGTTCTTGAACCTTTTCAACTCTTTAGCATTTCAGGAAACAGAAGACAAACACAAATAATATGTGGACATAAACTATATTACCAAAATTTGCCTTCGTATCATCTCCTCGTTTGGATCACTTACTTCACAAATCATCATCAGGTTGCAGGCTACATGGCGTACTAGAGAAATATGCAAAGACATTAACTGTTTCAATGCTCAGTGAAAATATAGAGGGTGAGAAAACAAATATTTGTGACGTGGAGTAAATGCAAAATAGGCATAAACAGTATGAAGGGAAACACGTTTGAGAGAGATACATGCTGTGCTCAGTTCACCATTTCCATTTGTTCCAATTCATTCACTCCAGCATCAACTTCAGGGAAAAAAAAACAACAACAGCAAACCCTGATGTCAGTCTCTGCCTCTGATTCCCTTTAGTGCTGACATTAGGAACAAAATATTTTTATATTGCAAACACTGTGATTTAACGGGGCACAGAAAGGTAGAAAACATCTATAGATTTTCAAGAAGGTAAGGACATTCATGAGAGGTTATGCAAGAAGCTAAACAGAAAATATTTTACTCATTTTAGTAAATTAGAATATTCTTGCTGTGATTTATGGCTGTGAATTCAAACTGACATTTAACTCTTTGCATATCAGTGATACCAGGGGCTGATTTTTTTGCCACAGTCCAATTCCATAAGTTAACTGCACTTTCCTCAACCTGTAGGGAAAAAAACCAAGGATAAAAATGGAAAACCCTTAAAATTCATAGAAATCATTTAAATATAAATGAAACAGCCAAAATGTTAAAGCTATGCAGTGAGTATTTAATTTCATCATAGGACATTTGGAATCCCAGGAAAATGTAGAAAAGAGAAAGAGGAGCTAGTAGCTAGAGCAGCGGTTCTCATCCTGTGGGTCGCGACCCCTTTGGGGGTCGAACGACCCTTTCATGGGGGTCGCCTAAGCGCGCGCTAGCCCGCCATCTTGGTGCCACGCTCCCTTTGTCAATTCATCGCGCGCGGGGAGGGGGCGGGGCGGTGGTCGCGGCATTAGGAAGGTTGAGAACCAGTGAGCTAGAGGGACAAAAAAGCAGAGGTGGACAAAAGATGGCCTGGCAGGTGCTGGTAGGTCACTGGCTAGTCTGTGATGGGTCAACAAGTATCATTGAACAAGAGCAGTTGAACCGTCTCTCTTCACTCTTTGCTCAACTATGCTGAGAGAAAGACTTGGGCCAATGCATAGTAACTGTTCTACACCTTTGGAGATACAGTATGTGGAAGAACAGAATATTAACTAACACATCAAATGTTTGTAATCAGATTTTTTGATGGGCTACTTCCCTAAATTTTCAACCCGTTGCCTTTAATGATTCTTGCTTTTTTTTTTTCTTTCTTTCTCTACCTGGGCTTTCTGATTCTCTTTCCACTTTTCTTTATTTGTACTTTCTATCTTGCTGAACAGCTTCTCAATGCTGTCTGCTATATCAAATAATGTCTCTTGGTTCATCAACTTTTGAATTAACTCTGAAAGATATAACAACATTAGAATAAAAATAGAGGCAGCAAATTGTTTTCAAGTCAGACAACTTAAATTTTTTCCCTCTCGTTCCGGTAGCTAAATAAAATGCCAGAGCCCAAGGATGTCAGTTGATGGGGTTTAAATAAGAGTTCTCCTAAGGCTTAAGCAATCCTAAAGGGTTCTCTTTAGGATTCAGCATCAGGGGTCGTCTTGCCCTTGCTGCAAAGACTGCAATGTGACATTTCCTTCTCTTCTTATCAGAAGCTGCCTGGACAGAAGTGAGTCAAGAGGAACTATGGTGCAGTGGGCAGTGACGGTCAGGAAAGAGGCCATCCTATCCAAGTCTGATCAAGCCCAACCACGATCCTGAAGCAGGTGATGTCATCTCCTCAAGCAGCCAGGTGCCTGCTAGGTAAGTGGCTTTCTCCTGTATTTCCCAGCAGCATTGGGAAAGATTGCAAGAGGCTGTCCTTCTTTTGGAAGTTTAGACCTGCAAAATAATCCTACAATCCCTTAACACGCTCCCTGCCAACAAGGTTGGGTGGGATAATGGTGCTGACAGACACTCCGGTTCTGATCTACAGACTCAAACTGTTAGATAGAATCCAGAGCAGAATCAGAAATCTCTTTGAAACAGCAGGTTTGAAAGAACCTGCAGAGAGAGAGGAGTTGATAATATCCCTAAAGTTAAATATTTCATTGCTGTATGCAAAAGTTACCTCTTATTTCCAGACTGTCACTTTCATCTTCCATTTCTGCTATGTAGAATAACAGGCCCTTGAAAAGAATTTTTGTAACAATCTTAGTTGTTCTAGTTTATATCTTAATTGTCTTTCCCACAATATTTTATCCTGCTTTGAGCATCCTCCAGCCTTTGCTGCGTTGACAGAGCTGCAATGAGGACCAGCTTTCTGCTGACCCAGCGAAGGCTCCTTGGGGGTGCTTGAGGATGCCCAGGTGGCCATGAAGAAGGAAGCACTATGTCCATTTGTTGCCCCTTTGCAGCCCTTTTCTGGCCAGCCAAACAGTACTTTACTTTTACGTTGTTAGTTCCAGCCGAATAGTCTTCTTCACAACCTACTTAGCAAACTGAGCAAACCCTATGCTGCCCTGTCTCTCTGGAAGACCCCTGAGCATGTACAGAATGCCTCCTCCTTCTTACTGAAATGCCCCAACTTTACTTTAATTTCCAATGGCCAAGTGACTATTAGGTGACCTGAGGGGAAGAAATAAATAAAAGATAACCATTAAAACCCAGGCAAGAATGCTTCTGAGAATGTATTTCCAAAGAAGCTCACCAACAAACTTTTCTTTGGGGAACAAGCTTTGTATCGTATTTGCTACGAGGCCTCATTAAAAAAAACGAGAATGAGTCTGGTAACCATTTTATATCAGAAACGGCCTGGGATCACCTTTTCTGACTAGCCAATTTGATTAAAAGGTGTGAATTTTCATGAGTTGCAGATTAATCCGCACAGATAAAGTGCATAGAAATGTTCACACCTTTTCATCAAATTCTTCCTCATGTTTGGCCATTCTAGGCCAGTGTTTTTCAATATTGGCAACTTTAAGGAGTGGACTTCAACTCCCAGAATGCCCCAGCTGGGGAGTTCTGGGAGTTGAAGTCCACTCTTGTTAAAGTTACCACAGTTGAGCAACACTGCCCTATACTGTTCTTCTCCGCCAAGACTTTAGATCGGGCGTGCTTCTGCCACTGCACCTGGTGAAGCTAAAAGGAGCCTTTCAAATCAAGGCTTCTCCTGAAAGAAAAAGCCCTGACCGACACAAGGCCGCTTGCCAGAGGCCGAGGAAATGGCCGCCCGATTTTCCCGCCCAAATGTCGCCGCTCCGCCTTCTTCTCCGCCTTCTGCGCAAAGCATGCCGGGAATCTCGAGGCCGAGCCTTTCAGGCCTGAGCCTCGCCGCCCAAACCACAATCCCCGGCAACCCTAGCGGCGAAGTCGCTAGGGCGGCCAATGAGGCGGCCTAGGGAAGGGGAGGGCTCTTCGGAGCGACAGGCGCTGGAGCCAATTGCCGCTCGGCGGAGTTGGCGAGTGTGAGGCCGCCCGGCTCCCCGCTCAAGATGTCGGGGCTCCTCAGCGCCACCCTGAAGATGCTCACCAGGGACTCGTACTGCCAGTTGAGCGAATACGTGGAGCAGTACTACAAGGTGTGTGTCGGGGGGGGGGGGGAAGCGCTCGCTGGACTCAGGACTCCAGCCCGCGGGCGCTCTGTACATGCCCAGAAACCCGCGCCCGGCCGGAGAGCTCTTCTCAGGAGCCCCTTCCCGGCACCCAGAGCAGATCTTGTGCTCGTGGGAACGGGTTGGCTTTGCCTTAGTCCAGGCGGGAGGGGGGAAATCATCATCATAAAATAATAACAGTAATAAGGACCATAGATCTCTTCTGTTGTTCATGCCTCCCTGTTTGCCTGCCCCCCCCCCCATGGGATTCCGCCCCCCCCCCTTTGCTGGGCGCCTTGGGGGTTGCTCCATCTCAGCTGCTTTAAGAAGCCTGGACTACAACTCCCAGAATTCCCCAGCGGCAGGTGGAAGTCCTGGCTGAGCCGACCTCTGGATTCTGGGCTGGTGCTGGCGGTGGCTGATGGGTCCTTTGGGGGTCCTTTGCAGGGGCGGAAGGAGCTGCAGGCGGAAGACCTGAAGAGCTCCTCCACCCTCTACGTGGGCAACCTCTCCTTCTACACCACGGAGGAGCAGATCCACGAGCTCTTCTCCAAGTGCGGAGACGTCAAGCGCATCATCATGGGCCTGGATAAGAACAAGAAGACGCCCTGCGGCTTCTGCTTTGTGGAGTATCCTTGGCGTGGGGGGCTTGGGGNTTTGCAGGGGCGGAAGGAGCTGCAGGCGGAAGACCTGAAGAGCTCCTCCACCCTCTACGTGGGCAACCTCTCCTTCTACACCACGGAGGAGCAGATCCACGAGCTCTTCTCCAAGTGCGGAGACGTCAAGCGCATCATCATGGGCCTGGATAAGAACAAGAAGACGCCCTGCGGCTTCTGCTTTGTGGAGTATCCTTGGCGTGGGGGGCTTGG
>QLTV01003123.1:777541-806176 GCA_003457575.1 Thermophis baileyi
TCCCTTTCGCGCGCCCCGTCCGGCGGGCGCCTGGTTGCAAGCGGAGCTCCGTGTTGCGTCAGCGCTGCCGGCGGAGGGTCAACAGGTGCAGCTTCGCCTGCCCGCGCCCCACCTGCCCGGCTCCCAGCGCCGTCCGGGGAGTCCCGCGGGCAGGCGGCTCCGAGTCTTTCTCCGGGCGAAGGACCGTCTCGGTCCGTCCCGCCAAAGTTTCTGGCTCCCGCGTTGAGCCGCCCTGCGTGGGACGGGGGTGTGGAAGGAAAGGCGCGCCCCGCGGGGACTTTCCTCGCAGCCTGCCAGGGAAGCCCCTGGGGAAGCGGAGGGGGGAGTTCAGCCTCGCCGCCGGGCGGAGCGGGGGGGGGCGGCCCTGCGCTGCTGCTTCCACGCTGGCTCTCCCCGCCTGTCCCAGCTGGGCTCCCCTCTGGCCGGCTCCGTCCCAGGGGTTCCGGGCGGGGAAACTCCGAGCCTTGTAACGTGGAGCTGGGTCTTCCCAGAACCCCGAGAAAGTCCCGCTGCGGGAATGGCTCGCTCTGCCGGGGGGCTCTGGGGCCCGGCCCGACCCGACCCCGGGAGGCTTCATCCCGTTCGTCCTTCCGAGCCTTTCCCGGCTCCTCCTCCTCCTCCTCCTCCTCTGGTGTCGGGGCGGTGGGGCGAGTGCGTGAGAAAGGGGTGCACGGAAGCAGGAGGAGGAGAAATTCCCCTCTCGGAATCCAACCCTGCCGGACGCCTCCAGGCGAGAGATTCGGCTGCTGGGCGTCCCGTCTGCCTTTCCCTCCTGTGTATTGTGGCAAGGCAGCTTGGGGAAGAAAAGGTGGAAAGGAGACCCTGTTAGGGGGCAGAAGCCCCCCGCAGGGCCAGGAACGTTGGGTTTCCTGCCTGTCAGCTCAGCTTCTGGTCTCGAAAAGATCCCCCTTTTCCTTGTTGCCTTCAACTTGGGAGGGCCTTCTGGGCGCCGCTCCCCTTTCGGAGCCCAGGGCCAAGAAGCAGCAGGGAATTGGGGCCGGGCACGTTCACACAAATGCCCACTTCAGTCAGGCCAAGCCCTGGTAGCCTTCGGGCCTGGCCAAGAACCGCTCTGGAAACGGCATGTATGTTTCTGCCTGGCTGAATGCAAACAGGTGTGTTCCTGCGAAAGTGCGTCATTTGCCAGGTGCTAATTGCTGGAGATGAAAAGGGAGCTGCAGGCCGGATGCTCCTTTGCAGGGAAGGGGGACCAGGAGGATCAGATCTTCCTGGCGCTGCCTTTCAGAGGATCTCTTGGCGCAGCTGACTTTAAAGTCAGCCTCATTAGTGCTGCCTGGCAGGTTGGGCTTCACAGACCTGCCCCTGGGCTTGGGAAGGTCTCGGAGCTGCTGCAGAGACAAGAGAAGCGGTCCTCATTAAAGACTCTTCCAGGTTTCTGCATCCGTGGTGGTACCAGGCCATGCGGGGTGCAGGTGATTGCCGGGGGGGGGAAAGTAGCACAAAGGGGGTCGGCGCAGAGCCAGCCGTGTGCGGTGTCCCGTGATATGGCTTGGCTACAGACACGGTAACCGAAGAGAAATATGTGGAGGGGCATTTATAGTGTAAAGCTTGCTGTGAGTAGGGGGGCTGCTTTGTTTCGTTCTGCAAGAACCCTGAACTATTCAGGCTTGGATCCTGGCCTGGCTGACATGGAGCACCAGCCTAGTCTTGTCCTTTCCCAGGTAGGATGTTGATTTATTTGCCGTTCCTGTCCCTGAATTCTGGCAGGCTCTGAAGGACACCAGAATAGTTCCGTAAAACATGCCTAACCACCAGATCACTACCATGGCACCCAGTGCAGGGGACTGGGGAACCAGGATCTGCCTGGTTTCATATGTCACGTCATAGTTTGCTTACCCATGGCTTGTTTGACAAACTAAGATTGGCTGGTTTCTTACCCTGTGCCTGCCAAGCCATCAAAGCGTGCCATTGCGGGCACCCGTGAGAGCCTGGTCAGGGGAATCTCACCTCCGGAGAGTCACCTGCTGGCCTCACCTTCGGGGTTACCTTCTAGTTACTCTTTCCTTTGGGTCCTGGCTGCGCTGCCGGCAGCAGGGGACGGGAATGCCGGGTGCCTTCCTTCCTGGGTGGATCTCCTGACCAGTCCCTGAAGAAGGCTCTAGACAAGGGTGCCGGGCTCTGGGGTTAATGGGCATCCCTTTACCTAATGGTCGAGAGGGACCTAGTTGGGCAACTGCATGCACAGCCATTACGGGAGAGAGAGGAGGCCGGCCGGCCTCTGCCCCGGCTGGCTGATGCAAGCGATGATGCAGCTTCTGCTCGCCATCTGTCTCTCACGGGACCTTTGGCCCCACCAGTTCACGCTCGGTGGATGATGTCTCGCTTTGCAGCCTCTCCTTGCCAAGAAGCTACAGCTAAAGCAGCCGCCGGGTGACTCTTTTCTGCCAGAACCGGGAGGTCTAAATTGGCAGGGTGATGCCCCTGTCTGTCACAGGTGCATGGAGCGGCTCGTTTGCTTTTCCTCGCATCTCCAGCAAGCCCCACGGAGTGGAAGGCGGCCTGGGGAATATTTAGCAACCCTTTTGGAAAGGGCTGGAGGAGAGAAAGCCAGGGGCTTGGAAGAGAGGACTGGATTAGAGATGAAGGCTGTCCCACAGAGCCCCCCAACCTTATGGGCACCAGGGACCGGTTCCGTGGGGAAAGGTTTTTCCGCAGACTGGAGGGGGCCTGGTTTCACGTGCTGCCTGCATCTCATGGATGGGGCTTCGCTTGTTTGCATGGCCTGGTTGCTGGCATGCCGCGGACCGGTGCCGGGGGTTGGGGAGCCCTGCCATGGAGGAGAGAGCAGCCTTGCTCTTAGCTGCTTCAGAAGGGAGGAGGAAGAAGAGGCCCTTTCCTGACTTCAGGAGGGGCGAGAGCAGGTCCTCTGGCTGCCACCTTCCAGCAGGGGCGAATGGCCTCTTGACGGGAGGTCAGTGATGCGGTGGTACATTTCCTGCTTCAGGAAAGCTTTGGACTGCTCTCTGTGGCCCTATCAGGCTTGGGAGATTGTCTGAGCCGGAGAGCGTGAACTGCGGCACCAGCCCCACTCAAAACAGTCGCATTCCGGTGCTGCTTTTCCTCTCGCAAGTGCCTCCCCCTCCCCCACCCCCGTTCCTCCAGAGGTGCGCATCATTTTCTAATAAGTTACGGCCGATGAGCAGGAAGGCATAAAGAGCCACCTCCCGTGTCCGCATTTCCCTCTTGGGACTCTTAATGGGTTGGCAGCTGGCAGAGCCCTTCCAGGCGTCTGCCAGGCTGGGCGAGAGGGGGGTTGCTTTCCTCTTTGCTAATTTAAGGGAGAGAAAAATGAAAAAAACCAAAACATCCTACAAAGAAAAGCCCAGGCCAGGCTCCTGCGCTTGGAGAGGTGTTCAACGTGAAACAGACCTGGCAGGCCCTGCACAAAACGATTTCTCAGCATGCAGAAGCCCCCTTTGCCTTGATCTGCTTTTAGAAAACGAAAAAGGTGCTGAAGTGATTCGCCCGCCTCTTCCCGGCCTGGGGGGCGAGGCGGGGCTCTGAGTGCAGCCCCTCCTGCCTTGCAGGGCCTTGAAAATCTGGAGTCTTGACATCTTTTCTTCCTGGGCTGCCAGCCTCTGTTTCCCCTTCTTCAGACTCCAAGCCTGGCCTGCGTCTGTCTTAATGTCTCCAGCTTGTTCCATCTGTTTTCCACATGCCAAGGTCACCTCACGGCTCCTGTGTGACTTTGCTGGGTGAGGATTCAGCGGGGGGGGGCTTTCTGACATATGGAAAGCCCCCGACTGAAGGCTGCTGCAAGGACCAGTGAGGAAGGAGCCAGGGGCAGCGCGCCTGAAATGCTGGTTGCTGGGAGACGGTGGAGCAGAGGGCTTCCCAAACGTGCCAGTCGGGCGCCTGCGGACCCAGCCTTGGCACCGACAGTGGATCTGTGGCCTGACCCGGCAGGGTTCTCCAGATGCCTGACTGTACGCTCCCTGGATTTCTGAATGGGCAAAAGCTTTGCTTTAAGGGCTAGCTGGGTTCCTCTCGTCTTCTGGCTCAGTGAGATCCTAGCAATTAAAGCACAGGACGGGGCAGGACGCTTGCCTCTCCGGCCATTGAGTGTGGCCAGACGCTTTCTTCATTGCACGTGAGGAAAGGACCTCCTGCTCTCCGAGAGGCCAGGAATGAACGTGTCTCACGACGGCCAAGACCCAGGGCTGCTCCCTGAAACAACATCTGAATTTCCTGCATGTACAACTCGGCTGGGCTGGGCTGGGCTGGGAGGAGTCAGCCGCCCGGGTCCTTCTCTTCCAGGGGAAGGGTCAAGCGGCCCAGGACCTCTTCTCCGCCTTGAGTGCTGCTGGCTCGAACTGGCCCAGGGGCTGCCTTTGACGGGGCAGGGGCAGGGCAGGCAGCGATGGCGTGCTTCGGCCCCTCAGTCCCTGTCAGTGCCTGCTTGCTTTGGGCTCCCCCTTCCCTGCAGTAACCTTGGCTACGCTGCTGTTGCTGCTCCTGCATGGGCCGTGGGGATGGCCTCTCTGCCCAGCTACAGCCGCAAACACTTGACCTTCTGCCTCCCTGTCAGCTATTAATAGGCTGAGGCTTCCAAGGCACAACTGCTTCCTGCTCGAATGGCAAACTCTGAGTTCGGTTGCTCTTTTGAGTTGGCGGCACTTCATCAGGTGCTTTGCTAACTGGTGGTCAGGGAGGTGAGGCAGGTCAGGAGGGAGGAGGTGGGCAGCACTGTAAGGTTCGGACACCTTTCCATTTGGGGCTTTCCCCCGATTTGAGATAAATCCCGGGGGCAGCCTGCAGTCTTTGCTGCAAGGAGGGGGCCGCCCAGGATGCCAAGCGGGCAGGAGCGGCACCCAGGAGGCTGCCCCCTTCTCGTCCCCTCTGGCCGATTGGCCCCCTGGCCTCCTGGCAGCTGTGCTGTCCTCCTTAGCAGGGAGCTGCGGTTTTGAAAGCTGCACTCCAAGGAAGCTTCTCCTCCAGCCAGAAGGGGCTTGGTGCAAATTCTCACGTCGTCTCTGGCCACTCATTGACAGAGGACCAATGTTGCAAGCAGCCCTGGCACCTGGGCACATTTTTCATTTGCCAGCCCTTCTCCCATACAGCTAGCTGAGCCAAGCCAGAGGCTCTGGGCCTGGCCAGGCAGTTTGGCATGGTCCCCTCGTCTGCCTGGGGTTTTCATTTGCACACAAAACCTCTGGGGCGGCTGAGCCCTCCCACTTCATGTGTCTGCTTCCATGCCAGATGCCTTTTCAGCCCCCCCCCCCCCGAAGTGGGCAATGGCAACAGGAGCAGAACCACCATGAAACTGGCCGGCAACCCTTCCGAGGGCACTCGACTCCCAAGGCTGGCCCACCGGCAGGTTTTGATGCTTAGTTGTGCTCCATCACTCCTGACAGCAGATTCGTGGCAGGATAAATGAACCGTCCGAGCTGGGCTTTTGCCCTGGCTGAAAAACAGCCTGGAAGTGCTGACTGGGAAAGGAAACAGATCAAAGCTTCGTCTGCTGAGTTTTTGTAAGGATTTTCTGGTGCACCGGAGTGTGTGATCCCCGAAGGTCATGCCAGGCTTGACTGGACAGTTGGTGGGAATGCTTCCCCTCCCCTGCCCATAGCCTGGGTGGGGGGGGTGAGGGGGGCTTTTCTCCCTACGCTTATGGGAACCTCTTCCCCAGGGAATTCGGGCACTTTGCCTCGTGGGAACTGTGATGTGTGGCAGCCGGGGGCAAAAGCTCTGGAGTTTTGCTGGCACAGAGCAGAACCTGGCACTTTGTCCAGCCTCTCTCCTGGGAGATCTTTCAGTTGGAGAACAGACTGCTGAGCACATCCACTGGGGCGGCCTTGTTTTCCGTCTTAGAAGGACCCTGTTGCAAGATCACAGATCCGTATAGCTTCCAAACTCTTGAGATGTAAGAAAAAAAACCTGAGATCTCTCAGGAGTAAATCTGAGCCATGCAACCCTTGGGAACCCTGGAAGACCCACCCATCTCCCCAGGGATCTTGATTAAGTTAACTGTCCCCCCTCTGGCAGTCCTAATGGGAAAGGGCAGCTGCGTGTCAGGCCTGGGAAGAAGGGAGCCAGGCTGACGCTAACGGGATCAGGGCCAGGGGGTAGATGCGTGCGACAGACACAAACCGAGCGAGACCTTGCCTTTGTTCTCGCTCTCCTTAAGGGGGCAAGAAAAAAGAGGAAACTCGCCAGGGATAAATTCAATTAGTTTAGGGCAGGCCCTGCAATATTTGATTTTGAAGCACGTTTCTGCATCTTTGAATTGCTGCTGTTTTTCCGGATCTTGCTTATCTGATATTTTTTTTTGCTTTTCCCTTCCGCTTGTACTAGTGTGGCCCTGATTTCTCCGCTCTTGCAGGACGCCTGGAATGGTCTCCCCACCCCCCACCCCCAACAGAGGAAAGAGATGGTCATTAATCTCCTCTGACCATCGCTCTGGAGAGAGGAACGAGGCGGCCGCCTTGGCTGCCTCTCCCTTTGGACAAAGCTATCCATCAGCTGATGGATGGCCCAGGCCGATGGCACCGCATTGATCGGAAGCACAGCAAAAGATGGAAAGCCACAGGCCCTTCCTCCCTTTCCCCATCCTACTGCCCAAAACGGACCGTCTGCATATTTTAATAAAGATCCTATGTCTATGCCACATTAGGAAAGCAGAATTCCTGAGCAGGCCATGCTTGACATTCAAACCAAGATGCGCTTGGACACCCAGAGAGAGCTGTCCCCTTCGGGAGAGGACAAACAGCTCCTGGGTTGTTGCTCTTTGCCTTTGTCTAATCCTGGATGCAAAAGCCGTCCTCTACTTTCTTAGTGGCCACCCTCCCCCCCCCTTTCCTGTGCAGGTGTAGGTGCCATGCCGAGCCGTGGTTGTTGTTGTTGTTTTTTTAAAAAAAAACTCTGAGTAATGAGTAAAGTTCAAGCCAGATTTGCAAAGCATTGTGGTTGAGTTCCCAGAATTTACGAAGCCAAAATCACGCCAGATGCAGTACGTAGCGTGTTGAATGGCAGAAGCCACCGACTTGCTGGCGAGAGTGGGAAGGATGAAAACGAGGCAAAATCGGGGGAGGGGGGAGGGGAAGAGACTCGTTCTGCATAATTCCACCATGAAGCCTTATCTTGCCCTGCGAGTCACATGCTGGGTCTGATGATGGGCTTGAGGGTCTCATCCAGCCTGGCTTAACTAAAGTTTGTTCTGTCGTCTGTTAACTGAAGTTAGCTTCAATTGGTTAATAACTGAAGGTGCCTCCTTGACGCGAGCAGCTTGTGTAAACACAATTAATCCAAGTAGCCGACTGATGCACAGAGGTGTAATGTGTAACCACAACTGGCTACCTCTGCCGCTTTGGCTGGAGCGTTTTTCCTAAGGTGGCGGTCTTGTTCCCGGCTCTCTCTGGGCTTCCCAAGGCTGGGTTGGGTCTCCCGTCTTGAGCTCCCTGTGACTGCAGGCTTTCCTCCCCGCTGCTGGCTGACAAGCTGTACGGTTTTCTCTGCTAGGTCCTTTCGGGAGACGGGACGTGGCACCACCATTTGCCAGGATGCTGAAGAGAACCTTGACCAACTTTGGCAAGAAGCTGATCCGGCAGCGGACGGTGGACCTGGGCTCGCAGGAAAGTCAGCTGGCCCGCTGCCTCTCCACCGTAGACCTGATTGCTCTAGGCGTAGGCAGCACCCTTGGGGCAGGGGTCTATGTTTTGTCTGGAGAGGTGGCCAAGGATCAGGCTGGCCCGTCTATTGTGCTCTGTTTCTTCGTTGCGGCCGTCTCGTCTGTTTTGGCTGGCCTGTGCTACGCAGAGTTTGGCGCCCGGGTGCCCAAGGCTGGTTCTGCCTACCTCTACAGTTATGTCACCGTTGGGGAAATTTGGGCCTTCACCACAGGGTGGAACCTCATTCTCTCCTACATGATAGGTACATAGCCTTCCGCTCGGAGCAAAGTCTGCTGAATGAGGATGTGAGAATGTCTTGAGGCGGAATACAGAAAGCACAACCATGGTTTGCTTGCAGCATGAAATCAGGGAAACACGTTTCCCGTAGGCTAAGCCACCCCTGAATTGTGATGGGTTCTTCTATGGGATTTTTCCTCAGATAGTCCAGCAAATATGCCGAAACATCAACTCATCAAAGTTGCAGGACAAGCTTGCTTAGAAATGATCTGCAGTATTTCCTGGACCCCCAAAATTGAGTGTCCTCCCAACTGTTATGAGTAGGGATTTGATGAGAGCCAAGAAAAGGACTCTCATCTGTAGAAACCAGATTAAATGATCAGCATTTAGTGCACTTGCGAACCATTCCTGATAAGCAATGATTTGGACCACTGGAGCTTTAAAATTGTCTTTCAGCTCCCCAGGTGTGTTGGGTTGGAGGGGACCAGAGCAAGAATAGCAGAAGCTGTTCAACAACAGAAGTCTTCTTCTTTCCTTTGTCCATCCAGCTTCACTCAATGTGTTTGAGTTGGGGGTTGAAATAACCCATTTTCTGAGTTCGCACAGCAGGTGAACCAGAAACTGAGGGGTCCTTGGTGCTCTCTGAGCTTGGTTGTTTTCTTGCAGTTGTTTCATTACCCAAACCAGGTAACCTCATCAAGTGCTAACCAGAAACTGACCCATTGGGCTGAGTTTACATGACATGCTAACTCACTAACCAAAGTAGGTCTTTTGCCAAGCTGGTTAAGCATGTTCCCAGGTATGCTGGGCATGCACTGAGCATGTAAGCATGGAGTGCTGCTGGATTGGGAAGGCGGTGGGATCTCTCCAACCTTAAGGGCCTTAAGGGGGTCTTTTGAGCCCTTCCACCATCCTCTGCTCCCGAGAAGGGACAAAAGTCCCCTCCAGTCCTGCATGGGAGTCTTGCTTGAACTCATGAAGATGCCGTTTTGCACCCTCAGGGACAGCAAGTGTGGCTCGGGCCTGGAGCTCCACCTTTGACCACATCATTGGGGGCCACATCTCTACTTTCTTCCGGAATCACACAGCTTTGCACCTGAAGAACGTGCTGGCCGAGTATCCCGACTTCTTCGCCCTCTTCTTGGTGCTGCTGCTCACAGGTGAGGCGTCTTAACCTGCCTTACCAACCGTGGGGCTCAGGCAGGCAGGGGCTTCCTCTCAGCCAGTGGGAGGCATTCCAGCTGGCCGGTTTGTTTAAGGTGGTCATGCCAAACATTTCTGCTGTGAAATCTCTCGAGACGCTGTACAAATTTATTGAATCTTAAGAAAACAGAAATGTACTGCATAAAACATAAATGCCACAGCAATGCTGATAGCAGGGAGTGCCTGGGACCCAATGGGTTTTCATAAAATATATGCCTGGCATGGAGGTGGTTTTTCTTCCCTTTTCATAACTCTGATGCAGAGTTTGATATAAGATGGGCAGCTGTGTCAATGTTTTAAACAAGCAAAGCAGAGCAATGGGAGATTCACAGCAGAAAGGAGAAAATTTGCTTCATGCATTGATCGTCCACTGCGGAGTTTCTCGACTTTGGCAGGTGGAAGATGGGTGGACTTCAACTTGCCAAGGTTCAGCAACATTGACCTCCTGCCTTGGCTGCCCCCAGAGGAGCCCATTAATGATCAGCCAGTTGACAAGGGATGTACGTGGGTCACGAGAGAGGAGGCGGAGAGCAGGGCCGGCATTCCTGGGAAATCAGCGGGAGGGTGGTCTCGGTCTCCACAAGGTTGGCTGATTGGCTGTGGCCGGAGCAGAGAGCTGAACTGGACCGTGTCTTGAAATTGGCACGCTTTCGGTTGCTGTGCTGTGCCTGCCATCTTGCAGAGTTTGACACCACCTGGCCCTGCAAAGATGCGGCTGGACGGACATTTGATCCGATTCCACGAGGCTCATGGCTGCTTAGGAAGTAATTCAGTAGTGGGTTTCACTTACCTTCGCTACCGGTTCGGAACTGTGAACGCGTGCGGGGGGCCCTTCTGCGCATGCGCAGATCGTCTGTGATGATGTCCGGGCGGGTGGGAGGAGCCTCCCGCCGCCGCCGCCGCTACCAGTTCACCCGAACCGGTAGCAACCCACCGCTGAAGCAATTGCTGCTAACACTCAGGCCAACAGAATGTGCTGATGTTGGTCATTAACAATAGCCAGGAAGGTGCCGAGTGGCAGCTTGGGTACAGCTGCAGAAAGGGCCCACAGTCTCCATTGCTTGACTTCCAAAGCACAATAGAACCGGCAGAATAGAATTGCATGAAGCGACCGGTGCCAGGATGGCACAGAATTCTGACCTGCCGGGCCTGTTTCTGCCCTCCGGAGGAAAGGTTAAACCCCGGAGACCTCTTCTTCCCGAGGAGCCACAACAGGCCCAGTCTCTTTTCTTTGGCTTCCAGGCCTGCTGTCGTTCGGAGTGAGCGAATCTGCCCTGGTGAATAAAATCTTCACGGCCATCAACTTGCTGGTGCTCAGCTTTGTCATTGTTGCGGGTTTTGTGAAAGGAAATGTCAAGAACTGGAACCTGTCCAAGGAAGATTATCAGAACCGCTCGCAAAACCTCTTGGAGTCTGAACACAAGTATGGGCCCCCTCCTCAGCCGTGGCTCCCTCTTAGCTTTTCCAGAAGGGGGGCTGGAGGTTGGGACCCCCCTATTCTCCTTGCTCCAGTGTAGCATCTGCTGCTACAGGTTTTCTTTTGGGGGGGGGGCGGTGGATGGATCTGCGTTAATGGCTGAAGGGAAAGCAACAGCAAGTTGGGGAGAACCCTGCAGGCAAGATGGGGGACCAGCGCCCCTCTTAGAAGGGCTGCCCCTCGAGGAGACCGCTTTCCTCCTCCAACAGGGACCACTTTGGCCATGGAGGGTTTGTCCCCTTTGGCTTTGAGGGAGTCCTCTCAGGGGCTGCCACTTGTTTCTACGCCTTTGTTGGATTTGACTGCATCGCCACCACAGGTAAAGTAGCGCTTTGGAGGCGGTGGACGGGCTGGTGGGAAGGAAACGCCGTTTCTCAGTGCTCTCATCAGTGTGATAATTGGGCCAGTTCCAGGCTGGGTCCAGTAAGCTAACTGTCAGGACAGCGAGTTGAGATGGCCTTGCTGGGAAGTGTGGAAGTTGCCTTCAAACTCTTGGAGGAGAAGCACAAGAGGGCAGAAGATGGGCATTCTCGCTTGTTTCAGAGGGCAATTCTAGAACCAGAACTCCCTAGAAACAAATAGGGATTATTCCCAACAATTGAAGTTGTTTAGGGAGCCTGGCAAGTAGTGGAAGACTTTTAAAGAGCCATCGGTCAAGGGTGCTCTGCAGCCGGTCTCTTGTGCTGAGCAGGGGGGTTCAGAGCAAGGGGCCCTCCTATTCTCAGATTCAAGTCAGGGACACCCCACATGCTCATCAGGTGTGCGGGAACTAAACGCATCAGCTCTTGAGGCTCAGATTCCCGGTTCTGCCATGCCATCTTTAAGGAACAGGCTCATCATTTGGGCAGCACGTTATGGCCAATGGTGACCAGTACTGTGGTTGCTCGGCTACTCGGGAAGACCACTTCCCAAGGCAGAGTTCATGTTTGTGAGAACAGTGTCGGCCTGCCAAATCGGTAAGCACGGGTGGGCAGGAGGTCCTTTCACCTTAGCAGAGGGAGAAGGATTTTGCTGGAATCTCACCTGTGTCATTCTGCACATGCCCCCCGTTCTTCTGCAGGTGAGGAAGCACGGAACCCTCAGCGGTCAATCCCCATCAGCATCATCATCTCCCTCCTCATCTGCTTTGTGGCCTATTTTGGTGTTTCGGCTTCCTTGACCTTGATGGTCCCCTATTTCCTGGTGGATAAAGAGAGCCCGCTGCCCGCTGCCTTCAAGGCCGTGGGCTGGGAGCCCGCCCGCTACGTGGTGGCCATCGGCTCCCTCTGTGCCCTCTCTACAAGGTAAGAGAAGCGAAGGGAGCTTGCTCAGTTCAGCCAGAAGTCCTCATCTCTTGGTTGGCGGGATTTATAGCTGTCTCACCAAGATGACTGACAGGTGACTTGCTTATTAATTCTAGAGCTCAAAACAATGCTTTTTAAGCACTGAAACCCAATCAACTTGGGTTTTAAACAGGCCATTTTTGAAGGAAAGGGGAAGAGAACATGATGGCAGTTAGAGGTTCGAGGGGAAAAAACGGCAGGATTCTGTGTTTTGAAGGAGAGTTAACCTGCGCAGAAGATGAACGTATGTCAGGACAGAAGGATGTGAGAGGCCATCTCAGAGAAATTCCCCTTCCCAAAAGTTGCTGCTTAAACCGTGAAAAGCAGAAGATCAGGAAGGGCCTTTTAATGAGATATTGGCCAATGAGCAAGCATGTTTGGAACAGAGGCCATTCCTTGGTTCATTGAGAGGCCTGAGCCCCCATCCTAAATAGGGCCCAGAAGCCAAGTGGAGAAACACCACAGGCCAAATTCACACACACGTGGCCATCGATGGCTTTTGCTCTCTTTCTCTGCCATGCAGTTTGCTTGGCTCCATGTTCCCCATGCCGCGAGTGATCTATGCTATGGCTGAAGACGGACTGCTCTTCCGGTTCCTCTTCCGGGTTCACAGCCGGGCCAAGACTCCCTTGGTGGCCACTGTCGTCTCAGGCATCATTGCAGGTATCCGTCCATTAATGGGTCTCCCCCCCCCCACTTTATCTGTGATCCAGACAGAGATTTTTACAGCCTCTCTTCTCTTACAGCCCTGATGGCGTTTCTCTTTGAGCTGAAGGCCCTGGTTAACCTGATGTCTATTGGCACGCTCCTGGCGTACTCTCTGGTGGCTATTTGTGTGCTCATCCTCAGGTGGGGGCCTCTTTGGGAAAAGAGCTTGTCTCTAGGCGCTGATCCCTCGGCAGCTTAGATGGTAGGCAGGCAGGCTTTGCAGGGTGATGACTATTGTAGTGCACAACTGGAGAAGCTACAGCTGAGAAGGTTGAGAAACGAGACCTGGCCATCGGGCCTTTGTTCTCCCAGGACTCGTTGTCTGCAGAGGGACTAATCAGGAATTCCTGCTTTTGCCACTCTTGCTTTCCTGATAGATACCAACCTGAGCTACTGAGGTTCTCCAAAGATCTGGAAATGCTCGAGATAAATGGAAGTGAAGAAGAAAAGATGACCATTAATTCCACCGTCGGTGATAGCCAGAATGCATTCAAAGAGAAGTTCAGCTGCAGGCGTCTTTTCTTCCCCTCCGAGGACATCCCAACCCATGTGTCAGGGCGCATCGTCTACATCAGCACCACAGTCGTTGGTAAGGATCACTGGGGAGAGGGAGAAATTGGGTGCCCTTGCTGACTTGCAGTTGAGGACACCGGTGGCTGAGACTAGGGGACCTCCAGAGACGACCGGAGGGAGCAACTGGCCGGGCTTGGCTCCTTTGCAGGAGACCAAGAGAAAAGCAGAAAGAAACCAGAATCAACTCCCAGGATTCCGGGGTTGAGATTTTACAGATGAGTGGCTTCTTGGGCGTGGGAATGGAAAAGGTCTAACCTGCCTAACCCTTCCTTCCCTTTGGTCTCATTTCCTTGCAGCTGTCACGATCACTGCCCTGTGTGGCATCCTGGCCCATGAGTGGGCAGCCCTCCTGAAGGGCAGCGTTGGCTGGGTCATTGCCTGTGTCATTCTCCTGGGCATTTTGCTTGCTGGCACTGTCATCATCTGGAGGCAGCCAGAAAGCAAGACACGCCTCACTTTCAAAGTAAGACCTCTGGCCAGCTCTTCCTCAGGGGCCCCACGTGGGATGGAGAGGAGGTGCCTGAATCCGGAGCCTTGCCCTTGACAAAGGAGCGGGAGAGCTGGGCGGTTGTTCCCTCCATGGCCCTTTGCCATGGAGGTTATCGCCTGCCTTCAAGCCGAGTTTCCACGCTGGCCGGCCCCTCCCTCCCTTGGCCTCTCCCAACCGGCCTCCTCTTCCTTTCCAGGTGCCTGGCCTGCCGTTGCTCCCCCTCTTCAGCATCCTGGTGAACATCTATCTCATGATGCAGCTCGATGAAGGAACCTGGGCCCGCTTTGCTGTCTGGATGGCCATCGGTAAGGAACTCGCTGCTCGGTTGCAAGGGCTGCCTGGCGCAGAATCGTTCCCGCATGGCGACCCCGATCGGCTGTTGGGATCAGGGCCGCCGGGCCTGCTCTTACACTGTGGAACTTTGGTCTCTTTCTCAGGCTTTGCCATCTATTTTGGTTATGGGCTCCAGCATAGCGAAGAAGGGCGGGGGGCCCAGCAGTCCCAGTCAGCCGCCAACAAAGGCCTGCCTTCGGCCAACTCTGAGCTGAGCCAAGAGATCGCCATCTGAGAGAAGCGGCTGCTTCTGTCCTCCTTCCACTGCCGTGGACACCCCCGAGTTCTTGTTCGCCCCCTGCCCCACCCTTCAAGAAGGAAGCCGTGGCACGTGGGACCTTCACTGGCACATTGGACTCAACCTGTGGCAGCAGCTTCATTTCGCAGAGGAGGTGAATAAAGCAAGTTGGGACAAAATTTAGGGGGCAGCCTCTTCTCCTGGGTGGGATGGGGAGGGGAGAGCGACCTTCAGACGAGAAGCTGCCATACATGGTTTATTTATTTACCCGGCTTTGCTGGCTAGATTGCCTTCCTCAGACCTAGATGTATGTAAAAGTGTCAAATGTGAAGAGTCCCCAAATGATCTCCAGGACTATCAGTCTAGTTTTAACTATTGTTTGTATGTCCTTTTTTTTCAAAGACGTTACGTGTGGTTTTTTTATATCGGTACAACTCCATGCTCTTAGCTTTTTTTTTAAGTTCGACTCATCTGCCCCCCTGTCAGTTTACTTTCTTCGTAGGCTTTTCTCAGATGCCCTCAGATGTCGTGAGTCTCCAGCAGAAGGCAACCTGGCAGCCTCCAGAAATTTAGACAGCCTGGGAGTTGTAGCAGAGCAGTATTAGGCTGGAGCATAATTGCTTAAATAATTGTGGTGGTTTGGAGTTCTGCCGTTCTTCTTGCCAAACATTATCAAATAGGTTCCTGGGGTTTCTCAAGTAAAATAAAAACGGATTATTTCTACCAATGGGATACAAAACTGGCTTACCTAACATGCTCACATATATGGATTCGACGTCCTGTACACATTCAGCCCACAATAGTTTATTCGCGAGAGCAGGCTGCAATGCCTTGAATGAATTGGCCCAATGGGTAGTGTGAAGTGGGGCGAGAGGGCCAACAACTGAGTAAAGTCATAGTAAAATAAGTCAGTTTGTTATCATGAAACTAAGTCTGGAGATAATCACCACAACATCAGCCTTAGGGGCTCCCCCATGATGGGAGGTGATGATGCAAGAGAAGGTGGGGGGGAAGCTGGGCACTGACCTCGTGGTCAGTAGCTGCCAACAGGAGAGCACTTGACCCCGGTGCCGCCACCTTCTGGACCAGAGGTCGGGGCTAAAGATGGAGGCCGAGCACAAGCGCGTAACGGCCCGCTGTGTTCTGGTTGCTTACAACGAAGCCAGCAGCGGGCCACAGCTGGCAAAAGCTCAAAGCAAAGTGAGGTCATCGCCAGACTTCATCTGTTGCAAAGATGGCAAAGCCAGTTAACCCTCCCTGGCTCCAAAACAGGGTGGAGATTTTTCCCTCCTAATAAAAGAAGCCAAATATATTGTCCAGCTAGTGATTTCCTGTTTTGGGCCATCCTGAAACTGGCAAGGAAATCAGTCCCTAACTTGGAAGGCACCAGGTTGCCAAAGACAGGATCGGGGTAGCTTGTTTTCTCCAACTGTTAAGGGAAAAAGTGGGAGGCTTTCTATCATGATGCAAATTATTTACCTTGGACTGGAAAAATAATTCTGAGAATTCCCCAGAAAGCCGGATAGTGACGTTGGTTGTATGTACGCAGATACACTCCACTTACATCAGAAGACCAGGCTTTCTAACAACTGCACCGGGGCCAAGTTCTGTGATGCCAAAGCCATTTCAAACTTCACACAGCTCTGTTCCAAGTCTTATGATTAATTTCCCCAACATTTCCACAAGCAAATTGTGAACGTGCAGGGCCAACACTGAATTTGTTGTGTTTTGGAAGTTAGCTCTATACGCACACTTTTGACGTTTCCTCTTTCTGAAGGAGATCTGGTACAATCTCAGTTCAGGGTTTGTAACTCAGTGGCAGAATCTTCATGGGCAGGAGGTCCCAGATCTTAAAGAAAAGGCTGGGAGCACCGTGTCTGGAACCCACCCTGAGATAAATGGGCCAGTTCAGCAAAGGCAGCTTCTCATGTTCCTAACTTTACCTTATCCTGCAGCCTTGCTCAGAGCAAGAGGGGAGATTTTCACTTGTTTTAACAGAACTTTGTCGTCTTGTTTGAACATCTACAGTACATGTGCACAAAAGTTCTTCAACATGAATATAATACGCAGCATCTTAATGCATTTGTTGGACCAAATAAAATGTTGTGCTATTATTCCATGTCCTCTGTGGTTTGTAGAATGAAGACGAGAACACATGCGGCCATTTCAATTGTCTGAGTGCTGTTCTAGAGCCGTGGAGAGGAAGAAAACCTGGCTAGGGCAGAGAACAAGATCCATGAATTTCCTTAGAAATGCCACACACTCGAGTTTAGATGAGGTGAAGAAGGCTCGCCCTACAGATTTCAGCACAAAAGAGGAAAAACCAGCCCTGCCAAAGATAATAAAGATACCAGGAACCTGACTGGGTGATGCAATAGGGGAGCAGGAAAGGCAGATGGGTTACGTAAGCTGAGCAGAGGCAAAGTGACAAGCTTGGATTCGAGATCTTGGCAGCCTGCAGGCAAGAGGGACTTACACAGAGGCAGCCAGGGAGGAGGCTGGGAGCCGCCCCGCTGAGGAAGGGGGCCATACTCTGCCTAGAGGGCCAGGCCAGAGGTTCCCAGTTTTGTCCGACTGCCATCTGTGGCAGAGGGGAAGGCTTACCAAATGCCAGATTCCAATAAACTCTTGCAAGCAATTTGATTTAGGCCTGAGCGGCTGGCCAGCTTCCAGCCACTTGGTTCTGACAGACAACAGGAAGCCAAAGCCAGATAGCCGGCCACTGGCTTTCCTACCACACCCCACTACAACCAGCGAGGAAGAGAAGTTTAATCGAATGTCAAAGAGACAAATGCTTAGGCTAGCTATGCCAAGGATGATGGAAGAGAAGGTAAACTTAAGTCCCATTAACTATATCAACGTTTCTTTTAATAGATGTTTATCATATACTCTCAAGCAGCCCTTTTCAGAATATGGGCTCTTTCTAAAATAATAATAATAATCAAATGAAGACACATGTAAATACATCCATTCAAAACTATCTAGAAATCTTTATCTTTTTCACAGAATCCATGCCTAGCTTCTCATTAGTTTCCACAGTTCCAGCAAGTATTAACCACATTCAGGACATAGAATAAACAGGGTCAGATGTTTTCTAACCTCATAATGACTGAAAAAGTGAATAATTAATGAACAGATGTGTCTCTCACTCAACTTTTCTCACACCAACCCAGCAATCCTTTTCCAGGCCATTGACATCTTCATACCCCCACCTCCCTGGGTAGGTGGTTAGGTCAAGTTCTCTGGAATTTAATAGGCACTTTTCAAGCTCACTTACCCACAGAATTCTTCACTTAGAAGCTTTATATTTCACCCTTTAAAACGTGACACTTTCCTCATCTGTCTGCTCCTGTGCAGAGGGAAGGGGGCAGAAGGTTGAAATGGAATCCGGTACAGAATAAATGCAACTTTTTAATTATATAGTTTTTTGCCTAAATTAAGGTTTGGCCCTGAGCGGAAATCTGGGCCTTTTACGCAGCTTCATAGCCATTCAGTGGGGATCAGAGAGCAGGAATCACCACCCTTGAAACCTCATGACTAGCGGATGAAGAGCCAGGCAGATGGCCAAAACGTAGTGCGGATCACAGCTGTCCTGAAGTGGTCACATGTGCAGATTTGCAAGGAACCCATGACTACCTGGGCTGTGAAAAACGCTCTAATCTACCGGTTTCCTTCCGGTCGTCTTCCATCAAGGGGCACCATTTTCTCACCCGACAAAGCATCCCAATATAAAAATGGTATTTTAATTACAAACTGGAATAGTTCTTTTTCCAGCAATCTGCCTTTATGACTTCATCTATACAGAGGAAGCTAGCAAGAAGTGTGTTGTTGCACAGGAAGTGCTCCTCCTCACATTAATAGCAGAGAAGTCGGTTTATAATGCCAAGAAGAATCTTATTGCAAAACCAGCTTTCACGGCACTGTTCAGTCTTGTTAAAACTGCGCAGAGAATCATATTTTACCAGGAACACCGCAGCTCAGTATGACAGATTTATTTTGATAAATATAGAATGATTGGAAACAATTTTGGAAATCATTAATCCAACCCAGGGGTGGGCTGCTGGGGGTTCGGGAGAACCTCTAGCTAAGATTCTGTGCAGTTCGGAGAACCCCCAAATCCCACTCCTGGCTGGCCCACCCCACCCCACCCCTCCCAGGAGTCCCCACGCGGCCCATTTTAGATGCAGGTAAGTGCGTGGGCAGAGGCTCGGGGAGGGCGAAAAACGGGCCTACCGGAAGTTCGGGAAGGCCTCCGGAGCCTGGCGAGACCGTTTTCCCCCTCCCGGAGGCTTGAGGAAAGCCCGGGTAGGGCAAAAACGCCCCCCCCGTGTGGTCCAGGAGGCCGACTAGGCCACGCCCACCATGGCCACGTCCACCCAGCAACCGGGCAGAGAACCCTTTGCTAAAAGTTTTGAAGCCCACCCCTGATCCAACCCCTTATTCAGTATTTCTACATCATTTTTCCATGGCCTGGCTCCTTCATAGAATGCCACACGAGGGAACAGTGTTGATATCAAACTTAAATTTATACATTTTTCTGCAGGCTTCAGTAGGATAAATAATTCCTACTGTTCTTTATACTCTAGCTCTTACTAGAATTACTCCACTGATACTAGGATGTCTGTTCGATTTCTAGCATTGACATACTATTTGGGAGCGGGTTCAATTATACAACATTCCATAAAGCACGATAGAACAAGAACTGTAAGATATATAACTGTAATGGACAGTGTGGGCATTAATATGATACATTAATTCAGCTACCCTATTATTGCGAAATTTAACATTTAATTTTCAAACCATAAAATTTAATCTCATGTCATAGAAGAATCTTCTTCTACCCACTTATGGCCAGTCCTGGAAATGCTGAGACTCAGCCTTCAAATAAGAGATTTTGCTACTCCCTTCTATCCTCATAGAAAAGTACCAGTAGCAAATTTTATTTCCCACTTGCTTCTGACTGGATTGCAAAATCAGGAATTTAAAATTGTTCTGTAATCCACTAGGTAGAGTATTTTATTACCCGACAATGGACTGCCAATAAACAGAAATTCATATAATTTTAAGGATACATGTTCGGGAAATTGATGAACCGAGAAGTTAATCTTTTAAAATAGTAATTCCATTTCCCTCTCATTCACCGTCTGAGCCAAAAGCAAGGAAAGAGATTTTCCAGTTCTGTTCCCATGCAGATTAGATCTACACAACCTGGGCTCTTGCTGGGATAGATACTATCCACCTTTGAATCAAACCTCTGCTTTTCATGTCCGACCTTCTACATCGAGATGCTCGCTGTTCTTCTAACTTGGACGGGAGATTCTTTGGAACCTTACTTCCCTCTGCTGGTGATTAGCCACCCTTGCGTCAGGAAACAGGTGGGGCATGGACAATTCCGTTATATATTTTTGAGATTCTGCCTTGTCTATGTTGCTGCCTCCAGCTGTTGAAACACAAGCAGAAGTAGAGGAGCAGCATGAACTTGAGCCCTAAGGCTGCATGGCTTGGCAAAAGAGAGCTCAGAATCTCGCACAAGTTTGAGTGTCAAAAAGGCTGCACGCGTTTTCACTTTCCAGAAAATGCAGCTATCTTTCCGGTAGTTCCCCTATTACCTGAATTCAATTCTTCCCCTTACACATCCTACCCCTAAATAACCCAAATATGGCTGGCCTCTGGCTTAGATCTAGTTTGTAAATGTACAATGCTGACAACTCCAGTAGATAAATACACTGCAAAATTATGTCGACAAGCAACCTATCTTGATTCACCTGTTTCTAGGGTTGAATAAGTGTTTCCAGATGCTTATTTGGCAGAGATTGATAACTCAATTGGTCCTTGGTACCCCACAACTTTGTAAAGCTTTTCAATGTTTTTGTTGACTTACATATCCTTGCTAAATTTAGTTACTATAAGAATAAACTGCTGCCATCAAATCAAAATTGCTCATATGTTCAAAATGGTTTGTTAAAATGTAAGGAGTCAGAACAGACCCTGCTACTCCTGCTATCTATCTCTGCAGCAGAGATGAAGATGAGGCACCGTGCAGAACCAGAGTCCAGGCACTGCCTCTGTAATGATCAGCTACGAAACGGCATTCGGCAGATTTTATTTATTTCCCAACATTCACAGCAGACAAGGTACAAGGTCAAAGCAAATGAACTTTTGCAAGCGTTCAAAACTGAAATAATCCATGATTATCGATCGACAACTCATGACGGTAATTTATCGTTAAAAAGGCCATGAAACTGAAGGCCAACGGGCACGGATTGAGAGCCCTCCTTTCTCTCGGGAGCCCGAGGCAGCACTCCTCCCCTGCGCAGCCACCACCTTGTGAGGTGTTACTACGGTGAGTACAGGCAGTCCTCGACTTACGACCATTCGAAGTTACAACGGCACCGGGAAATGGGGCTGATGACCGTTTTTCACAGTTATCACCTTTGCAGCGTCCCCCGTGGTCACGTGCTCAAAATTCGGACGCCTGGCAACCGACTCACACTTATGACAGTTGCAGTGTCGCGGGGGTTACGTGATCCCCTTTTGTGACCAAGTCAACGGGGAAGCCAGGTTCATTGAACAACCCCCAACTTATCAACTGCAGTGATTCACTTAACAACCGAGGCAAGAAAGGTAATAAAACAGGGCAAAACTCAACACATTTCTGTTAGCAACATAAATCTTGGGCTGTTGTGGTCGTAAGTCGAGGACCGCCTATAATTTATTCGCCTTTATTGCAGCCGCCCCCTCCAGGATGCCAAATGGAGAGCGGGACAGTTACGGGGCAGGCGGCGCCTCCCTGGGCCGCAGCCGCCTCCCGGGCCCCGCCGTGGCGGCTGCTGAACGTCCATCCTCCCGCCGGGGCCGAAACCTCACGGGGGGGGGCTCCCCCCACCTCGCGCCCGTCTCTTCCGGCCACCGAGCTGAAGGGCCAGCTGGGCAGGCGCGCGCCCACGACGCCACGTTCGCATTCCGCGCCAGGCTTTTCACTGGTCCTCCAATGAAATCCTCCACCAATCCGACGAGGACCTCATCCCATCGGCTCCGAGGAGCCCTCTCGACCACGTGCAGCGAGGCGGCCAATCGGAAGTGGGCGAGGGGGCGCCGCTTCCCCACCCCCACACTTTTTTTCCCGTTTCCGACGCCCAGCGCGCTCCGAGCGGGGTGGTTGGTTGGTTGGTTGCGAGGCCGGGTTTGGAGTGCTCCATTTTTTGCCCTGCGGGGGGAGGTTGTCTGTGGCCCCGTGGCGGATCTTGGTTCCCCCCCCCACGGCCGCCCATTGATTCCTTCGGATGGTCCCGGCGCTGCTGCTGCTGCCGGCAGGAGCGGAGGAGGGGGGGGGGGCGAGGGAGACCCTCACTCGGAGCCCCGCTGGCCCGTCTTTCCCGGGCTGCTGCGATTGCCGATGGTGCCACTTGGGTCTCCGGGCAAAGCCAAGCGCGACCCACTGGCAGAGGGGCATCAGTCGAGCAGCAGCGCTCGCCTTTCAGGCACGAAAGCGCAGCTGCTCAGGTGCCCGAGGCTCCGTTCTTCCCTCCCCAGGGCAAAGGCTGCCCAGGCCTGGGCAAGGAGCAGCAGCAGCTCGGGTCGCCCGCATCCCTCTGTGCCAGGAGTTCCGCCCAACTGGAAGAGCCCAAGCAGGGAGCCTCCCTGGCTTCTCAGTCACCCTCTCCAAGTGCTGCAGAAGGCAGGGGATCTTTACAGTAGACCCAGACAAGCAGGGTCACATCAGCCACCAAAGTCGCATCCTATTTCCACCTAAACGTAACTAAAAGCCCCTTCTTCCTGGCAGGACACGCAGACACCTTTGGCTTCACAGTGGTTTTAATGTGAACAAGTCTCGGACGTTACATCAGTCAGTCAGCCCAAGACACCCGTGGCTGACTTGTAAGCCCACCCACCCCGCCTTCAAAAGTACTCATGTACAGCAGCAACAGCCATGGATCTTCAGACTTGGGCACCAAATAAAAGTATATTTAAAACCCACAGCGAATGCAGACTTGTACGGTGACGGCAGGCTGCTCCAAATGGGGATGTTGATATCCTTCGAGCAGCAGCTCTGGAAGCCTGCTTGCTGTCAAGCACTTACTGGTCATCTCAATTCATTTGACGTTTCCCAGCCCTGCTCTGCCCTCCACTGGACTTTATGCAGAGCTGGTATGGGAGACCAGAGGCCCTTCGAATAGTGTTTAACCAACATGGGCAAGCTTGAGGAATGCTGAGAACATAATTCGTATACGGCCTCTCCCTTTTCACTCCGTATCTCAGTTAATTGCCCACCCTAAACTGTGGAAGGTGCGAAAGAAGTAACTTTAGTTAAAGCTTCGGGATATGGACTGATATTCTACCCCCCCCCCCCAGGGGGCAACCCATACAGAATGCTGGGCATTACAGAGACCTATTCAATTGAGGCAGCTCCTTAGGGGACAACAAAACACCCACAAGCCTTCTGTAAAATCTCCCGTTTCATTACACATTAAACAGCAGAGAACTTTGCACCACAATCTTGCAAGCACGGAGTTGTGAGCTCAGAGAGAGACTCTGCAGGTCAAGCACCATGTAGTACAACTTCCAGTTCAAAGGCAAAAAAGGACTTTAAATCACGCAGGGTTCCAAACACAGAAACAACCTCCCCCACCCCCTCCCCAAAATAGCAGCTGCAGCCTCTTTCCTGGGATGGAATGGCTGACCTCTGCAGCTGCAGCACAAACCAGGGAAGAGATTCATTTGGCTAAGGGGGCTGAAAAAGCCCTACACAGCTGCTCGGTGCCTTCAAATATGAAATGCTGGCACACCCTTTTACAGTAAGTCAGGCTACTGTAACCTGTAATTTTCCACGGTATAATCCAGAGCGGCCTGCACAAGACATTGCTGAGAAATTTTGGGGAGCCTCATATCTGCTGGGGTGCAGATTTTGCCTACTCTCTTGGGGATCCTCTCTCTCCCACCAGAAATAGTTGGCAAAAGCTCTTCTGTGCTTCACCTGGGAAATCATTTTGGGCAAGATACCACAAAGCCCCTCCAAGCATTGCAACCAGGGAAAGGGGAACCTGAGTCCCTGCATGGCAGCTGTGTGGACTTCCCAAAGGCCTGATCACTGACAAAAGAGGTTTTGGTCCATAAGGCTACCTTCAAAGAAGGGAGAAGGGACTGGAAAGCAGAAACTGGCTTTAATCATTCTGGGCCGAGAGACACTAATATTGACAGAAAGAACAGCTCTGAGCAACAGACTCTGTGCCAAGTTCTCCCAGGGGACATCTGTCCAGGCAGGAAAACTCCCTACCTCCTTACTCAAAAGCAGAAGGCTCAGATCCCTAGTGTATATTCTTACACAAGTTCCTGGCAAGCTTTACACATCCACCGATAAGTACAGCTATTCAAAAATCCTCACCTTTCATGCAGAAACCAAAAACCAACAGAATTTGTCATGGCTGCCTGACAAGGGGTGGAATGGAATGGCGTGATGGGCAACACTGGAGAAGTAGGGGAGTTCAGAAAGAGAGAGAGAAAAAAAAAAGCTGGTTCAGAAGTAAGTGTAAAAATAAATGTCATTTTTGCAGAGAGGAAAAAAAATGGAAGAGGCCAGGCTCCCCTACTGGCGGACCTTCCCCGGGACGTAATTCCTATCGATAGTTTCGTCTTGCAGGAACATATGTAAGCAGCGCTCGTTCTGTGCCAGCGGGTGTCCAGCGATTCTACCAGGAGAAACAAGGAAAGGCAGGGGGGTTACATAGTCCAATAGCTACCTGCTGGCTGACATTACACAAGAAAGAAAGATCACAATGGGTACACAACGCAATCATGGTCTTGCAGGGCTTTAATTGCCGTAGTTGCCATTCTTTCTCCTTTGGCCCTGGAATAAGAGTTTGCTCAGGGATCCGGGCCCTCGCTCGGTTCTCTTCCCTGGGCTCCATTGGGAAAATAAATGGAGAAGATGCCAGCTTCTATGAGAGGCAGAAAACAGGCAGAGCTGCTGGTGGTGGCAGAGGAAGCAGGCTGAGCAACAGCATATGGTTCTTATCCTGATGGAGGATATATGTTTTCTGATGGACAAGCACTTTTCAAATAAAACCGGGCACTTTGCCCATAGCAGGAGGCAAATCTCCACCTCCCGCCTTCAAAGCAGCATACAGGATATTCCTCCCTCCCGCTTTCCCACAACTGGATAAGGCAAGATGCAAAAAAGAGGTGAATCTCTCAGTTGAGGATGGACTTGAACCCAGGCCTTGCCTGAACTTATTCCAACTATTTAACCCTAAGCATGTTCTGCTCATTTAATGGAAATACATTTAATGGTAATATAATGGAAATACTCGACTTACCACCAACCCCTCAAACATATACTTATGACCCAATTTCAAAGGTCTGACAGCCACCCCCACCCCCACGGTCATGCAATTCACCTTTGCAGCTGTTTGCAGTGTCTCAGACACACAACCACAATTTTTGATGCTTTGTGCTGATTTCTGGTGTTTAGTTCTGGCTTCTGGCAAAAAACACCCATTGAATAAAATTGATTCATTTACTGACTGCTACATTTACTTAACAACCACCACAAAAAGGTCATAAAATCAGTTACAGTGACTGCTTGATGACTAACAACCATCAATTATGGTTATCAGTCGATAATTACTTGTCCAATTTAAATGAGGTTTCAAACAGTGTCTACTAAAACAAATTAGATTCATCTAACATAGGGGGTCTCCAAACTTGACAAATTTAAGATATGGACTTTCCAGCTGGCTTGGGAAGTCAAAGTTGCCAAGTTTGGAGAGCCCTCATCTAACACATTAAGCCAAAGCATGGACCCCTTAAAATTCAGCGAGCAGCACCCCTGCCTCTGGCATGACCCGGTCCTTCTTTCCCAAACAGCCAAGCCCCCCCCCCCTTCCAGGCCTTACTTGTTGATGAACTGTTCTAAGCCTTGTCTTCTTTCTTCTATGAAGGACTCCTCAAAGATGCCCTCGTCTCCCCGGAAAGGAAGCTGGCGCTTCAAGGCCTTGCCTGGCAACGGAGGTACTACAATCTGTAAGCCGAGAGTTATCGTTTTAGTGGGGAGGAGAACCGGACGCTTGCCAGCTGCACCGTTTTCCGTGTGCCCCCCCCCCAGATGCTCAGCCCGAGAGCAGGCTTGGAGAGGGGGCTCCAGGCAAGGCCCTCTGCCCGGCTGCTGGCACTCACCTTGCTGTCCCGCTCCAGCTCGTTCTTCAGCCATTCAAAGTCACTGTATCGCCGCCTCACGCAGGAGTCTTTCAATTTGAAGATGGGCAGGTTTGTCTGGGCGGAAAGAAGAGATGATGGAAGGCCGCCCCCTCCTCCTCGCCTTCCCCCAGAGGCGGTTTGAGATGGCAGGGACCCATTTCTGGGCCTCCTGTAGGAGAAGACCCCCCTCCTCCCTGCACCTCTCCCCCCCCCCAAAGCTTCCAGGCCACCTCCCACCATCAGGATCCGGGCAGGGGCTCCTCTGCAGGGCAACTCTCTCCTGGCAGGGTCCGCTGCCTTTTCTATCAGCCATGGGGCGGACATCCACCCCCCCCAGCTGACCCCTTAGCTGTGCACGTGGACCCACAACTCTTCCCCCCCTCGCTTTAAGAGAGGTGCGTGGGGGGCCCTCAGCCCCTCCTAAGCAAGAGGAGACCCTCCCCCCGAAGGGCAGGGGGCCAGGCAGGATTCCTGTCCCGGAGGGGGCTGCCCCGGAGCCCACCTGCCCCACAAGCCGCCCGCCAGCCCCATCCGGGAGGGAGGGGTCAGGAGGGGGAAGCCCCGCCCCCGCGAAGCCCCGCCCCACGCACTCTCATGCGGAGCTCGTAGCTCGTGTAGCGGGCCCGCCCGACGCCCACGGTCTGCGGGTTGAAGATGTCGATCTCCAGGAAGTTGCTGGGCGGCCCGTAGGCGTCCGTCAGGTCCTGCGGCTTCGAGTTCAGGCGCCGCGTGTCGGCCACCGCCGCCTCGGACATGATGGAGGGACGCGAAGTCGGTCAGAGCCGCCTCAGCGGAACCCGCCCCGCCGCCCCGGCCGCTGCTACTCCGGCCGCCGCCGCCGCCGCCGCCTCCACCTCCTCAGCGCTGCGGCGCCGCAATACATAGCGCCGCCCCGGAACCTGCGCGGATAGGCGCGGCGTCCCTTCCGCTCTTCATAACCGCAGCCGGGATCCAGGTTCCGGGGCTCGCGACGCCCCAACCCCGCAACGCGCACAAGCTAAAGCCTATCCTTGCCGGGAAGGGGGCTTTAATACGTTATCCATGGCGCGGGGTTCCGGAATTCCGGTCCCCGGAGCCTGCATTTAGCATTACCGCCGTGCCCGCACCCGGCAGAAGGGAGGAAATATCCACGGTCCGGGGCTGCCTGTCAGAGGGCCCCGACTGCTGCACCGCAAGGAAATGCCTCTCGCCTCGTAGAGGGGAATGTTCATGGCTTGGGCGCATGCGCGAGATTGCCTCGCCCTGTCCTGTGGAGCAGAGGGGTCGCTGGCGCTCTGCAAGAGGCGGGCGGGGGCGGCGGGGGCCAGACGTGCAAATATACAGAAATCAAAATGCCTTAAAATGCATTTTGTGGGGTTTCCCCTTCATCGGATTGCAAACTTACAAAGGGTCCTACAGGTTCGGGATGGGGATGGTTATTCCCCCTCCCATTCTAATCCTGCTCTTCCTTCTCCTGATATTTCAATGCATTTATAACCGCCTTCTTCAAAATAGAAAAGCAGAACCCAAGCAGACCCTGGCATAGTAATAGCAGCAGCAGCAGCAGCAGCAGCAGCAGCAGCAGCAGCAGCAGCAAAGTACTTGAAAGCAAAACGCAGGCGAAAAATGCTGCAGCCAGAACGGGAAGAAGGAAAAAAACCCCAACCACCAGCCAGTTCCTACAGCAGGTGTCAGCAAAGCGCAAGAACCGGCAAGGTGAAGGTGAACTGGATCTGGATCTGGATCGAAGCAGCCTTTCACCCTCCAAATGGGCTGGGCTGCACCTCCCAGAATTTCCAGCCAGGATTAAGGGACTTTTGCAGCAAGCGGGCTCCCAGGGATGACCTTATATAGAAAGCTCCCATTCGCCCCCCCTCCCAAACTGGGGACACAAATTCTGCAGAGGTAGAATTTCCCACAATCTGCCTGCTTTTAACTTCAGGAGGTGCATCTTTGGACAGGGCATAGCAGTGGCCCGAAGGCAGGGAGCAGGGATGCCGTCCCTGTGGGTTTTCCCTTGACCTTGGAGAGCCACACCTGACGTGCCTTCTTGTCTCTGGGATGGTTCAGTTGGTAGTTTAAATAAAGGTGTGTTTTTGCTCAAAAACAACGGTGAAAGTGTGGATGCAGAGATGCCTTTTCCCTTCGGTTACTGCTTACCATCAGGAATGCCCATGGTGGTGGATTGAGAGACATGCATTAAAAACAGGTGGAGCTTGGATTGCACCCTGAAGGCCACATCTAGACAGTTCTCACGGTACCTGCAGCTATTCCCCCCCCCCCACCATGCTAGACTGGCCACTTTTAACTTTTGGTTAGTTTTGTTGCGGAAACCCAGTTTGCCCAGGTATCTTATGACTCTATCCGGTGAACCCAGAAAATATTTTAATAATCAGGTTAACTATTGTGCATATTAAGACATTAGTTAGTCCAGTCTCGGTAGGTGGCATGGCCTGGGTCTCATGGCCTGTCAAAAGGAAAATGCATGACATGTAAGGGAGCGAACATTTCACACCGCCTGCTAGAAAGTCTCGTGATTAAAGGACTTCCTTCATCTGGAAGGTCTAACAGTTCATGACGCACTAAGCTGTAACCACGCACATGGGATGGATTTATGCACCACGGAAGGTGCCAAAAGTGGCCGAGTGGTTTGCAGCACAGCTGTCTGCCCTCTCTGCCTCCCTGCATCTTGGGAGGCTGCTGTAGCTTTGCCAAATGGGGTGAGGCTGATTTCTCCTCCTTGCCTGAAAAGCGCACGGCCAATATTTGCGACGTTAATCCCCTAAGAGACCCCGTCCCCATTTGCAGCGCGTCAAGACCAGCTGGCGGGCAGCACAAGAGGTCACAGCCAAGAGGCGGGAAGGAGGAGGGCGTAAGCTTGGAACAGCCAGCAGGGGGTGGAAGGAGCGTCTTCTCGGCACGGCGGGCTTGTTTTGGCGGCAGCGGATTGGCCGCCTGCTTATGTAAGGGCCCCAAGAAAGAAAAGAAGGGGCATGCGGGCCGTGAGGCCATGTGGGAGTTGTAGTTGCAGAGGCGCGTCTTCTCCGGGGAGGGGGTGCCTCGCTTCGCCCGACCGCCCGTCCGCTCGCTTTGCCTGACGGGAAAGCGAGTCCCTGGCGGCGCGCGGAGGGGCGCCTGCCTGCCTGCCTGCCTCGCCTGTGGTAAACAGAGTGCCGCCGAGGCGGCGGGCTGCTCTCGTGGCTCCGCGCTCGCTCGGCTGAGGAGCGGCCAGGCCGCGGCGGGAGGCAGGCGAG
>QLTV01003123.1:806758-856628 GCA_003457575.1 Thermophis baileyi
TCCCCCCCCACCTTTGGCGGCTGCGACGGCCCTGCGAGGGAGGCCGCCCGGGCTCAGCAGGGAGGCCGTGCTCGGTCTAGGAGAGCGGCCTCCCTTTTGCTGGCGGTATTTCCAGGCTGGTTTGCACGGCTGCTGCTTTAAAAAACAAAACAAAAACCTGGAGTATTGCTTCGGTGAACGAGGCCTTGGCTTTCAGCCCTTGCAGTCTTTCACCACTTTATCAACTTGGCAGAAGGCTCTCCTGAAACCTGAAAGTTAGCCTGTTGTTTCAAAAAAACACCACACACACACACACACACACACACACACACACACACACACACACACACTTCTGTATGATAAAAATACTGCATTGCCAATGTATCACTTTTCCCCCCTCTTGAGTCATTACGATAGGAATGGAAGGCGGTAAATTACACGCTTTTCCCAACTCTTTTTGGCAGGTTAAAAAGAAAACCCGCAGGAATTCTGGTAAATTCTAAAAAACGGGCAGGGAGGGCCTGATGTTTTGAGGGTTGTTGTTTTTTCCCCGCAGTTGCATTGTGGAAATTCTGGCATTGTTTCATCAGAAAGCAGCTTTTAGTGCCAGCTTGCAAACCTGTTGCGTTGTAGAGAAAACAGCTCTGGAAGGCAGGATTAGAACCCGGGCGGTTCAGCACCGACTATTCCCCATGTCCCGCCACATATTTGGAAACAGGCCAGCGGTGGGTTGCTCCCGGTTTGGCCCGGTTCTTAGAACCGGTAGCAGCGGTGGCAGGAGGCTCCGCCCACCCGCCCGGGACGCTTCTGCGCATGCACAGAAGCGTCGTGCGCACCGGTAGTAAAGGGTTTTAGAACCCACTACTGAAACAGGCAGCACATCTTTGGGCCGATGTGCAGCAGTCCCTCATTTGTTAGCTGTCCAAGTTACTTGGAATGGGGAATAGTTTCTAGAGCAGTGGTTCTCAACCTTTCTAATGCCGTGACCCCCTGCGACCCCCGCCCCACCGCCACGACCCCTGCCCCCCCCCCACGTGCGGTGAGGTGACAAAGGGGCACCAGGGGTGAAAGGGTACTTTGCAGTATTTTGCTTGATTCCTACCTTTTAATACCACATCTTTGCAAATCCATAACCGCAAAGCGTTCTGCGCATGCACAGAGGGTAAAAGAACCCAAATGGCAGCGTCTGGGCGGGTGGGCGAAGTCTCCCGCTTCCGTAGCTAGCGGCTGTCCGGCGACCCGCAGGCACGGCCGAACTGGGAGCATTTCCAAGATGGCGGGCTACCGCACGCGGCGACCCCTGTGAAAAGGTCGTTCGACCCCCAAAGGGGTCGCGACCCACAGGTTGAGAACCGCTGTTCTAGAGCTTCAGGATAAAGTGCTGTTCTAAAAATGGAACATTTCTGAGCATGTGCAGAATGCCAGCTTCAGGAAACCTGCTGCTTCCTGGAACCTGCTTTTAGATGAGGTGGGGTTGCTGGTCTCTATAGATTGGCCTGCCTGGTGGCTTTGCCATCTTGCAGGATTCCTGGTGCAAAGGGTTTTGAAGTCTTCTTCCATCCTGCCAGGTAGGGCGACTGCTTCCTTTCTGATTAGGGAGGAAAAAAATCACAAAGGCAGGTGGAGAGGACACCCAACAAGCCCAGCTACAGATTGCCCCACTTGCTGCAGCTGCTTGGCCTTGAGCCCGTTTACAGCTGACACACTGGAACTCTTTAATCTTAACCCTTGTACGAGTTTCAGCCCAGGTTGAAAGGACGGTGGATTCAACGCCATGTGTCCTGGCAATATTGACTCCCGCAGGGTGTCTCTGGGCAGAGAGGTCTGGGATTGGCTCTCCCCGCACTGCCCTGATTATTGCCATGGCCCGGATACCCTGCAGTGCTACTGCAAGGGCAAAGCAGTGTGGGGAGGTTCACCTGATCAGCCGGTGAGAGGACGGCTTCGGTAGCTGGAAATTAGAAAGGGAGGACAAGAAAGCTGCTCCCTGTAGGCCTTGAGAAAGGCCCAGAGACGTCTGCAGGCTTCTTCTCCCTCTGTGTCTCCTTTCTCCCCAGCCTCCGAAAAAGTAAATTTAGGATTGGGGTGCGGGGTGTTCCTTGATTTGGGAAGAGATTTACAGCTTTGTTCCATTTTGTCTATTGAATGTCCAGTCATGTTAGACAGACAATCTGGATATAATAAATAAGTGCCTGGCTTGATTTGCCGTGAAGATGTCTTAAATCTTGGCTTACATGTTCAGGATGGATCCCAAACAGTCATCAAAGGGTGGACTTTGGGAAGCTGTGCAGCAGATGACTCCCCCCTCCCCCCGCCCAATGTTGTGCTCTTTCCTCTTGAGCTTGACCCCGCAGTTCACTTTGTTTCAGCACTTCCAAGAAAAGCCACTCCCTGCCCCCTTTGTAAATGTTCTCAGCTGTTTCTTGGAAAGGCAGGAGTCCAGTCTGGGACTCTCGGCCAGTGTCACACAACTTTCTCAGTCACAGGCTTCAGCTCTTTGTCACCCAGCTGTGCTGATGCTTAATATAAATATCTCCTTCATAGCGGCATTCCTAGCCCTCACAGCCCTCCTTTCAGAAAGGGACCTCTGAGCCGAGAGCGGACATGTCTCTTCTGCTCTGAGGAAAAAGGCTCTTTTCAACATGACTCGTGTTCCTTTGAAAAATTGGCAGTGCCAGCCATAAAGGCAGTTGACTCCTTCGGTGGCTGCTTATCTCAGAACAGAGAGTGCCAGAATAGAACCAGATGTGTGAATTATCCACTTTTTAAAGAGTGTGCGTATATGGTAGAAATTTGTTTGGGCTGGAAATGCTTGTCTTTGGAAATGCCATCTTCCTTTACAGGGAGAAGCTTCGTAGCCCTGCTTAGGACAAAGCCTTTGTTTAGGGGAGGGTCTCTGTTGGCTTTAAAGATACGTTTGTGGCTGATGCTCACGGGGTATCCTAATCATGTAGCCAGCTGTCTTTGCTGTTTTGGGATGCAGAGATTTATGAGTGACGCCCTTTCGGTTTGAGCAGAATTTAAACTCAGGGTGGCTCAGCCTTTTTTTTTTTTAAGGGGCATGAAGATGCTGAATCATGGAAGTTCACTAACTACAGGCAATTATCAAACAGTCCTTTTTTTATTACAGTGTTTGGCTACGTTTTGTTCTGCACAGTATCATGCAATTTAAAAAAGGAATATTTTCTGAGGTGCAGATGGAAGAAACCCTGGCTGTGATTCGGAACTGATGACATGAAACCCCGTGCCAGGCGCTGATTGCAAGGCGAGAAAGTCAGGCCTCTTGATCCCTGCGCTTGCTGTCATAGTTCAGCTTCAGATGAAGATGTGCCGAACCTGCCCTAACGTTCCTTTTCGGCCTCTGAATTCAGAGGACCGCTGCTGGTTGCTGTTGGCTTTGAGTGCTTGGGAATGGGCTTGATGGGTGACACAGAATGTAAGAATGAACTGAGTTAAAAGGAGAATATGCAAATGATGCCGCACAGGGTAGTTGCAGCTCCTTATTAATGGTTTACAAGTAACTTTTTTACGTTTCCCCCTTACTGCATCCTTAAAGCTGAGGAGGAAGAAAGGGTGGATTTCTGTGCTTTCCCCCCCTTAAGAGCCTGTTTGTTTCTGGGCTGAGCAGGGATGAGGGAGGGTGCGCTGCATCCTTCCTTTTTCAGTGAATTTCCAGCGTTTATTAAATGCAGAGAAGGCATGGTGGTGCCTTGGGAAAGCACCAATAGGAAGGTCTGACTTTTTTTTTTTAAAGAAAACTATAAGTTTCTACAGTCCTATAAGTATGCTGATTACAATGGCTTGGTCCATATAGCTTTCTTAAGCTTCAAATGAACAAGCTACGCTGTATTATGGCTTGAGTTGATGTGTGAATGCAGTCAGCAATATATCAGTGCATTGCTTCTCGGTATCACCAGGTTTCTGGGTTATCGGTTACTGGTTCAAGGAGGAGAAGGAGGTTTCGGTGGGGAGGTGGGGGGAATTGGACAAAGATAAGGAAGCAAATAGAGTTTCAACTTGGTGATATTTCAGGGCAGTTAATGCTAGAGAATGCAGAGAGGATATTATCAACCAATGTTTCCTGCCTGAAAGAGTAGATTAAAAAAAAAACAGGGTGTGCTTAACTGAATCCGAATAGGACAAACATGCCCCACCCCAAAGCCAGTTGGGTTCAGAGTCCCAGCAGGCACTTTCCCACTCCCTCCTCCTGCAGCTCACTGCTCCTGGTAACCCGAGTGGAATTCTCTTCCTGAAGAAAGGTTTTCCCCCTGTGCAGAGAGAGGCAGGTGGGAGCTGCATCTCCCCCAGTGGCTTCACCGGGATCCTGAAGCTGGCGAGGATCTTAACGCTCACTGACCACTAGGAAAAACTGCTCAGTTGGGTGTCTGTGAACTTCATGTCATCTGCCGGCTAAGGACGATCTCCGGCTTCGCTGATATTGCTGCCCAATTTATTCCTTCCTTCCTTCCACACAACAAGAAACAAGATCCTTTTGCTTAATATGCATTGGAAACATCCAGGTTTCTGTTGAATTTTATAATTTCACAAATAGGCCTTTTAAAGCCTTGCGCTGTGTTTTTCCCCCAGTCATCCTGAATGTGACTAGAAATTGACACCTTGCCTTGTACAGCTAAGTCCTGCTGTGTGTTCTCTCTCCTCCTGTTTTTAAGACTTTGATGAAACACACTTTCTCTCCCTGTCAATCCTACAAGGTAGGCTGGCTGAAGAAACAGGTGCCATGCAGTCCTAAAATTATTGTTATTACAGTGACTGTAATAACAGAATCTTGTGTCTCTGAATGTGCTTCCCCTCCCCCTTCCTTTATTTTAGGGATTACCCCCCTAAATCACATTAAAATAAAGAAGGGAGGATGTTAAGCGAGGATCTCCTTACAACCCCCTGCTGGCTTTGAACAACCACAATCCTGGGGAAGCCAGCAGGAAGTTGCAAGTCCCAGGCAGCTCTCTTGCAGGTGGGCAAGCAGGTGAGTGACTGCTGTGGGGGAAGAGGCTGCGTGAGGCTTTGGCATAGCACAAGTGCAGCAGGGGGCACTAGAGATGTGAAGGCCCGGAAAAAACCCGGAAAAATTTGGAAAAAAAACCGGGGTTTTTTTCTGTTTTTTTCCTGAAGGCTTTTTTGTTTTTTTCCAAAAAATTTGAAAAATTGAAGAAAGAAAAAAACAAGAACATTGTGGAATATTTTATTTTAACATGATGAATAAAATATTTTAAGTCAGGGTGTTCAAATATTTTCCAAATCATTTCTAAAAAAAATGTGTATCAGATTATTCTAATTTCTGTGCACTGAGTGAGGACAAGCAATGATTCTGATTAAATGTCCATTGAAACTTAGTCCCACTCTCTTCTTAACACTTCCACCATCTTCAATTCTTTTTATGAGAATGGGGTTTTTATTTTTATTTTTATACATCCACATATAATGCAACTCTGGGTGGCTTATACATTATACAAAGACAAATAGTTAAATAATTAAATCTTAAAACTGTGCAATTTGAAATGTGTTTCTTACAGAAGAAGTCATCAAATGTGGACATTGTTGTATGAGATTTCCACTTCTCAAGAAATAGGATAGTCTTTATTTTTCCAAAAAATTCCCCCCCCCCCCCCCCCCCAAAAAAAACCTGGGGAAAAAACGGGTTTTTTTCCGAGCTTCAAAATTTCCGGAAACTTTACATCTCTAGGGGGCACCTAAGGGCCTGTGAGGGGCTGGTGCAGTGCCAGTGCAGAGAGGCTTGGCGTGGCCGCTGCCAGGCATGGGAGATTTACCTGGGCAACTTGCAACCTTCTCCGCATGCTTTCCCATTGACTTTGCTTCTTGGAACCAGCCGGGAAGCTGCAAATGGCGATCACGTGACCTTGGAGTGCTACCACCGTCATAAGTTTGAACCAAGTGCCTAGATTGTGTCCGTGTGTCTGTGACAGGTGCTGGGCCGGCCAGAACCTCAAGGATCAGTTGTAAGTACTCCTTGTTCAGTGCTGTCCTAACTTTGGCCACTCAACAAGTGGTTGTTATCCAAGGACTACCTGTAAATACATCTCCCCAAATCTCACCTGCAGGGATCACGTGAAACAACCCAGTGAGGTGAGGAATGGGCGATTTCCATATAAAATCACGCGAGGGACGTGGTTAGAGAAAAATTGTTTTCTGTTTGGTTGAAGAGCCCAGGGCGACCAGTGCGGCTGTGATGCCGCGAGTTGTGCAGTGTGGCCCTCAGAACATTTTTGTCTCTGGTTTCTGCAGTCAGCACGATATTCCTGGGCTATGTTGACTTGAACTTTTCCAGCTCCGTTACAGAGGGCAAATCCCTTCCTTGGCAGAAGCTTCTGTAGGAGCTGGCAATTTGACACAGGAGATGCTTTTCCTTCCTCCCAGGAATGTCTGAGTGTTTGGCTCATCAAACCCTCATTTCCTGTCTGTCCTGGTGAGGACAGTTTGCCTCAACCAGCTGCCAAACGGTTGTAGGTTTGGAAACTCCTGAATGAGCTATTGCCACTCAACCCTTTTAAGATCCATTTTAGGGCCGAACTGTAGTATCAAAATAGTGTTTGCTTGTGGTGAAGAGAGAGGTGCTTTTTAGAGAAATAATTGGTGCTGCTTTCCCACCATTTGATATTCTGAAGTAGAAGTAATAGCCTCTTCTTCCAAGCCATCTGGAGTAAGAAACCCACATCAGAAAATGGGGGAGTGGAGGAGATGCATCTATGCTGAGAAGCAACAGAAGCGCAAAGGATCTTCTTCTTTTTTTAAAAAAAAAAATTGATCTCTTTCCCCCATGAAATTACACAGTACAAAACTTGCTGTTTGGAAAGGGGTATCAGGTAACAGGCTTGTATTCCTGAACTTGTTTTAAAACAGACTTTAGTTTATTCACGGGTCTCCCAAGTTTCCGTTCTCCTGTTTCTCAGGGAAGGAGTTAAGGTTTGTTGAAGTATTGATCAAACATTTTGCCCTGCATGTGTGATCAGATTTAGTGATTTGAACCTGGACATTTTTAGAACCACCTGGCTGGGTCCACCCATCCACTAAGCTTGTTTTTGTAAACTTTTGCTTTTGTTTTAAAGTCACAATTGATTCATAAACATGCTAAGCGAACAGCAAGCCAGAGTAGAGCTTGGCACAGCGTGTGAACCTGGTTCCTCTCGCCCTCTGTCCTAAACTATTTTGCTTTGCCGTAACTTCTGGCTGTTGTTTGGGGAGCGATTCCCACTCGTTCCACTCTTTTGCACCAAAAAACTGTGTGGCTCAGCCTTACAAAGTTCGTTTGCTTGTACCCCACTGAGATTTTGGATCAAGACAGATGGCTTTGGCGTAAGGGAGCCTTTTCGGTCCCAAAGAGGGCTGCCGTGAGAGGGGACAGCCGACTTCCTCTGCTTGGGCTGTTCCTTCATTTCAGGCTGACTTTGGGGCTGTTGGCCTGAGAAGAGACGCTGAGGCTCTCAGTCCCAGAGCAGCCCTGTTCTTGGGCCAAAGAGCTCGCTTGACGCAAAACTGAGCACACTGCGGTTCTGGCAGACGAGCCTCTTCCCCAGAAGCGAAACCTCACTAGTATCCTTAGGAAGTTACATGCTGTTCCCCACCTCTCACTCTCAAGTCGCTCTGTCACCGGGCCAGAATCTGCCGGTTATGCAACTAGGTGGTATTCACCATTGCTTTTGGGGAAAGGGGGGGGGGCTGTGGCTGACAGGCTGCTTTGCTGGCTCCTGTGGGATGGAGCTCCGAAGCCATGCGCAGCCCCGAAAACCCCCACACGGCGAATAAGGATCCTGTTCTAAATCAAGAGCAGTCAGGGAAGAAGGAGCTGTGCTTTCTATCCGCCCCATCACAAGGATGGTAGGGAGGAAGTCTGGGAGCCAAAGAATTCTCGGCTGGAATGTGAAAACAGCTTTGTGGCTTGGGATCCGTGAACTTCTGGCTCTGCCGATGGTGGCCAGTTGGCAAGACGGCAACAAACAGCTAGTAACGCTGGTTAGGGGGCAGAGCCAAGGCAAGGCCGCTCGGGTTTCTAGGTAGGCGTAGCCCAGTGCTGTACGTCAGATCTCTGCCTGCTCCATGCCGCTTGAGTGGGTAACAGAGATCCTGTCTTTTCTGTTACTGCCTGGTGGGGTTTGGGTCGAGGCCGCCCAGTTTGCTATTTGCTCTCCCATTCTCTGCACGCCTGGCCTGGAGGCGGATGAATGCCCTTCAGAAGGAACGACACTGGCTCTGTTCATACGCAGGGCTGAGCCACAATGCGGCCTGTTTGCTTTGGGCTTGATGCGCTGTACACATTCAGCACGCTGCCTGCTGCTGCTGCTGCTGCTTGAACCAGTGCTTGGTGCAGGGTTTGAACCCGGTCAACGAAAAGCCAGCAGGGAAATGATGTGGCAGAATTCTTGCCATTCTTGGGTTGACTAGCATGGCAAACGTCCCGATCCCTGCGCTCTGCAGGAAGGGAAGAAAAGGGCCAAGGAAGCCTCTGGGAAAGAAAAGAGGAGGGTGGAAGGAGGCAAATGGACACGGCGCAAGGAAACTGGGCGGGTGGCTCGGTGGCCTGCTTGGCCTTGTTGCTCAGGCACCTCCCCCCCTCCCCCCCCCAGTACTGTAATATGATAAATCTTGATGGATTGTACTATTTGCATCTGGTGATAATACAGCGGGGATGCTGATTTCCCCGCCGTAATGTTTATATAGTACGATTGAACTGATTAACATTTTATTATTTAAAGAAAAGTATTGGAAAAAAAGAGAAACGGATGTCAGTGTTACAAGTGCAAGATTATGTTTATGTACCGTGTTTCCCCGAAAATAGGACGTCCTGAAAATAAGGTCAAGGCTGATTTTTGGGGAGGGCGTAAATATACACCCTCCCCCGAAAATAAGGCCTAGTGAAGGGGTGGGTGTGGCCAGCAGAGGAGGCAGCCCTTCCCTTCCCTTCCCTGGTCACCTCAAGGCTGCTGGGCCCCTTAACCTCGGCCCACGGATCAGCTGATCCAGCGAGGGCCGGAAGTTCTGTCTCTCCGGGTGCCTGGAGATATTTCCAGCGCACTCTTGCGAGTCCCAGCTTTGCCCACAGCGCTAGGCAACCTTGCAGCCAAGGGCACCTCTGTTCCTCAGCTCGCCTTGTGGCTGTGGAGCAAGCAGCGACCACGGCTTGCGCTCCACGGGTGTTGCTTAGGCTCCTGCTACAATGAGACAGAAAGCCATGCGGCCCATTGGAATCGCCACCCCCCTATACCCGGCTGCTGCTGCTTGAGAAAAGGACAGGCGATTGTGGGAAGCGCGTGCTTACAATAGAAGCAAAGTGCAGCCTGTCCCTTTCAAGAGATCAAATGTCTCTGTGTGTGAGAGAGAATGAGAGAGAGAGAGAGAGAGAGAGAGAGAGAAATGATGGAGGGGAGTAACAAGAATTGCAGGCAATGCTGTTTGAAAGAGTTTTCTCTCCGCCGTGGCAGAGGGCAGGAAACCAGGTAAGGAGACTGACCCTCCCCCGCTTCCAGCTCATTGCCTGCTCAGGGTGGCGCCCCGCACGGCCAATGTGAGAAATGGGCTCCCTCACAGCGCCTCCTCTCTGGGCCTCGCCTGCCTCAGAAGTCAGGGATCCTGCAGGCATCCCAGCCATATAAATGCTGCCCAAATCCTCGCAACCCAAGCGAGCCACGCAGCTGCTCCACCCGCCTGCCCACCCACTGCACCTGGGCCTGCCAGGCACCGTCCGCCCCAAACCAAGCGGCGGGCTTATCCTTGCAAAGTTTAGAAGGAGGGTGCTTCTAAAGAGCCTCGCGCCTCGCGCATCCTCTGAAGCACGAAGCTGAGCAGGGTCCCCGGAGAGAGAAAAGGGGCAACTCAACAGTGATGGCGCGCTCCCCCACTGAAGTTAATTCAGCCCAGAAAAGCAAGAAGAGCCACTTGGCTTTTTTCTCTCTGCTCCCCTTACGTTCGCCAGCCTCCCTTGTGCGAAGTTTGCCAGCCGAATACTGGGGAGGGGCTATAGTATCCCCGCCACCGCTTAGGTGGAGACACCGAAGCTTTTCCTAAAAATAGGGAGCGTCAGCTTGGGGTCAATGGCGCGGCACAGGCGGGGTGGAGAAGGGCAACTCTGGCTGCCATTGCCCTCAAGGTCGCAAAGTTGGGCAGTTCTGAGCCCGGGGGGCGGTTCGTGCGCCCGCAAACCTGTGGCCGAGGCGCGGTCCCAGGGACAGCGATCCCGCCGCTGAAACATTTGCCGCTTCGCTGCCCCGGCTTTTAACCTCAGAATATTTGCATTTGTGGCAGGTATGCCTTGCAGCTGATGCCGCCCACAGTTGGCTTGCTCCCTATTTTTAGGAAAAGCTTCGGCGTCTGCCCAAGCGGTGGCGGGGATACTACAACCCCTCCCCGGTATTTGGCTGGCAAACTTCGCGCAAGGGAGGCTGGCGAAGGGAAGGGAAGCAGCCAGGCTGGTATTGCCATTGGGTCGGGGTGGGATGTGTTGAACCACGAGAAACGCGTCCTACCCGAGACTTTCAGCTCCGTCGCGTTCCTCGCCGTTGTGTCCAGGGAAGCACGTTGCAAAAAAAAAACACCTCGCGAGTTCATTCAAACTTCTCGAACTCGCAAGGTTTTTTTTTACAATGTGCTTCCCTGGACACAACGGCGAGGAACGCGACGGAGGTACAAGTGTCAGGTAGGACGCGCTCTCACGGCCCAAAATGTCCCACCTGCCAGAAATGAGTCTCTCTGAGACTCGTCACGCCACCACCGCTGCCTCGTGGAGCAGGACTCTGCAAGGCTTGTTGTGCCGTTGCATGCACGAACGGCAGCAGTACCGCGAGGCAGTCCTGCAGTTCGTGCATGCAATGGCACAGCAAGCCTTACAGAGTCCTGCTCCACGAGGCAGCGGCGGTGGGCCAGCCGCTCGGCCGGCGCCAAGAACAGGGAGGGGAGGCGGCAATGGGACATACAGTCCCATGCTCGCCGCCTACTGCACCCCCAAAATAAGGCCCCCCCCGACAATAAGGCCAAGGCCATATTTCGGGGTTCAAAAAAATATAAGGCCCTGTCTTATTTCCGGGGAAACACGGTATGTTTGTTTATGTAACAGAGAAATTGGGGGAAGATGTTTGGCAAGGCTTTCTATAAAGTTTGGTTCTTGGTCTCAGAATGTGCTTAGCAGCTTCCTCTTCAGTCGCCTTCACTGTATCACCTGGTCGGTATTTGGACTCTAACTTAAAGATCTGACAAACCTAAAATCCACAGGCTGCTGCCATAGGAAGGTGGGAGCAGTCTGACAGGTCAAAGGGCAGCCTGTCAGTGCCCCAAAGGCTGCAGGTGGTGGGGGCGGCTGCAGCTGCCCACCCAGGCAGCTCTTCCTATGGCCCGGGGGCTCCGGGGTTTCTGGGCTTGATCTCACTGTCTGCCCTTCCCGCTTTATTTCCAGAACTCCATCCGGCACAACCTCTCCCTGCATAACAAGTTCATCAAAGTGCACAATGAGGCCACTGGGAAGAGCTCTTGGTGGATGCTCAATCCAGAAGGCGGCAAAAGTGGGAAAGCCCCACGGAGAAGAGCGGCCTCCATGGACAACAGCAGCAAGCTGGCCAAACTGCGTGGAAAAACACACAGGAAGAAGCCGGCCATGGCGGCTGCTCCGGAACCGACGGCCGACAGCCCGGTCTCCCAGTTTCCCAAGTGGCCGGGCAGCCCTTCCTCCCGGAGCAACGAGGACTCGGAGGCGTGGACCAGCATCCGGCCTCGGACCAGTTCGAATGCCAGCAGCGTGGGGCTCTCCTCGGTCCTGGCCGAGCAGGACGACCTGGCCGACGAGGAGCTGCTCCCCACCCTCGTTTACTCCAGCGCCTCCAGCAACGTGCCTCCCACAGTGACGGAGGAGCTGGAGCTCATCGACGGCCTGAACCTGATGTCGGCCAGCTCCTCGTCCTTGCTGGCCGCTCAGCAGCCGGCCCAGAGGAACCCCACCTTCCCCTTGCGAGCCCCCAGCTCTGCCGCTCAGGCCTCGGGCTCGTTTGGCAGCTCCCTCTTCAGCCCCATGGATCACCTCCTGGCTGGCTCGGCCGGCCACTTCTCCCAGTCGCTGGAGGAGCTGCTCACGTCCAACTCGCCACCTGCCAGCGATGTGATGATGACCCAGGTGGACCCGATTCTCCCGCAGAGCGGAAGCCGGGCGAACAGCCAGAGTTACCTGCTCCTGGGGGACCAGCCATCCAAGCCCAAGATGAGCCTGGGGAGCCTGCTCAGAAAGCCTTTGGAGCAGCAGCTGGAGTCCATCGGGGCCACCGCTTTGCCCTCTGCCTTCACCATGGCGGCATCTTCCCAGAGCCCCGTCGGCCTGTCCGCTTTGAAGACTCCGGGCTCAGCACCGTCTGCCCAGGTGGGTCAGCTGGGCCCCCAGCCCGCTCTGTCTGCCACTTTCCCGGCCTTTGACGGGAATCAGGATAAGCTGCCCAACGATTTGGATGTTGATATGTACATGGAGGACCTTCAGTGCGATGTGGACTACATCATCAGCACTGACCTCATGGACGGAGAAGGACTGGATTTCAACTTTGAGCCCATTCCGTCTACTCCGAGCTACCCGAGCACGTCGCAGGCTTCCAATCACAGTTGGGTCCCCAGCTAACTTTGTATGGACAAAGGTATGTACCCGCTGGCTCTGGACTACTGAAGGCTGCCCCTCCTACCCCACAGCCAGCCCTCTGGCCCTGTGGATCTGTGGAAGCCTGGATCCCTGCCCCCCCCTTCCCCAATGTCTCTTGGTTCAGGAAGTACATGAATGGGGCCCCTCCCTTCGGGCAGAAGTTCTTCCAGCTGCCATCAGCCAGCAGAGCATTCTCTGCAAAGGGAGGGAAAGCAGTTCATCTCCTGCAAGGCTCAGTGCCGTTTCTGTCCTTGGGGCTAAACTAAAGGCTCTTCTGGTTTTGTCCAAATGAAAATAACTGCCCTGAAGGAAGACGAGGAGGATGGATGAAAGGGGGAAAAGTTGGAGCTCTCCCGGCTTCTAATTGCGCTGGGAGAAAATGTCCTGGGCAGCCCCGAGTGTTCCTCCCAATAGTCCTTAGGACAAAGTAGACAGGTGAAAATGGAATTGCCTTGGTTGAAAAAGCTCAGTGCTTTGGTTGGGGGGGTCACGTGTCGGCCATTTGTTGTTGTTTTCTTTAAAATGATACTTCCTTTCCCCCCATACTAAAATGTTTCATCTTTATTTAAAAAGAAAGGAATGATCAGTGTCAACCAGGTGGCCATTTATAAGTGAGTACCATATTTTTCGGAGTATAAGACGCACCTTTTTACTCCCAAAAAGAGGGTGAAAATTTGGGTGCGTCTTATACACGGAATGTAGCCCCACCCAGCCACCCCCACCCTTTGGCCTCTGCCTCCCAGCAATTTACCTCCTTGCAGCTGTTCCCAGAGCCTGATTAGCAGAAGCAACTGCTTATCCTCCTCCCGACCATCAGCTGAGAGGCTACAGGCAGGCCCAGTGCTAAAATGAAAGTGAAACTAAAACTGCAAGGAGGCAAATTGCTGGGAGGCAGAGGCAGAATTTTATTTTCTTCTGCATTTAATCACTTCTGAAACTGGATGCAAGGATGATGCTTGATCTGAAGAGGCCCAGTGCTATTGTATCTTCTTTTAAATAGCAGAGAATAACTATACTTCCAGAAAGCCACATCAATTTTAACAGCATCTGTACAAGTAATAATCTGAAATGTAACCGTGTCCTGTTGTAGTATTAAAATAAGGCAGCTGAGTTAAACCCTGACTTAGTCATGTTTGGAGTAGATCTATTTAAATAATTGGGAGGAGTTAGTGTGACTACATTTAAGAAAACTTTCTGGCATTAATATACTGCCATAATGTACATTTCTCCAATTCTTTGCTATTTCTATGGGTCAGGCACACATGCACAGAAATACACAGCAAACAGCGTATATCACCTGTACTGTTTGCTGTTTGCTGGGAGGCAAATTGCTGGGAGGCAGAGGCAGATTTTTTCCCCTTGTTTTCCTCCCCCAAAACTAAGGTGCGTCTTATACTCCGGTGCGTCTTATACTCCGAAAAATACGGTAGCTCTAATCATAAGGCATAACAATCGAACGAAGGGCTGCCTTCTGCAGAGGACCTTGGGCCATTTTTTGTGCCTTGCCAGAAGATGGCTTCCTGTTCTTCACTGTAAGCAGCCATTTCTTTAGGGGCTCTTGACGTTGGTCCCTATCGGAGTCTTTGGAATGCCGTTCCTATGTATGGGGATGAGGAGAACCGGCTGGGGGCAAAGTCAATACTGTTGTTCGCCTTCTCCTATCGTTTGTTGCCTCTAAAGAAAACTAAAGCCTTTTTTTTTCCTGCCCCTTCCCCCCCACTTTCCCAGTGCCCTTCTGCTTCAGGAGCTTTACACACCCAGAAGAGTCTGGAATGCCAGGAGCTCTGGTGCCCGCCATGGCCTTGCACGCGGGCTGGGCGCGAGAGGCCAGCTGCCACGGGAAGAGAGAGATCCTGTCCAGTGCCATCTCTTTTCATGAATCCAGCCTACGCCATTCTCCCAGCAGGAGCCTCGGAGAGCGCTTCGCCACGGCCAGACCCTTCCTGCCCCGAAGAAGCCTTTCCAAAGGGATGGGCTTCCGGCCCAGCCACGATAGGTCTGGGCTCACCAGCCGATTCCTGCCTCACCCATCATTTGACTCGGTACACTACGCCTCCATGGATGGGAAGAGGAGCAGCCAACCTCGGGGCTGCTTGAGCAGAGAGGTCCTGTCCTTTGTGCACTTGTCCTGCCTTGAGAGCAGCAGGTGGAGAGCGGGGGGCGGGGGGTGGGGGGGCAAGCTGTCCTCTGGAGATCACCGTGCTTGATCTTGACAGTCCTGGCCAAGAGGCCCTCCTGGAAACACAGGCCTGGCCCGGCCTGGCCCCCACCTGGACCTGGTCACAGAAAGCACTTTCCTGCAAGTGTGACTGCCCTCAAGCAGGTGCTAAAAGCCGTTGCTGAGAAACCAAAACGCCTTCTCTGGGTTTGTCTCTGTGCTGCAGTAGAGAAATAGGAAACCCGGACCTGGCCTTAACCAGAGCCCTGATCAGTGTCGGATTTTTTTCTTCTTTTTCCAACCTGGAAGGGCATTTTATACAGATGAACTATTTTGGTGGTGTTTTTCTATCTTTCCCTCTCGTTTGGACGAGGCTTTTTGTGGTAGCCTCGGGCCCATTTTACACGTCTCTGTGTCGAGTGCCTTTTCTCCCCTCACTTGGCATGTCAGCAGCTGTGCTATTCCAAGCTGTCTCCAGAAGAGGAGGGCGGCTTCGGGGGTGCTTTATAGCTGGGCGGGGAGGAGGGAAAGGGGCACCAAGCTAGCCTTGTTCTTTGGAATTGGGGTAGGTGAGGGGGCTGTAGATAAATACCTGTAAAGTTAGCAGCAGATTAACTAGAAGCTTTTGTTAAACAAAAAATGGGGAGGGGGGGGGAGAGAAAAACCCTGCCTATATTTTAACAGAAAATCCTATGAAATGATTGGCTAAAAGCAAAGGACATTTTCTTACAGCTTTATAAGTTTTGATACCAGAGAGAACACTAAAGTACACAGTGCCAGGAACTGAGCTGAAGAATGGATGATGGGAGAAGGGGGGGGGAGAAGATAAGAGGAAGGGGGAGTCCGAGCTCCCTGGAAACGCAAGGCTGAGCATCTTGTATTCCTGGGAGGAGTTGTGGGTCCTCTAAGCCTCGGGGTAGCAAGGTCGCAGCTGCCCCTTTGGGCCCGTGGAGCCCTCGACCTCTTGGTGCAGAAGCCTCTGCGGGAGAGCCCACTGCCTGCTGACTGACCGCTCGGGGGTGGCCGGCTCTGCTTGTTGTATAGCCTGGCTGGCAACACTCAGAGACAGTGTAGCAGGGATGGCAGCTGCTTTGTCCTTCGCATCCAGCATGTTCTCAGGTGATCTGGCCTGCCCTGAAAAGACCGGGGGAGGGAAGGTCGCAGAAACGGAGAGCACCAGAGACCATTTTTCCAGTATTGCTCCTCCTCGACGAGGGGAGATGGGGTGGGCCATTGGGCATGCTTGGGGATTTCCCAGCAGGGCTGAAAGGGAGAAGGGGGGGGGGTTCCAGTATAGCCTGCAAGATCCTTCAGCAAGGCAGTTTCCAGACTTCCTTCCATTCTCTTCCTGCAGCTGCCCAAAGCCATTGGCGGTGAATGCGAGGGAAGGCCAAAGATGTCTGCCTGGAACTGTGTGCAGGAGATTTTGCTTGTGTCCCACCGTAGAGGGGCATAGTCCTATATCCAGGCCGGCCCCCGGAGTTCCTTCGTGAGGACCCTCGCCGGCCCTGCTTTGGAATGGGGACTTTCAGAGAAGTTGGCCCAGGTGAAAAGAAAGGGGTGCCAACCGGGTGCCCTGGCCTCCCACTGCCAGGAAGCTGTTACGCCAGTTGGCTTTCTCCAAGCAAGGACTGGTTAATTATGGGAACGTACTGCTCCCTCCCCTCGTTTGCATGGAGCATTGTAGACAGAAGGGATCCTGATTGGGATCAGAGAGAACCTTGCATTGACCTGCAAGAAGAGATGCGGAGCTATGGAGCTCCTCAATCATCCAGGTCGTGGTTGTCCCAAAGATGCTTTCCCCCCCCCCACCCCCAAAAGGCAACTGGACTTCCTTGGTTTTCTCCTTGAAAACATTTCGCTTCTCATCCAGGAAGCTTCTTCAGTTCTGAAGAAACTTCTTGGATGAGAAGCGAAATGTTTTCAAGGAAAAAACCAAGGAAGTCCAGTTGCCTTTTTTTTGTGGGGGGGGGGGGGAAGCACCGTTGGGACCAGAGATATAGACATAAGTCGCAATCCGAATATCGGGTGTATCAGTCTGTAAAGATTTGCAGGCATCTGATTTCCCCCCCTTACAGCTGCGCTAATAGGGGTCCACGGGTGGTCCTGGCCCAGGAAGGTATCGGAACCTTTGGGTGGGTTCTAGTCATCTCTGCCCCGTGTAGAGGAGGAACTTTCCCCTGCCCCACCCCGTGCTTTTGGGATACCCTGCTTTTCAAGGAGAGCACGTTTCTGCTTTGAAGGAAAGATGAAGGCAGCAATGGCTCTTCGGTGGCATGAGGAATGGGATCCGCTGGGATCCAGGACAAGATCCAGGAGGATCTTGGGGGCTTGATGAGCTGTTTCCACCAGGATGTTGGTAGAGATCCAAGGCCGCCTTCATGCAGTTGTACATCAATTCTGCTTGTGTGCTTGGCTTTGCGATGGGCTTGTTGGGCATTGGAGTCCCAAAGCCCTGGGGGGGCTGGAGGTCCTCACCAGGGCCTGGCCTGAGGAGGAACCTTCCGGCTGGCCTCTTTCCAGAGCAGAGTGAGGAGGGGGGGTGCCTGCTGTGGGGTTGGAGCTCTCCTGCCTGGCCCTTGGGGGGCCTGGAGAGGAGCTGCTGGACACCCCCCCCCCAGGGCTTGACTTCCCCCCTGAATAAAGGCTCTGTCCCCTCCTGCAACAGGATCACTGTCCAGGCATTCTGCTCGCTCGCTCTCTCCCCCTTGCCCCAGCCCTCCCCGAGTTTTTGTGGATTTGCTGGAGGGCAAAATGTGACAAATAAACCTTTATAATCCTCTGTCTCTGTCTTGTACTTCCCATTTACAGTTTGCAAGAGAGGTTTGGCAGTGGCAGGGAACAGATGCCTTTGGTTGTGCTGGAGATCAGGAAGGGATCTCTCCCCCTCCCCCTGTGTGGTTTCAGTTAGGGAAGTTCTGGATTCAGTGACTAACATTTTCAGTTCCAGAGAAATGACGGGGATACCCCAACATTTCTCTTCTGCACAGACCGATTTTCCAGAGGAATCGGAGACAGTGTCCCCTGCTGGTCAAAGGTTGCAGTGCAGGAAAGATTGAATAGCCTTGGGCAGAGGGGCAGGGGCTAGCACTGCCCTACAAGTTATTGGCCATCATGGCAGCAGCTCCGTGTTGCTCCCCGTTTCCTTGGTGGTTTGTGGGTTCCTGGGCATCATTCAGGCTAACCGAGAGCTGTCCACCCTCACGCAGTGGGTTTTATTCCCATTGGGAGGGGGCCCGTGTGAGCTGAACGTTGGGGGTTTGCCAGCATGATTCACGCTCAGGTGAGGGATAACCTTGGCCATTGTGTCGAAGTGGGGAACCGGACGTTGCTTTCCTGCTTTGTTCTGGCAAAGCTCCTGGTGCCTGCCGGGAGCTCTCGGCTGCATCAGCCCCCGGGGGAAGTTCTTGGGGCAGGAAGCCAAGATGGATGTTCCCCTTTTCAAGGTTCCATATAAACTAGCTTACACTAGTATGTGCGTACATTTTATCGCTATAAGCGGTATGCTTCCAATTGCTCTCCCTCTTCAGCTTCAGGTCCTTAATTTTTCTAATTAAGACTGCTACCTGAATGAACTTTCTCCGGCTGACTCATGAGTTAATAGATTGGCTGATACCGTTTGAATGCCCTGCTGCAGAATAAGGAGATCACCTGTCACGAGGGACCTCACCCAACTAGAGTTTTCCCAAGCAATCTCTGTAAAGCTTTTGACCCCAGTCCATTTTTAAATCAATATAAATTCACTTCCGGTTACATCATCACCGCTTGAGCAAAAGAGCTGCTGTGTTTTTTTTTAAAGTGAATTATTAACACATACACAGAAAGCAGCATTTTGTTCCTAAAAGAACCAACCTGGGGCAGCCTGTGGCACTTGCCTGCTGGGTGGTGGTGTTTCGCATGCTCTGTTGAATGTTGTTCCTGGAAAAACCTTGGGGCTGAACCTGCAGTCCGACACACTTCCCACACGGGAATGAGTGCAGCCGTTGGTGCCCAGACCCCTGGCTCATGTGAGGGTAGCGTGCTTTCTCCACCCTGGAGCCTTTGAACCCAGCTAGACTGCCAGAACACAGGCGGTGGCAGGAAGCTGCTGGAGGCAGGACACCGAGGCAGCTGTGCATTGAAAGGGTGTCTCCCCCCCCCCCGCTTTATTTGGACCCCCTGGGAGAGGAATAAGTTCACAGCAGCTCCGGGTTTCCCAGCCCGTACAAACAGCTTTATTGGGCTTAAAGGGGTCTCCCCCCCCCCCGCTTTATTTGGACCCCCTGGGAGAGGAATAAGTTCACAGCAGCTCCGGGTTTCCCAGCCCGTACAAACAGCTTTATTGGGCACTTCCAAGATCCCTCCCAGTCCCCCATCAAGAAGAAAACGTGTCCCGCAGGAGAGTCGGTAGCTCCCTAGTTCTGTCCTGAGGCTCTAGCAGTACCAGGATCTGGGAAGGCTCCGGGTTCAGGTCTCCAAGAAGAAATGCAGCATCCCGGCTGCTAGCTGCTCCTTTGAGGGCTGTGCAATACAGGCCCCTGAAACAGATCCCAGCAGCCGCTGCCAGCAAGCCCCAAGGACAGGCTGTTCCCAGAGAAGCATTTGAAAGAGGAGAGTCCTGCCAAAAGTAGCAAGGGGGAGGGCAAAGCCCGGGGCGCCTGGACGCGCCAGCCTCACTCGGACAAGAGGCTGTGGATCTTCGTCAGGAGCACATCGGAGCTGGAACCTGCAGGCGGGAGGAGGCGGCTGTGAGGGGCTTGCTGGCTTTCGCTGGGCTCCGCTGTGCCTTTTTTGGGGGCACAGCAGAGGTGGGGCTGTACAGATGAAGCCACATTTAGGGTAAGCCATGTTCCTTCAAGGAACAGCGAGCCTCGCTTGAAGCTGCTCACGGAGACGAGAATGGAGGACGCCAAGTAATATGCCGCCCTCCACAAAGTTCTGATTTCCCCAAAATGCCGGCGAGACCCTTGTTTATACCCTCTTCCTTGGTCGCCTGTGCAGCTGCTGTGTGCCAAAGTGGCATTTTGTTTCTATATCACAGAGTAGAAATACCCAGTTATCCCAAAATACCAGCTTTACCTCTCGAGTCCTTTTTCCGAGACCGTCTTCTGTAAAGAAGGGGAAAAAATCATGTCAGAATTATGTCGAGTGAGCCTCTCTGTTCCCAAGCTCTCTCGGCACCTGGATGGGCAGCTGGAGAGCAACCAGGGTCTTTCTGATGCTTGTGGCACAGCTGGACCAGGTCCTGCGGTGCTCCAGCCAAGTGCACACCACCACTTCTCTCAAAACAACCACGAAAAGACCCATCCGAAAAACTCAAAAGTCATAGAGAACCCAGGAGTAGGTTTTCTCAATCGTGGCAACTTTTAAGATGTTCGGTCTTCAACTCTGGGAATTGAACTCTGAACCTAGAACTTCAACTCTGGGGATTCTGGGAGTTGAAGTTCAGACATCTTAAACTGTCCAGGGTGAGACAGTGCACTCTGTCCCCGAGCAAGATTTCGGTCGGTGCTTCTCTTCTACCTTCTAGTAGAAAGGCTGGGTCTCCAACTGTAGACCTAACACCAAGTGTAGACCTAACCCCTGGGCGCATTGGCAAACCTCCATAAAGGTGATGGTAGCAGCCACACCCCTTGTTTGAGAAGACACAACTCTACAGAGCTTGCAAGCTGGAAAAAGGCCTATTATCTGTGAGATTCCTCATCTCTGTTCGCTTGGTACTCACTTCAGCAGCAAGAAAGCCGAGAGAACCAGCAGGAAGGACACACAATCTGTCACAATCCAGATCATTTGATAGGTGGCACGAGGCTGGGAGAAAGACGGACGGCAGATCAGGGTGGGCTGCTCGCTGGAAGCAGGGGTGGACAGCTGCCTGGCTAAGCCCTTTCTCCCAGGGAGTCAGAGTGGGCTACAGCAGACAGAGCAGTAGCCCCCCACTCACCCCCCCCCCGGTGGTCTTACCAGTAGCCAGAGGGGGTGCTGCATCTTCTGTAGCACCTGGCAGGCATTGGTGGTAACCGAAGTAGTCCCAGCACACCACAGGACGGAGAAGAGCCACGGAGCATTTATCACAAACAGGTTGACCGAGATATTGTTACGGTGGTATTCCCTGCAGAAGGGGGGGGGGTTGCCAATAAAGCGGGGGTCAGTACCAACCCATAATAGCACAATTTGCATGGAACTGCAGCTACATCCCAGCCTTTGGGAGTTCGAAGCCTCCCTGTGCAACAAGGACCTGAAGATGACCCAGTCTTTTGTCGGTTGCTTTGCAGCTTTTGCTAACTGGTTATTGAGGGTGGGGTGGAGGGAAGTTATGTTGAGCCCCCTGCTCTGCTTGAGCCCTCCCCGTCCCGTTTGTCAATTGGGGGGGGTCTTCAGAGATTTTTGCTTTTCATACCTGACACATTTCCCAACTATCTGCCTTTATAAAAGCTGAGCTGGGATTGAAAGATACAGTTGTATAAAGCCCCCTCCCCTTCCTCAGATGTGGCCAGGATGTGCTCTAACCTGACCAAGAAAGAGCTCCCCCCGCCCCCCAGCTCTAACCTGATTTCTGTGCTGCTCAGTTTTTGGTAAGCCAGGTTGACTCGCGGGAACCTTCGGGTCTTGTTGTCCAAACTTTCGGAGCCATAGATGTGCTGGAACCTGGGTGCCCACTGTCTCACATCCTTCCGAAACTTATTAGGCAGCCATAGGATCTGGGTTGGGGAAAAGAGTGGATGTAGCAGGGTCTACTCCAGAGGTGGGTTTCAGCAGGTTCTGACCAGTTCTGGAGAACCAGTAGCGGAAATTTTGAGTAGTTCGGAGAACCGGTAAATACCACCTCTGGCTGGCCCCGCCCCCATCTATTCTCTGCCTCCCGAGTCCCAGCTGATCGGGAGGGAATGGGGATTTTGCAGTATCCTTCCCCTGCCACACCCACCAAGCCACGCCCACAGACCCGGCAGTAAAAAAAATTGATTCCCACCACTCACTGTTTGTAAGGCCAGGAGTACCTCCAGTTCTAGGACCACAGTGGCCCTAGAGATACTCCTAAGGCCAGCAGACTGGCTCCAATTATTTGGAACTGGAGCAGATCTGACTTTGGTCATGTTCCTTTTCAGGCTCACAGATTGGAGGGGACAGGTAGCATAAGACCGTCCCGAAGTCATATTTTCAAGGTGACCCACATCATCCCTTTCTCCGGCCTCATAAGGTTGGGTTGTTTGGGTGGACTTGCCTTTCTCGCCACAGGGAAAACTCACCAGCTCTTGGTCGATGCCCGATTTGAGGATGGTCTCCACTGTGATGTTGACCAGGCGCTCGTAGTAGGGGTCTTCCAGTGGCATCAGATCAAATATGACGGACACCCGGTGCCTCTTGGCCTCGGCCAGCAGCTCCTTCAAAGACAGAACGCGCTGCCTCCTGGCCTGGGCCATCTCTTCCTCAGAAAGGCTCCAGGCTGTGGGGAAGGGATGCTTCTGGCAAAGGAAAGGGAGGCGGTGAGCCCAGCGGCCGTACGGCAACTCAGGTCAAATCACACACTGGGATTGGAGGGGCTACTGGACTCTCCATGCAAATCCAGCTTCTCGGAGTGCATAGGAGGTTGTCCCACCAGTGAAGAGGTTTAAATCTGCCCTTCCATTAGTCCCAACACCCCTAAGATGCGTGCACATTTCTGGCAGAAAAGACCTGTGGATTTGCCAGAGGGGAGATCTCCCCCTCCCCAATTGTTAGGTGCGAGTAGCAAGAGAAATGAGATTGCTATTAGTGGAAAAAGAAACTCCTGGAGGCCAAGAGTTAAGAAGAGCATGGAAGGTTCTTCTCATGAGTAAGGACCTCAGCCACAATGCCCTTCATGGGTGGCTATTTGCTTTTGTAACTCCCCTTGTAAAAATGAGGACCCAGGCCCTGCAGACGTTCCCTAACAGGGATTCTCCACAGAATCCAAGGTGGTTCACGCCCCCCCCAAATCAACCAAATCCAGATGAGCGAGCCAGATGTTCAGCCCAACCAATCCTAATCAAACCTTGTTTGGATCAAGGGGGCCCATCCTGCTCTCACCTGCAAAAACCAGCTGCCAGCATCCAGCTGCTGCAGCTGCGTCCAACTGAAGGCGGTGGCCTTGGCGTGGGCTTGGTTGGGGAAGACCTCCTGGACATTTGTGGTCCGTAAAAGGGTCTCATCATGCATGAGGAAAGGGATCCCATCAGCACTGGAGTGAAAAAAGAAGGAAATACCTGGATCTTCCTGGACCTTTCTTTCCTGTGTGGGGGATGAGGGAGCATCTGGATTGGTGCCTCCTGAATTCCCACCCTGCCAAAATCTTCCAACAGGGCCACCACTGTTCAGCCCGTCTCTTACCTCACCCGGACATCTGTTTCTAAGGCACTGAGGCTATAATTGATGGCCTTCTGGAAGGACATCATGGTGTTCTCTGGTGCCAGCTGGAGAGAGGGGGAATGAAGGTGAAGCAGGGGGGTTGGGATAACCCCCCCTTGAGACCCCTAGCCAGAGCCTGTGGAGCCCACCACCCAGCTCTCCAGGAGGGGGTTCACACATCATCTTGCAGATGGAGCAATTCTGACAGGTAGGAGGGTTCTTAGGAAAAAGAGGTGGAGCTGGGACATCTTCATTAGGAAGACCGAGTTGGAAGGGACCTTGGAGGTCTTCTAGTCCAACCCCCTGCACAAGCAGGAGACCCCATACCATTTATTCCAAGAGGAAAAGGCAGAAAAATCCCAGCAAGGCTAGAAAGTCAGCATGGAAAAGCTGCTGCTGTTTTAAGGACACATCTGTTTTAAGGACACATCTGTCTTTGAAACAGGCCTGCTGTGTTCAGGAGGAAGACCTCCAAAGAGCTTCTCCAACCTGGTGCACTCGATATGTTGGGCTTCAACTCCGCCCAGTCCCGTCCCCCCCAAGTCCAGACATTGGGATCATAGACAGTGAGCTCTGACACATCTGGAACAGATGGGGAAGATAGCTGAAGACAGTTCCCGTTTCCCCAAAACTACAGAAACTCATCCAGGAAGGCGACCCATCTGGTGCTCCACTCTTGTTCAGGCTCCGCATTGTACAATTCTCAGTGACCAGGAGAAGCCCTCAGACATTCCAGCTTCTCGAAGGGCTTCTGCAGGGTCTCCCTCCTGGGAGCCTGGCCGGCCTCATTCCAGGGCCAGTGTGGAACGGAGGGGCAGGGACTTACCATGGGAGCCCCCCGGTGCCCAAACAGAGCCGGTTTGGGAGGAAGCTGGCTCTGCTCCAGGAAGCAGGGCGAGTCGATGCCCAGGGGGGCCAGGTATAAAGCCAGCATTGCGCCCAGATACAAGACCAGGAGAAGCCCCCGGAGTGCTGCAGCAAAACAAATGGAAGCGGGCCCAAAGCACTCAGTGGGGGCCCCCGGTCCCCTTGAAGTCGGCTACTGGATCCCCAGATCAGCCGTCTGCCAACGATGAGAGTTGACTGCTCTTCATCTCTCCATTGATCCTAGGAATCTTTTCTCCCTGCCCGGATCCCTAGTGTGGTAGGGTGTGCAGAAGGCCTTGAGTTGAAGTACAGGATTCCAAATCAGGGCAGCCCCAACAGAAGGCTGCCCAGATTCTGACCGAATGCCTGTAGCCAAGGGCAGCCCACCATCTCCCCCCCCCGGAATTCGCCCCAGGTGTTCTGCTCTTGCGCTCAGGAAGGTTTTCCTAGCATGTGGCTGGAATCTGCCAGCCCACAATGTTTTTCTCCTTCAATGCTGTCCCAACAGTTTAAGGAAAAAAACTCCACCACACACTTGGGGGCCCTACATCCGAGATCCCCAACTTCCAGGCATCGTTTTAACAGCTCAGGAAGAAGCTGTGCCTGTGTGTTAGGGTTCGGATACCCAAGTTCACCTTGGAACAGGCGCCCAAGGGCTGAGCCCCAGCCGGGCTTTCATAAGGAGCAATCCCCCCATCCCCCACCCTCAGTACCTGCATGGGAGATGCGGTAGAAGCAGGTTGCTACTGGCCAGGCAAGCAACGTCAAGCCCGCCACGGCTCCAATGTGCAGGAAGGGGCCGGTCGCCTGGCAGGACACAATACAAGGCGGTTGGCCTTTCCAAGGGAGCCGCAGTTGGCCCCGAGGGAAGGCTGGCCCCGAGGGGCCACAGTTCAGAAGCTCTGAATCCTCCCAGGATTAGGGAGAAGGGCAGCTGGGTCAGGAGGGGGCTCCACCCCCACTCCCTGAAGGAAAAGCCACAACATCCCTTGGATTTGGCAAACGGAGTCCTTCTGAAATTCTCTCGCCTGCTGCTCTCCATCGCCCAGAAGCTGCCACGTCCCACTTCCTGGCCTTTTTGGTCCTCACACAAGGATTTATGATCCTGTGGCAAGGCATACCTGTCTTGGAGAGTCTTCCCTGCTAAATGGCACCCAGTTGTCTCTCACTCAGCACCCCCAGCCTGCCAATTTCATGGAGCCAAAGGTCTGACCATTAGCCCCAAAGGGGGCTCATCCAGACCTCAGGAATGCCTACCTGATGGCTGCCCAGCCTCCATTCTCTGGGGCCCCAACTGGGCATCTCTCCACGTATGAGATGCTAAGTCACCTGCTGCAGCTCAGCCAGCAGGTGGGACAAGAACAGAATCATAGAGTTGGAAGGGACCTTGGTGGTCTTCTAGTCCAACCCCCTGGTCAAGCAGGAGACCCTAGGCCCGTGATGGCGAACCTATGGCACGCGTGCCACAGGTGGCACGCGGAGCCATATCTGCAGGCACACGGGCCATTGCCCTAGCTCAGCTTCAGCGCGCATGTGCGCACAGGCCAGCTGATTTTCGGCTCACATGGAGGCTCTGGGAGGGAGTTTTTGGCCTCCAGAGGGCCTCCGGGGCGGCGGGGGAGGGCGTTTTTGCCCTCCCCAGGCTCCAGGGAAGCCTCTGGACCTGGGGAGGGCGAAAAACGGGCCTACCGGGCCCACCGGAAGTCGGGAAATGGGGGAGCAGGGGGGTCAGGCGCGCATGCACAGGGGTGTGGAGTGTGGGGGGCATTGAATTATGGGTGTGGGCACGCGCGCACATGCGATAGCGCACATGCACGCACTTTCGGCACCTGAGGAAAAAAAGGTTCGCCATCACTGCCCTAGGCCATTTCAGACAAATGGTTGTCCAATCTCTTTTTGAAACCTTCAATTTCTGGAGGCAAGTTATTCCACTGGTTAATAAAGACATTTCTCCTTAATTCCAGGTTGCTTCTCTCCTTGATTAGTTTCCATCCATTGTTTCTTGTCCTGCCTTCTGGTGCTTTGCAGAATAGATTGACCTCCTGTTCTTTGTGGCAGCCCCTCAAATATTGGAAGACTGCTATCATGTCACCCCTAGTCCTTTTCATTAAGCTAGTCATACCCAATTCCTGCAACCGTTCCCCATACGTCAGGGGTCCCCAAACTTGGCAACTTTAAGACTTGTGGACTTCTGGGAGTTGAAGTCCACAAGTCTTAAAGTTGCCAAGTTTGAAGACCTCTGCCATATGTTTTAGCCTCCAGTCCCCTAACAGAGGGGGAACAGAGAACAGAACAGCTGGACGGACAACCCTGCATGTGCCTTGGCTTAAAGCAGGGAAGGGCAGCCCTGGGCTTCTCTTACGGCCCTTACCTGTAGAGCAATGTGTGCACTCTCCCACTGCTCCGACCACTGAATTTCCAGCCCCACAAAAGCAGCCACTGCTATCAGCAGAGTTAGGATCAGAAAGCCCTGGGAGAAACAGAGGAGACAACTTCAAGGCCCAGGAAGTCACCCGAAGAACCCCTGTCCAGGAAGGAAACAAGGTCCTCTGTGGGCAAGACCCGCTGGTGTGTGTTGGCAAGGGACGATCAAGCGGAGGGCATCCCAGGGAGGCCACAGAAGCCTCCCACCCAATGGGGACCACGAAGAGAACAGCGCAGAAAACCTCGTGGCTTCTGCCCAAGGAAAGGAAAGGAGGCAAGCAAGACTTACCTTGTGGAGCCAATGCAGCTTCAGGGGCTGATGGCACAGCTGTAGGCAGAGGGCCAAAATCTGGGATGAAAAGGAAGGAAAATCTGAATGTCCACATAGCTGCTTGGGGCAAGAAAACCTTGAGGAGGACAGGATGCAGAGGTGGGTTCCTACCGGTTCTAACCGGTTCTTTAGAACCGTTAGTAACTCGGTGATGACGTCATGGAGCCAGTTCCGTCGGTGTCTCCGTGGGCGCCACCATCTTGGATTTTGCTTCTGCACATGCACAGAAGCTATTTTTTGATTGCTGCGCGCACCGGCAGCAAAAGGATCCAGAACCCACCCTTGACAGGATGGGATGACCTCGTTTGGAAAGACCCTGAACTGAGTTTATGCAAATCTCACCCTTATGCAAATCTCACCCTTCTGGATGTGTTGGACAACCCAGCTCCCTCAATCCCAGGTAGACCCGTCAAGGTGGGTGAAGATTACCACACGCCAAGTAAAGGAAACATGTAGACCTGACTTACAAAATGAGCATCCCGTTTCTTGCCTGCCTATTTAACTCTCCAAGCCTGAGATGCCCAAATGCTAACCTCTCCCCTCTTCTGTCTTCTGGGAATTACCTAATTCTGCCCAATTTGAACTGGAGAAACGTGGTTGCCCATTCTTCAGAGTGAACCGGTGCTCCATTGTGCCAGTATAATATCGGCCTCTCGATATGGCCGAGATTATTCTGTTAGATGCTGCTGCGACACTCCTCCCCCCTCTCCCTCCCCATGAATTACTGAGCCCAAATTGGGGGACAGAATTTAGTTTATAGCATAGAGATATCCTGAAACCCTCCCATACCATCAGCAAGGGGGGGGCGATACAGAAACCTCCAGAACCAGGGAGCTTCACCCCCTAATCCCTGCAAAGTTGGGCCAGGAGGGGAGGGGGGCATGGGAGGAAAGATGAAGAGGGGGGGGCGGCCTACCAGCAGCAGAGAGGAGTAGGTGACCAGGGTGGCTGTCACAGAGAGCATCACCACTGACCAGTCCAGCCACCATTCTGTCTTCTGAAAGACGAACCTGTGCAGGGGGGAAGGGCAGATAAAGCTTACCCAAAGGTCAGAAAGGGGCACAATGTGTGTTGAGTGGGGGGGGGCAGGGGGTGCCTTCTACTCACTCGTTGAAGTTGTGGAAATCGTTGAGCGTGACCAGGGCCACGTAAAGCCAGGCCAGAGCAAGAAGGCCGATGCAAAAGAGCAGGAAGAACCAGACATAGTCACACTGCGGATGGAGCAGAGGAGGGGGCTCAACGGACACTGCCAGCCTGCCCCCCCCAAAGGGGGTTCAGGTGGAGGAGCCGAATCCTCCCAGCCAGCCCCACCAGCCGCTTCCCCCCCCCTTGGCTGCAGGGGGGGGCGGGCAGAGGAGGTGCCACCCCGAGAGAGATCTTCAGCTCTTCAGTGCTTTCCATGCAGTTCATGTGGAGTAATCAAGGCCCGGCTTATTTGGGGGACCCTGAAACACAGGAGGGGCCTGCAGCCCATCCCCAGAGGGCACAGGGACATGGCGTGGGCCTTCCGCCATTCCTCCAGGGACTCCATAGAGCGGGGGGTGGGGGGGTGGCACAGACCCCCCCCCCCGTGAGCGCACACACCTTGCTTGTCTTCAGGCCCTTCCTGTGAGTCCAGTGGCAGCCGAACAGGCCCAGCAGGCAGGGGATGCAGAAGCGTTGGCAGCCCCCGTTCTTCTTCGCCATGGCTGGTCACGTCTTGGGCAGGGGCAGCCCCGCCCTGCAAGGCAAAGCAGGCAGAGCTCGGTGGGCCCGGCAGGCAGGCGGCCCTGGGGGGAGACCAGCAGGAGGGGAAGGAAGGAGACTCCACAGACCTTCCCCCTTGCTCATTCATCGGAACCCCACCCCCGCCTGCCCCCTTGCTCTTTCCCACCTACCCACAACTGCCGGGACCGTCTGGCGAGCGCGGGAGGCGAGTTCAGCAAGATCCCCTGACTCATCCTGCAGATTCCCAGAGGAGGCCGACCCCAACCAGGCACGGAAACCTGTGCAACCTGGCCAGGTGAGCCCTGCCAGGCCACCCCACCCCAAGGCTGCAGGTTGGGGCAAGCCCGCAATGCACGGAGGCACTTTGGAAAGCCGTTTAACCCGCCATCTTCTCCCAGGTGGGAAAAAGGGAAAGTGGAAGGGAAAAAACTCCTGCTGGAAATCCGGCTCAGGGGCAGCCTTTGGCGAGGGAGCCCAGCCTCTTCTGTGCCCACAGAGGAAGGCTGGGCATCACCCTCGCCCTGCCCCTGGAGGGGAGGGGGGCAGGGAGGGGCCTTCCTGCTGTGCCCTAAACATGGTTGCTTTAATCCCCTACATCTCATGTCACAAACCAAATTATTAATATTGGATTTTTGAACTCTCGAGGCAAGTTAGCAACACGGATTCTTTTTCCCATCCAGAGATTAAAACTAGTAAGACTGAAACCGCTCTGCAGGCAAGCCGGTGCTGCTAAGACTAGACCAGGTCTCACTCTGCTTTACTGCAGTGTGGAAATGCTGATTTTTAAACCACGATGGATGCTAATTAAATCTGCCCAAGTTGCAGAGGACTGAAGCGTGGCCAATGTATGCAGCGCCCACTCTAAGGCAGGGGCCTCCAAACTTGGCAACTTAAAGACTTGTGGACTTCAACTCCCAGAATTCCCCAGCCAGCATGTCTTGGGGAGGGGCAATGGCTGGCTGGGGAATTCTGGGAGTTGAAGTCCACAAGTCTTTAAGTTGCCAAGTTTGGAGGCCCCTGCACTGAGGCCTTCAAGTCAGAGGTGTAAGGTCCCAAAATGTACTCGAGTGCCAAAGAGAGAGATCCAAGAAGAGGCTTGGAAAAAACATCAGCTTTTATTTGTACAAAGAAGAGCTGGGTAGACCATTCCATGAACATACAGAAAAGATGCATGTAAGGAAGGCCACACCTTGGGGAAGGTAGGGCGTCCTTTTATACCTTCAGACATCAGCTTAGTACCCAGTTCTGGCCCCCTGGCCCAGGCCTTCCTTGTAGCCCTGCATTGGCTGTGCAGCAAGGAACAGGGGGGCTGGGTGCTTAGCAACAGGGGGGCTGGGTGCTTAGCAACACAGGTATTTGCCTGATGTAACCCTGCCAAACCATGCCATAACCCGCTCCATGCACTGATTTGTACAAAAAAACAAGATAACAGAAGTGGAAGCAAATGGCAGATGCAATTCTAATTCTTTAGCAAAGCAATTCTTACAGAAGCGAAACAGCAAGTCATTATTATGTCCCAGTAATTCTACCTATTCCATCATTATTATGTCTCTTCAGAGGCATGAATGCCAATCCCGCGCGCGCACACACACACACACACCCTGCCGCCCACCCCCAGCCTTTCCCCACTGGCCCCTAATGGCCACCATCTCAAAGCAGCCCCAATCCTCCTCAGCTGCCCACAGCTAAAGCAGCCCTGCCCCCCTTATTCACCCAACACCCTCCAAGGGCAGCTTTGGGGCAGCACCGGCAGGTGTCTGCCCCCTCCTCCTCCTGCAGAGGCAGATGGGCATGTTAGGAGGGCAACTGGCAACGGGGTGGGTGGGTGGGTGCCAGGTTCTTGCCGGGGTTCTTGGCTGCCGCTGGCTCAGGAGAAGCGGGAGAGCAGCCCAGCTCAGCAGTGAGGAAGCCCCCACCGTCCCTCCCACTCCCTGCCTGGGAAGCCCCCTGGGAAGCCCTCAAACCCTGCAGGTGTTGCATGTGCCAAGAAGTGGGTCAGAAGCGGGGGGGGGGGCACAGCAGCAGCATTCTTCCCACGGAAGGACCCCTTCAAGGACCGCACCACAAAAGCATTTGCAGGGGGCCTCCCGCCTTGCCCGGGCCTTTAGATTTGGGGAAGGGTTGCCATGGCGACCACCAAGGCGTCAGGCCTTGGTGCACAAGGACAGCGAAATGGGGGCTGGGAGGGGGGGGGGAGAATTTGGCTCTGCAACTCGAAAGCAGCCGCCGCCGCCTCCGTGCCAAACGATAGTCCTGCAATGCCGGGATCTTTTTTTTTTTTAATTGGGTGGCGGTGGGGGCAGACCGCCCTGGCTCTCTCTCCCCCCCCCAGACTTTAGAGAAACTTGGCCGGAGCCCAGCCGCCTTCGCTGCAAGAACCCTCGCGCAGTTTGGGGGGGGGGAGGGTGAGAGGTGGGGGGCTGCAGCCTGGGCGACCAAAGCTTTCTCTCCTCTGAAGATGCGCCAGTCGGGCTACTTTCTTGGGCCTTTTAAAAAACTTTTCCCGAACTTTCCAACTTTACCTTCCTGCGGAGAGGAACCAGCTGGGATCCGGCCAGAGTCGCCTCTGCGGCGGCAGGGTAGGCTGCTCTTCCCTCCCTGGATCCCGGTCCGGGATAAACGCTCTTCGTGGCGTAACTGCGACTTTGGGAACGTGAGCAAACTCCCGATTTTCTCCGGGAGAGCCCGAGGGAGGAGCCGCGCCGCTGCCCTCCGAAGACCGAAGCCGCGGAGCGAAACTTTTCAAGCGGATCCCAACAGCTGCCGGTTCGCCTCGGCGAGCAAAGCGGGAAAGGGGAGCAACGCAGCTCCCCAAAGGCTCCCAGGTGAGGTCTGTTCCCCTTAGCTCACCCCCTTCCTGCCCCTGCCCCCCTCCCCGCAACCCCTTCGCGCCCGCCCTTTGGCGCGCCAGTAGCTCAGCGGACGCCTCCCGGGTCACTCAACTCGGCCAAGGTTCCAGTCCTCGTGGAGGGCGGGCGCTCGGCTTCCCTTTCCGCGCTGCGCTTTTGCTGGCTGCTGCTGCCGGCTCCTTCCTCCTCCTCTTCCTCCTCTGCTCTCACCTGCGGGGCTCCTGCCTTGGCATCCCGCGTGGGTGCCGCCTCGACTGTGTGTGTGTGTGTGTGTGTGTGTGTGTTTCTGGCATTTAGGCGCCGCCGCTACTTGCAAGGCTGGGTTATGATCACAATAAAGCTATTTTATCTACCTCCTGCTGCCTGTCATGCAGGGAAAGCTAAGTGGCCTTGTGGCTCTTGGCAGCCCTTCAGACCCCGTGTGGGGTTTGCTGGGCAGCTCCTGCTCCATTCGGGGGTCCCATGGAGTACATCGCACAGCAGGATATCCCTGGTCCATGTCACACTGTCCTCTTTTGGAGCTGTGCAATTTTACTCCGCATGGAAAAGTAAACTAAAAAAGTTGAAAAGTACCAAAATACGGAAAATAAATGATTAAACCTGTTTAGATCAGCCCATTTGCTACATCCTGGCTCCGTGTGAGCAAGGGTACCCATCTCCCTTTTCTCTTGATCCATTTACTCTTCTCCCTTCACTCTCTTTTGGTCTCTGGGTGGCCAAGCCGCCTCAGTGTGTTTCCTCTGGACTAGTTGTTCCCTCGGGGGTCAAGCCCCGTTTCTTCATCAGCCCTGGGCCACTCAGGCAGAAGGCTACTGTTTGCTAGAAAGGATTCCCTTTTGCTTGGCCTCTCCTAAGCCTGCATTGGAGGCTTCGGGCCAACAGGTGGGGTGGAGAAACAGGCTTGGCTACTTGAACGGTTCATACTCCAACTTTCTATTTGGAAATATCCAAGGTGGTTCCCCATTGCATCTTGCACTATGGAAGCCTGTGGCCACCGCACAAGGGTGTGTGTGTGGAGGGGGGGGGAGGCCACGGGGCTGGAGTTTCCCCCTCCACTAAGATGCAGATCAGCTCCTGTGGATTTCAGGTGGCCGTAGCACATTGTGTGACCTCAACCTCTTCCATAAACTCCCCTAAATAAGCCAGAGCGAAGTGGGAGGGGGGGAGGTAGGATCTGTTATTACTCAATCAATCACCTCCATTACTCTGCTCCCTCATTGGGGCCCCAAAGCAACTGGCAGAGCCACACCTTGGAAAAGATAGGAGGGTTGGGGCTAACCTCACATGGGGGGGGAGAAGTTCCAGAGGGCAGGAGCAGCAACAGAGAAGGCCCTCTTCCTGGACCCCACCATGCCTCCTCTGCCGGCAGGAGTGGGACAGGCCAATCCCAGTGGGGTCCCTCCAGTAGACTGGACCCTTGCCAGGAAGGGCTTTAAAGGTGGTCACCAACAGCCACTCACCTCTTCCTTGAAAAGGAGCTTCTCCCTTTACGAGCAGCCTGGAGAATCAGTTAAGGCGTTGAGTTGAGTTTGTGAAGCAGGCACCACCCACCCTCCCTGAGATAAAAATGCAGACCGCCCTGGCTCCCCCCCCCTCAGACTTTATAGAAATTTGGCCAGAGCCCAGCCGCCTTCGCTGCAAGAACCCTCACGCAGTTTGGTGGGTGGGGAGAGGGGGGGCTGCAGCCTGGGCGAACAAAGCTTTCTCTCCTCTGAAGATGCGCCAGTCGGGCTACTTTCTTGGGCCTTTTAAAAAACTTTTTCCGAACTTTCCAACTTTACCTTCCTGCGGAGATGAACCAGCTGCCTCTTAGATTCAAAATTCAGGATGCTTACTGTAACTTCCTTTTCCCTATAAACAACAAATTACAGGTCCAATTTTTTGGACACTTCTTTATAAGACCGTTAGTATATTTCCACTTTTTGTATACTTTTATAATGCAATCATTGTTACTCCAGTGCCTCAACATCACTTATGTTTTGCCTATTAAGGTGTTTTCCACCGAGTTGAATACAGAGACTCACATGTATTGAAATATCGCAGGAATTAGAATGTTAGTTAAAAAAAGAGAGTTTCACCCACTTCTAGTGCTCTCTGATGAAGTATAAACAGATATATAAAAATCATATATATAATTAATAAATTCCATGTCAACACCATTTTCCCCTTTGCATTTTATGGGGTGTCATTTCCATTTCTACAGCTTTTCCATGAGGAGACATGAAGTGTGAAGTGGAAAATGTTTTAATCTTTATCCCACAAGACGATTAAACCTTTTTCTTGGGTTCAGGTTATATTTAATACCTTTCACCTGTTCTGGTGTTTTGTTTTGTTTTTTGCAAATAAGGAATGACAGCTTTGCTTCCATAGGCCAGCAGGGGGCACCAAAGATCTCTTAATCTCTAACAAGGACTTTATAACAAGGAGGCTTCTCCCAGAACTCCAATGATTCTGCTTTGAAGAGCTTGGTTGAGAGGAAAGGGGTGCAGCCCCCCCCTTTGCCTTGCCTGCTTCCAGGCGCTACCACCTCTGACGGGGTCTCTGTGGTCCCTGCAGGGGTGGCTGTGCCCCTTCTCAGTTGGACCTCCGTCCCACAAGGGGCAGTTGGGGAGGTGGAAGGCAGTGGAACGATGCAGTCGGCTGTGAGGGGGGCTTCCATCTCGTATCTGGAGGGGTCCCTGGGGACTCCCAGCTCAAGAAGGCTTTGTGCGATCTGGTGGTCTTAGTCCCAGACCAGGCTCCCACTTTCTTTGGCTTGGAAAAGGGGTGGAGAAAGTGGGGGGTCCTGGAGGAACTGGAGGATTGGGGGCCCCTGGCAGTGTGGAAACCCTTTGGTCCTCCTTGTGGAGGACCATAGGAGAGACCAAGATCAGGGGCTGCAACCTTCCTGGTCCTCCTTGAGGAGGGTCTGGGTGGGAGGGAAGGACCCAACTGAACCCCTCTGAGGCAGAGCAACTTCCGGTTGGTGGGACGAGCAGTTCCTGAGAAATCCCTTCTTTGCTTCTGAAAGGGGTCCCCCCCCCTGCAGAGGTGGTCTGCAGTTTCTCCCAGGCTCACAGCTCCTGCTTGAAGAGCAGGTGGCAGCTTCAGGAGAGCTTCTGGCAGGTTGCCTTCAGTGCTGGACTGGATCCAGGCTGAGGGCCCTCCGCCTTGTGAGTCACCACCGCAAGTGTTGGCAGAGACAGGAATCGTGCCCAAGGGAGGGTCCTGCTTCTGCTCCCCACCCCCTGCACGGCAAGAGGACATTTCTCCAGGACAATATCTCAAGGTGCACATCTTTCTTTCCTGGGAAATTCACCTAGTTTCCCCAGTGACAACAGGGGCATCTTGCTGGGAAGGGGGTGCCAGGTCAGCAAGGGTGGGGCTTCTATTGCATGGTTGAGACCCCCCCATCATTTTTCTGATCACCCCACGGACACCCCTGAGAGCAACAGGAGTGGGTGCCTTTCAACATCAAGCAGCTGCAGCACGTTGGAGAGAAAATCCGTGCGTAATCTAGAACTCCACGGACTGCTGGGGCTGAGCATGTCAGGTCGAAGCCATTTTAATTGGGGTCTTTGGCCTGCCACACTTTATACTATTTTAATATGTATTCTTTGCTGTGGGAATTTGGGAGGGGGAATTGCATGAGGGCTGTCTGTATGTAGCCATAACAAACTCCTTCTAGATAGTCAAGGTCATCCTTTGTCTTCGCACTCCTGCACCTGCACGGAAGGAGATGGGTGGATGCTGCCAAGTTGGCAGTTGAAGATTGGTTAACGTGATGGACTTGGGGGTGTGGGGACAAGGGCTTGAACTTTCAACTGGGTGGAGAAACCCTGGAGCTTCAGCTTCGGGTTTCTCCCAGATGTGCCAACATGGCTCTGTTAATAAATTGGAACTTTGAGGAATACTTTGCCCCGGACTCTGATTTAAGTTTGGATGCTATTTGGAACTCTGACACTAACCCAAATCTCCCTTAAAACTCACCCAACTACCCCAAATCCTCGGGGTGCTGATTGGGGTCCTGAGCCCCAACGCCGACCTGGCAACGGGCTGCGTAAAGACTCAGGGAAGATGGAGGAAGAGAAGCATGCCACAGGGAAGCAAGTAGAGGACGGATCGCGTATTCACATCGAGACCCTCTACGTTCCTTCCAAAGCCGTGGTGGAAGCCGAAGAGGCCGCGGAGAGGGAACGCCAGTTGGGGGCTCGGTGCAAGCAACCGACCCCTGAGCACCCCTCTCAGCCAGAGCAGACCTCTCGAAGCGCAGCCGGGGGGCTCCCACAGAGCGAATGTTGGAACCACACCTGGGCGCGGGATCAGCCTCGGCCCACGAGTGGAGACAGCAGAAACTTATGCCGACCGGACGCTCCAAAGGTAAGGGATCCCAGCCACTGTCACGCAGCCAATCGCTGATGGAACTCCCCGACCAGTTCGGACGACTAAGCATAAGTTGGACCAACTCCTCTTCGGGACCTGAGGCCGCAAGATGGAACTTGGCCCACCCACTGGCTCCTTTGAGCAGAGACTCGGCCTCATTCCACACTGCGATGAGCGAGACCCCTGTGAGTCTCTCCACCGGGGTGAAGCCTACGTGGGCAGCCCTCCGCCCCGAAGCACAGATGACCCAACAGGCTGGGCTCGGGAGCCCACTGGCCTGGCAGCAGGGCACGGGGCATGGGGGGATTGCCGACCCCAGGCCAGCCGCTGAACCTCGGCCTCGCACAGCCAAGGCAAGCCCCAGCAAGGTGGGCTTTCTTCCCAAGCATGGGATGGGCACAGTGCCAATGGGCTCCGGGGACCCAGCAGCCACTGAACCCCGCTCCGATGTTCGGAGCTCCTGCAATGTCCGTCCCGGCCACGCAAGCCCAGTTGCAGCAGCAGGGGCACCCCCCCCCGCCGACGGCACCGCACCGGGGCTAGCCCAGCCATTACAACCGTGGGGCCCGCAACTGGGAGGCCCCCAACCGCAAGCGATTGTCCCGCCGGCCACACAAGTGCAAGCCGCCACCCAGCTGGCCCCAGCGCAGCCCCCTCGGTTCCGGGCCATGTTCGATGGGGATCCCAGGAAGCTGGCCTATTTCCTACATCGGGTCAATGTACATTGGGACCCAATTTCAGTCGGACCGAGAACTGATCGACGTGATAACCGAGGGGATGAACGAGGGCGAAGCAGCAGAGTGGGTGGCAGAACTCCATGATGAAGCGGCCCCTGAACGCGATGACGCTGAGAAGTTCGTCCAGCAGATGCGGGTCCGTTTCAACAACGTGGCTCAGCAGGTGGAAGCTGAGGAGCAGATTAAGGGGCTGAAGCAAGCAGGCCGCCCAGTCAAGGAGTTGGTGTGGGAATTCAGAAGGGCGGCAGGGAAGGTGCGGGACTGGCCCGAATGGCTCTTGGTGCACACGTTTAAAGAGGCCCTAAACCCAGAACTGAGAAAGTCCTGTAGCATCCGGGGGGTCCCGGACAGGATCCAGGACTGGTACAACATGGCTGTCGTCTTGGATCAAGTGACCCGGGGCCCCAAGAAGCCCCCAGCCAAGAGGCCAGCCAAGAGACCTTTGGGTCGCCGATCCGAAACGAAGCAAGCCACGACTTTGGCCCCTGAAGCAACGAGAGCAGTAAAGTGCTACAGGTGCGGCCAACCTGGCCATCGAGCTTCAGAATGCTTAGCGCCGGCCCCAGTCCCACAACTGAGAATCCGGCCAGCCGCGGGAATCCGGAAGAAGCCCCCAAAGCCACCGGATAGGAGCCGCCTGGCCCAACAAGCGGAAGAATCCTCTCCGGTGGGGAAGGCAGTGGCGAAGATGACCCAATGGTGAGTGAACCCTCCGCCCTTTTGTCATCAAAGCGAAAATTACGGTGCCAGAGATGGGGGAGGAAGGAGAGGTAGAGGCGATCGTAGACACGGGCTACTCACGATGTTTAATCAGCAAATCTGTGGTAGAGAAGCTAGGGATCCCCACGAGGGCCTTAGCCAACCCCATCCGCTTCCAACAAGTGGATGGATCACTGATTGGGGGGCCCCCGCCACGCACCTCACCGGATTGGTGGATTTGGAAATAGGACACCACCACGAACTCATCCGATTCATAGTTGCCCCCAAGATGTCAGAAACGATCATATTGGGGCTTGCGTGGCTCGACAAATGGACTCCTACCATAAAGTGGGAGGACAGCTACCGAAAGCTAACCATGAGCGCCAGGCCGCTACCCCCTAAAGAGAAGAAGAAGAACCAACCAAAGGGGCCAGAACCCATCGGCCCGGGCCAGCCTCAGCTGGCAGCCCCTGCAGTCGAGGCCAAACTCCCAGGCACCCAACAGGTGCCGGTAGAATACAGAGACCTTGAGGGGGTCTTCAGTGAGGAAGATTGCAACTATCTTCCCCCTCACCGGCCCACGGACTGTGCGATAGAGTTTGAGCCAGGGGCCACGCTCCCAAAGCCCAAGATGTACTCAATGACCCCAAAGGAATTGGAGGAACTAAGGAGATACATCGATGCCAATCTAGAGCGGGGTTTCATCCAGCCGGCAAAATTGAGGGTTGCAGCCCTAGTGCTCTTCAAGGAGAAGAAAGATGGGTGGTGGGGGGGGTCAGGCTGTGCGTGGACTTCCGTGGGAGCAACACCGTGTGCGTGCAAAACACGTACCCCCTCCCTCTCATGAAAGACTTGCTGAACCACTTGTCCAAAGGCAAGATATTCACCAAGCTGGATTTGAGGGAAGCATACTATCGCATACGCATTAAGGAGGGGGATGAGTGGAAGACCGCCTTTAACTGCCCCTTGGGAAGCTTCCAATTCAGAGTGATGCCTTTTGGACTACAAGGGGTCCCCACAGTCTTCATGCAATTCATAAACGAAGTACTCCACCCACACCTGTACAAGGGGGTACTCGTTTATTTGGATGACATTCTCATCTTTAGTGAGACCCTAGAGGAGCACGTGAAACTAGTACGGCAAGTCTTAGAAAAACGTCTAGCCGCCAAGCTGTACGCCAAATTCTCAAAATGCGAATTCCACAAGACCTCCCTAGACTACCTAGGCTATCGCATCTCCAGTGAAGGAATAGAGATGGATCCAGGGAAAGTGAAAGCAGTGCTAGACTGGCAGCCCCCATGCACTCCAAGCAACTGCAAAGCTTTTTGGGCTTTGCAAATTTCTATCGGCAGTTCATCCCCGCTTTTGCAGAGGTGGTGCTGCCACTGACCGAGCTGCTAAAGACAGGCCCATCGCCCACAAAACTGAAGACTAACCAGCCGATTGGGTGGACAATGGAATGCCAAAAAGTGTTTGAAAGGCTGAAGCGTCTCTTTGCCCAAGAACCGATCCTGCAGCACCCCGACCCAGAACGGCAGTTCATAATTCAGTCTGATGCCAGCGACGTGGCGGTGGCAGCGGTGCTGCTGCAGAAAGATGAAAAGGGCCAACTCCTGCCGTGCGCTTACGTTTCGAAAAAGCTCACGGCCACCGAGAGGAGATGGGCCATTTGGGAGAAAGAAGCCTATGCAGTTTGTTGGGTGCTGCTCACTTGGAGACAATTCCTAGAGGGGGGGCAAAGTCTGTTCAAGGTATGGACAGATCATAAGAACCTCGAAGCCTTGAAGACCCCCTGGAAGCTCTCGCCAAAACAAGTATGCTGGGCGCAATACTTCAGAAAATTCAAATTCGAACTGAAGCACATCCCCGCTGGGAAGAATTTGCTGGCTGACGCTTTATCTAGGAAGCCACAATATGACAGCCAGAGGGAACAAGAAGTCCACTCCATCATTCCCCCTTCCCAGGGGGAGACGGCAGTGCAAGTCCTCACCCGAGGCCAAGCCAGACGACCAAATGCTCTTAGCCAGGACAAATGGACTGCAACGCTGAAGGCAGCCCGGCCTGGCGATCCCTGGCTCAGCGACAACAAGGAGATCTTGACAATGAGAGAAGGCTTGGCTTGGAAGGGGTCCAAATTGTATGCACCTGCCAGCTTGAGATTGGAAGTGCTCCAACGAAGCCATGACTCCAAACTGGGAGGACACTTTGGATTCCTAAAAACTCTCCACCTAGCCCGGCGACAGTTTTGGTGGCCTAAAATGAAAACTGAAGTGCAAGACTACGTAAAGAGCTGTGCCACATGTGCGACCAGGAAAAATTGGCCAGGAAAGCCGCCTGGACTACTACAGCAAGTGGCCAACCCCAGCAAACCCTGGGAGGAGATCGCCATGGACTTCATCGTGGAACTCCCAGACAGCAACGGAAATAAAGTGATTTGGATAGTCATCGACTTGTTTTCCAAGCAAGCCCATTTCATTGCTTGCTCAGGTCTACCATCGGCCAGGAAACTAGCAAAGCTGTTCTACACATCTACCGCCTACATGGTGTCCCAAAAAGAGTCATCTCCGACCGGGGCATACAGTTCGCCGCCAAATTCTGGAGGGAGTTCCTGAGAGCAATTAGATCCACACAAGGACTCATCTCGGCTTTTCATCCAAGTACAAATGGGGTGGTAGAACGTACAAACGCAATGGTCAAACAATACATCCGTTGTTATGTAGATTACCAGCAAGACAATTGGTCAGAGCTGCTGCCTTTTGCAGAAGTAGCATATAACAACACTGTCCACAGCAGCATGGGACTAACTCCTTTTCAAGTGACCAGCGGCATGGAATTCGTTCCCATGCCTGAGCTACCTACAGAGACCCCCACTTCCATGTCCCTGATGGAGTGGATGGAGACACTGAAAAAAGGATGGGAGAATACCAAGAAAGCACTGGCTGAAGCGGCGGAAGCCTATAAGAAGCAAGCAGACAAGCACCGATCGCTCCAACTCCCCTTCCGAGTGGGGGATAAAGTTTTCTTGTCCACTAAATATATCCGATTGAGGATGCCCAGCAAAAAGCTAGGGCCAAAATTCTTGGGTCCTTTCCCAATAGTCAAAATTATCAACCCAGTCACAGTTCAGCTTGAATTGCCTAGAATATTGGGGAAAATTCACCCTGTGTTTCATTGCAGCTTGTTAAGACCAGTGATTGGGTCAAACATAAGACCACAAACCCAACCACCACCTCCCCCTGTAGTCATATAAGGAGAAACACACTATGAGGTGAAAAAAATTCTAGACTGCAGAGTGTTTAGGGGTCAATTACAATATCTAATCCATTGGAAGGGGTACCCTTTGTCAGAAGCTACCTGGGTAAAAAGTTGGAATGTGAAAGCTGACAAGCTAGTAAAACAATTCCATCACAAATATCCAGACAAGCCAAAGGGTCCCCCTGGGGGAGGGAGGGGTGGTTAAGGATGCTGTATTAACCCCCTATGTTATTTCTTTCCTTTTCTTGTAGGACATGGCCTTTTCCTGAGGGGAGGCCGCCTGTCAGGCCAAAGCCATTTTAATTGGGGTCTTTGGCCTGCCACACTTTATACTACTTTAATATGTATTCTTTGCTGTGGGAATTTGGGAGGGGGAATTGCATGAGGGCTGTTTGTATGTAGCCATAACAAATTCCTTCTAGATAGTCAAGGTCATCCTTTGTCTTCGCACTCCTGCACCTGCACGGGAGGAGATGGATGGATGCTCCCAAGTTGGCAGTTGAAGATTGGTCAACGTGATGAACATTGTGGTGTGGGGACAAGGGCCTGAACTTTCAACTGGGTGGAGAAACCCGGGGGACTTCAGATTCGGGTTTCTCCCAGATGTGCCAACATGGCTCTGTCAATAAATTGGAACTTTGAGGAATACTTTGCCTCGGACTCTGATTTAAGTTTGGATGCTATTTGAAACCCTGACAGAGCAGTCGGGCCAGAGAGACCACCCTGAGCCCTGAGTAGGGCTTGTTCCTCTTTATTCAGGACGGCTCTAAGGACCTCCAGGGATGGCCTCCCAGTTGCAGCTCTTTCTCTGTGGCTCATGAAGGGAAGCACGTCTGCCAGATTCTAAAGTCTCCAGGTCGTAATAATACGTTTCATTGTCAGTTTTACGGTGAATTATGGCAGCCGTAGAATGGCTCCCTTGTAGGTTGGCCCACGACTGTAATAAACATTTTATCTATTTATCGGTGCAGGACTTGGAGGGCAATATTGACCCGCTGGGTGCCATCCGTGATATCATAAAACCCTGATCCTGGCAGGGATATTTCTGGAGCTGCTGGAAAGAGGAGGATGCTGTTAAGACAAAGGCTGTTTTTCATGCCTTTAAAGGCCAGAGACTGCAGAAGCTGTGCCCCACAGGGCTCTCAAGGCTTTGGGGAAGAGCTTGCTTCTTCCACAGGCTCACCAAGCCTCATAAGCAGCAAAGAAGGATAGGAGAACCATCCAGGCAGAGCTGATAGACGGGGAGAATATTCATTCGGCAGTAACAAGACTTTGGAGCAGCCCTGAATCCCAGGTTAACCCATCATTTATAGGGAGAGAAGCAGTGGTGGGCTTCAAATTTTTTTACTACCGGTTCTGTGGGCGTGGCTTGGTGGGCGTGGCAGGGGAAGGATACTGCAAAATCCCCATTTCCTCCCGATCAGCTGGGACTCGGGAGGCAGAGAATAGATGGGGGCGGGGCCAGTCAGAAGTGGTATTTACCGGCTCTCTGAACTACTCAACATTTCTGCTACCGGTTCTCCAGAACTGGTCAGAACCTGCTGAATCCCACCTCTGGAGAGAAGTGAATGACCTCTCAACCGGAGGGAGGCCCTTCATCTGACCTACTCAGTTCGTCTTTTAACAGAGCTCCTCGTGAGGAATCTTCAGACCAGAATCCTTCAGAGTAGAAAGGGAGGTGGTGTGTATACGCAGGCGTGGCTGGGAGGTTTCACTCCGGTCCGCGCTAACTGTGGGAAGATACTTTAAATCTATTGGCTAACGGCTATCCACGCTAACCACGGGAAAATACTTGAACCCTATTGGCTAACGGCTGACAGCTCTCTATATAGAGCGCTGCCAGCCTAAAGCTTTCAGAACTTCTTTGCTAGTATGTAGCTGAACCAGATTAATAAAGGAAAGTTGTTACTTTACCGGCTTCGACTCCATTCTTCACCCAAATCTAACAGGAGGGGACGCCCAGCTGCCACGAGCAGAGCGATGGTGCTGGGATCCTTCTCGGAAGTCAAGAACCAAAGGGCTGATTGTGGCGATTCAAGATTGGAGGATAATGAACGTGCACTGAAGGACGAAGTGATGTTCCTGGCACGGATGGGAGTGTCTGTCTTGCAGATCTGCTGGGTCAAGGGCTTTCCAAGGCTCCTTCCAGATGGACAGAGGACTTGGTGAACTCTTAGCCCACTGGAAGGCTTTCTTGGGTTTTAGAAGCCCAAGTTGTTCCAGGGCCCGAAAGCCCAAGACACTTTCTTCTAAGCAGAATTAAACATCAGTGCCAGCCATCATCAGAGCAGGTCCAAGTGCCAAGAGCCAAGGAAAGCCTCCCGTTCTTTCCTGGGCTTTGCTGAGACTCTTCCTGCCTTCCTGAAATGAGCAATGGAGATGCTTCAGTGAATCACTGCGGGGCCCTTTGAGGGAACCATGGCGGATCCTGGAGCATCCTTAACCTGCCATAAATATCCATGTTATGAAGCTCTCTGGTATCTCTGTTACATTGACATGAGTGGGCATGACTTGGTCCTGTTGTCGTGGCGCCCTGGGATCTCCCCTCCATCCCACTGGTCTTGAGGCCATCTCAAGGCCGGTTGGGGCCGTTTCAAATCTGGGCTTGGCTGAAGCTTGTTTCTGACAGCGGCATAGGTGGCCTCCGTCTGCCGCAGGGCTCAGGAAGGAAATGATGCCTAAATGTTCTTCATCCAGGAGGAGGAGGAGGAGGAGAAGACAAAATGGCCCCAGGATTAAGTGCATCTCATGTCTAAAAGCCACAGCAGCAGAAGGACACTTGATGATAATGGCCAGCCTTCTAGCAAAGTGTAATTCCCCTTCCAAGCTCTGCAGATTGCTGGGCATTTCCGTACTTTAAAGAGAGATGTTAAAAGGAGCATCAATAACTCGCTGTGTGCCGGGCGCCTCTGGTGCTCTTGTCAATGTTCAGACAATTAGAACCTACTTCGAGGTTAGCCTGCACCGCTTCACAAAGGCCGGTGCTCGAGGAAAATGGTTTCATACAAAGAGATGCTTATGAATTCACTGCACAGCCCTGAGGAGGAAGGTGCTTTCTGGAACCGGCCGACACTCTTTATCGCCTTTCTTCTAAAAGTCAGAAGCCACCATGTGTGTTTCCTCTTGATTGCTCCTTCCTCTCTTATCGGGGCCTGGCAGAGTTGGGCAAGAGCACAGACGGAGCTTGTTCGTAGTGTAACTCTTCTGTGGAGGTGATCTAATCACCTCTTGGGAACAAAGGAAGCGTGGGGGATCCAAGGGGGGGGCATGTGGATCCTTTATGTGCAAAAGGTGTGAAGAAGGAGGGGGGGTCAGACTCTTCTCAAAAGCACCTGAAGGCAGGACAAGAAAAGCAACGGATGGAAACTAATCAAATAGAAGCAACGTAGAACTAAGGAGAGATTTCCTGACATTGAGTAAAATTAACCAGTGGAACGGCTTGCCTCCAGAACTTGTGGGTGCTCCATCACTGGAGGCTTTTAAGAAGATATTGGACAACCATTTTTATGGAATGGTATAAGGTTTCCTACTTGAGCAGGGGGTTGGACTAGAAGACCTCCAAGGTCTCTTCTAACTCTATTATTCTGCCACAGAGAGCAGGAGAAAACCGCAGTCTCTCTTTTCCTCTGGTTCCCCTGGAGAAGCAGGACTGGTGGACTTGCCTTCTTCTCACTCAGTAAGCCCCCCCCTTTCCCCCCAGGAAGGCAGGCAAGGAGCAAAGGTCAGGAAGTGAGCTTCCCAGCACTGAAAAGACTCTTGACTGGACACAGTAGATCAAAGGCAGTCAATCTGATGTCCTTTAGGTTTTTTTTTTAAACTCAGTTCCCATCAACTCCAGCCAATATAATAAAAAATAAGCAATAACATATCGTGAGGGTGTGTCAGCCCTAGAAGGTAGACCAGACCAAGAAACAGGCACTGCGTAGAACTACAACTACTTTGATTAGAATGGCTACAGTATAGTAATGGAATCTTCCATGTCTGAATGTGCTTTCCCTCCTGCCTCTTCTATTTTCTTGTGAATTGGGGAGCTGCCTGCCATAAGCACATTCCGAAACCTTTCTCTTTCTAAAAAGGCTTAAGCCATGTTTATCTGTTTGTCGCCTTGGTAACGGACCTTCCCTCTTTCTGTCAAGGCCATCCTCCCTACTCTCTACCAGACGCAGGCCAGGTGAGTCAGCCGGTGTCATCACCAGGTGGGTAATGGCTGTTTGACCTAAGGCAGATTCTTCTGCTCTGGTGACCTTATTTGCTCAGCCTGCAACTTTCTCCCAAATTCTGGAGGCCAAAAGGAAGAGAGAGAGAAGAAGAAGAAGAAGAAGAAGAGGAAAGAAGTGTAGAATCACTCTCTGAAGGGAGTCGGGCACTATTGATGTCTCCAAAATTCCTACCAGAAACCTGCAGGCGAAGTCTTGCGAATGGCCCCACGATACTGTTAATGTTTGTGTTAGGAAACGTGGTGTGTGTGTGTGCGTGTCTCTGTTTCCATGCTAGCATCCAACTCGTCTCAAATGTGCACGAAGGCAATCTGTGAGTTGTGCGCAGATCGTTTCCCTCTCCGGCAGCCTCTCACGGAAACAAAAAGGAAATAATTAGTAATCGCTGGTAGGAGCTTAATCTTTTAATTTTCCAGCTGCTGTGTTGCTGTGCCCCAAGCTTGGCTCGGAGAGGCAGATCCATCAAAGTGAAGGGAATGAACACAAACGCAAAGCTGCCCTGCAACACACGGCAGAAAGGTGCTTGCTCCACTCAGCCTCCCCGCCCCCCCTCCCCATTTAGTTAAAAGCAGGGCAGGCTCCAGAACCGGCTTCAGGCTGGCACTTCCCGTTGCTGGCACAGTGACCTTGAAGGGAAGGGACCCGTCCTCAGCAGAACTTCCACCACACGGGGACCTCCCGCTTCCCTTCAGGGGACCCCAAACTTGGGAAATGGCATCCTTTCGCAGGTGCTCCAGACCTTACAGAATATCCTGGCAAGCCGAACGCCCTGGGGGTGAAGCAGACCAGCCACTAGAGGGCAAGGCCAGGCCAGGCTGTGCTCTGAATGCAGAGCCGGAAGCTTTGCAGGTGTAATTAGCACTCGGGACCCGAGGCCTGGGCTCTTTGGCCTTGCAGGGTCTTAAGTAGTGCTGCTTCTTCCCAGGATTCGCTGTGAATGCCCAAAGCAGCCAGTTTTAATGCCACCTGCTAAACTAAGACAGGGATGGCTAGTTTGGCTTTCAGTATTCACCCGGGGCTTGACTCTTGTGCAAACCGGACTCCTAAGATCCGTGACTTCTCTCGTCTTGTCTGGCTGCAGGGCCCACCTCTGTGGAAGGCCTCTCTTTCTCGAGTCTCATGGCTGAAGGGAGACTGTTTGGGGTGAAATTTCTTTTCCAACTCCCCCGCCACCAAACTTTCAAAGTTGGCTGGCGAGACACGTAGCATATGGCAAGTGCTGACCTCCTTTTGCACCACCCAAACCTTAAGCCTCACCTGCCCTGATTCTCAGGTGGGGCGTTTGCCCCAACGTAGCCCAAAGGCAGGAACCCGGGAGGAGCCCTGATGGGGGCGTCGAGTTCCAGGGTGGTCTTGAGCATCTCTCTGCACCTTCCCTTTCAGAGGGGCAGGCAGAAGCCGCTGAAGTGGGCCAATTCTGTCACCTGTCAGGGACATCAAAACCTCTCTCCACCGTGGCCCGGTGGTGAAGACACAGCAACTGCGAAAAGCAGAAATGGAGAACACACCAATAATTTCTAGCCGGCGTTTGACGGCGGAACATGCAAAGGCTACCCCACTCAGCATTTGGGAGGACAGCCAGGAGCAGCGGTGAGGGCCGAGGCCAGAAGTCTTCGGCTGGGTTCCCCAAAGCCCCCTTGGGACGCCCCGGAAAGGAGGCAGAGCCCCCTTCCCAGGGGAAAGTCTGAAGGCAAACACGGAGAACCGAATGCTTCTCCTTCTCTGTGGGAGGCTGTGCGCTCACTCCTGGGGGGCGGGCATTATTAGAGGTTGTAGCAACAGAACGTACGCACTCTTTTCAAGGGAAGGAGGCGGTGTTTCCCCCTTGTTAAGAGCTGGTTCTGCCTAATTATGTTCCATCGGCACCTGCATTCTGCCCATCCAGCTCTTCCTAGTCCCAGGCAGAAGGGATGCCGAGAGAGACGAAGGCTTTCCGGCTGAACTAAACATGCAGGCAGTGTGGTCCCTGAGCTCCAGAATTAAGCCTGGCTTTACATGTAACAGTGAACGGCCTTCGGGAGGGGGGGGAATCTAAGCAGCCCCTTTGCCCTGGGGAGTCAGTGTGTGTGTATGTGTGTGTGTGTGTGTGTGTGTGTGTGTCTTTAGTGACAGGCAGCGTGGAATAAGACCCCTTGGGGGAATGGTCTTTCTGGCCCTGTCCAGGGGCAGAGATGTTGTGTCATCGCTTCCAAAGGCAACCCAGAGAAAAAGGAGTGAAGCGATGTTCCCACAGAAGCTAATGGGAAATGCTTGCCAAATCACGTGCTCCATCCTAATTTATGGGTGCCTGTCACTGTACCAACGAACGCCTACACTCGGAGACCTTGGAGCGTGCAGCCTTGTAGTCCGCAGAGTAGTCCAGCCTCCTGAAGCTACTTTGCTCCCTGCTAACTAAGCCTTTCCAGCAAGCTTCCTCCGGTCAGGCTGAGCTGACCGCCGGGTGCAAAGGCGGCTGGCAGGAAGGACGGATGAGCTTGTCCAAGCAAGATGGGCCTCCCTCCACTTCCCTTGGCTCTGCATTCAGCAGGTCTTCCAGGCCAAGTTGAGGGTCCTTCAGGCATCTTCAGTTCTGTAGCTCCATTTGGGGCAATGTTTGCCACCCTCACCCCACCCCCACCCCATTTCTCTAGGGTGCTTTATTTGGACCTCAGCTTAAGTCACCTCCTGGGACTGTATGCCGAAATTAAAGAGAGAGAGAAAAAAGCAGGCTGTTTTAGTTGTGTATATAATTCGGGTATTTTACAGCTGGGTCCTAATGCAGTTTGATTCCCCCCCCTTTTAAAAGACCTTTTTAGGTCTGTTTGCCCTCCCCTTGAAAAAATGCACCATTTGCCCAGGTGATGCAACTCCCCCCAAGCCTGCTTACATATCCCATGCACCCCCCCTTAAACCGCATCAGTATCCCAGCAGCAAACTCAGGCAGCCTTTGAGACAAGTAGGCTGTCTCAGCCATGGATCATCATTTAATATATATCCATTTATGTCACTGCGAGAAGCATGAAAAATAAATGAAAAGGGCCTGTTGGAAAATTATAGGGAATTAATGCTCCAAAGCCATGAGGGGGAATTTGAAAGAATCGATGTTTTTGCTCAAAGCTTCCTGCAAACAACCAGGAGCTAAATCAGGGTCGGCTACTTTAAAGCAGGGGTCTCCAACCTTGGCAACTTTAAGACTTGTGGACTTTGCTGGCTGAGGAATTCTGGGAGTTGAAGTCCACAAGTCTTAAAGTTGCCAAGGTTGGAGACCCCTGCTTTAAAGAACCATTCACCTTTCTCTCTTGAGCCAAGTGGCCTTTGAAAAACTCCTGGCTGAAAATAAAACAAAGGGAATCGGTTTCAGTCTTATTTAACTCCTCCTTCCCCCACCCCCTCGTGGTTTTTTTGCCAGAATGTTTGGGGAACCACCCCCACTGATTATGGCTCTCCAAGGGATTTGTTTGAGCTGGGCTGGCCTCATGGCTTTCAGAGATGGGCCTAAATTGGGATCAGGAAGGCAGCTGAGTGCAGCCATCAGAGCAGAAGCCTTTATGGAGGCCTGGCACTCCACAAGCGACTCCATCAACAGACACATCGACCTTCAACCAGCCTACGAACACCTCAGAATTCAAATCAACCCCACAATCAACCAGCGACAGCACCGACCTTCAACCAACCCACACAACTGCCCCCAACCAGCACCTCACCTGCCAATGACCCTCATCAGATGTGGCTTCCCCATCACAAGACCCTCACCTGATGTGACCCCCACAAGACCCATCATTACACCCATCACCAGATCCCCCACGTGACGTGAGCCTCCCATCACAAGATCTACTGACTACACGAAGCCCTTCTAAGCAGAAGAGAACCAACACTGGCATTCCCTAAATTCCGCTGAAGACGTTACCTAGCCTGGTAATGAAATGTTCAGAAACCAACCCAAAAGCTCGGAGACGAACCTCCACTCTCAGAGCCGAAACGACCATGGGGGCAAAATTTGTCAGCTGTTTATTATGCAGAATATTTACATCTTCAGAATGAATTGTGAGGATGGAAGGTGTTGGTTTTCCCCACGTGGGGCCGGTTGAGAATAAATAGCAGGAAATGTACTGGTTGGGTCTCATGGTCCAACCAAGAGGAGGCCGGTCCCTTTTGTAGTTTGGGTCAGCGCTTTGAAGGCAGCTGGGTCAGGAAATATTTTCCACAGGAAATATTTATTGAAAAAAGTTTATAATAACAGATTCCTGGAAACCAAACAGCCTTTCCCCCCCCCCCTTCCCTCCCTCTTACACCAAGGAGAATCAAGGTGAGGCAGTTTTGAGTTTCTTCCTCATCTGTTTCTCTTTGCCTGGGCTAGGATCATCTTCTCCTAATGGCTGCTGCATATTGTCTTTGTAGCTGTTCAACAGTTTAGTGCAAACGTAAAAGGGAGCGCACGGGAGAGAAGCTGGAAGCCCTGAGCTGCGTGGAAGCAAAGCCTTCAGGAGGAACACTGGTTTAATTGTCATGCAGCGAGCAGTAAATGAGTAATGAGACTCAGACAACCTCATTACAGGGACAAGGGATATTGGTGCGTTTAATTAATAGCTAGCTGGGTAGCAGGCATAGGGAAGGGGAGGCCAATTGTTTTGCGGGACGTCACTCCGTGGAGGACACAGAATTCTTGCTGAGTCGCTGTTCAGGCTCTTCAGCAGCCCAGAAAGGAGGGCTTTGGGCTGGGGAATCTGATTGGCAGATTGACTGGGGAGCTGAGCGGTCATTCTGAGAGTGGAGGGTGTGACCTCTGCAGGCCCCTCTCTCTGTCCAGGAGGAAGAGCTTCCTCAGGACTCCGGCAGGCCCACTGCCCAAGTTGGGTGGACGCTTGACCGAAAAGCAACGGGTCTGCCTTCCAGCTCATTAAAGCAGCTGCACTTGCGATGCCCCGGAGACCCTGAACATGGGATGGGAACTAAAATGGACAATATACAAATCAATGTAACCCCCCCCCTTTTTAAAAGAACTTTGCTTGGTTGGTTCTCTACTTAGAACAAAATGCTCTGAAATGCCAAAATGATCAGGAGGACAGATCTGACCTCCTTGCGAGGAATGTCGTGCTGTGCGAGCAGAGGTGGGTGTCAGCAGGTTCTGACCAGTTCTGGATAACCGGTAGCGGAAATTTTGAGTAGTTCGGAGAACCTGTAAGTACCACCTCTGACTGGCCCCGCCCCCATCTATTCTCTGCCTCCGAATCCCAGCTGATCGGGAGAGAATGGAGATTTTGCAGTAACCTTCCCCTGCCATGGGGTAGGAATGGAGATTCTACAGTATCCTTCGCCTGCCGCGCCCACCACA
>QLTV01003123.1:873200-895305 GCA_003457575.1 Thermophis baileyi
GGGACGCGCCGCTGCAGACCTGTGGCTCCTGGAAGCCTCCGCTGGCTGGCTGGCTGGCCGGCCGGCTGCCGCCCCGCAAGTGCCCGCTCCCGGGTCCCGCCTGTTCGGTCGCCCCCTTTCCCAGCTCTGCAGCCGGGCCGAGCTCGCAAGGCCCCTTCGGGCGTTGTCCGCGGGGTCTCCTCCTGGCAAGCGTCTCGGGGACCGGATCTGGCGGGGGCGAGGGGGGGGGGTTCAGCAGCAGCCCCAGCCTGCCCTTCGCGGGTCTTAGCGGCGGCCCTCTGCAGCAAAAGGCCGCGGTTTGCCCTCCTGCCCCTCCTGCCCCTCCAGGGTTGAGAGCAGCCCCCGTGGAAAAGGCTCAGATTCCAGGGGGGCGACCTAGATCCCTCCCTTGGCATGCCTGTCCCTTCGGTGCTCGCCTGCTTCTTGACCCACAAAACGGGGTGCACCCAAGTCGACGTTGTTGATAAATGGGCAGGTACCCCGGTGGAGGGGAGAGACCCCACAGCATCAATAAAGGAGAATCTTTGTAGCTCAGAGTTGCAATGAGGGGGTCTTTGGTGCTCTCTTGATTCTCAGAGAGCACCAAGGACCCCTCAGATCCTTTGGCACCTGAGAAAGGTTCCAGGGTAGCCCCCCCCCCAGGGCCTTTGGAGAGAATGCTGCAGGGGAGGGGTTGGGAGAGGAGGCAGGGGCCTGCTGGGACTCCCAGGGAGGAGCCATTGAATAAAAGCTGGGTCCCAGCCGAGGTGCCTCCCCAGCAAAGAGGGGCTTTCCTGTCCTTTGGAGTTGGCTGGTCAAGCAGGGCCTGCCTGGCTTGGAGGGCACAAGGCCGACCCCCGTCTCGGTATCTGGGGAGTCTTGTGGAAAAAGGGGGCAGCTCCCAGGAGCAAGTGGGGCCTGGAGGAGACCAAGCTCGGGTGGACCATCTCGGCTGGGCGGCCTGCATGTTGGAGGGGGCGGTGGCAGACCTGCCCACCCATGCCCACATTTCTGGTGCCGATGCTGCCTCCATCACTGCCTCCATCACGTTTCTGAAGGACTCGGCTGAGGGAAGTTTTGCTCCTTGGGCTGAGCTGGCTGGGGTGCTGGCAGCTCTTCACTGGGGCCGGCCGTGGACGTCCGTCTGCCTGTCTGCCGGTCTCTCTGCGACTGGCTCAACTCTGCCAGTCTCGGTGCCCGTTTAGTTGTTGGATGATTGAGTGGAGATTCAACTTACCTGTGTGTGGAAGGACCATTTCAGCAGGGGGGTTCCTCTGGCTTAGCACCAACCAGAAAACCCCAAATGCCTCTGCGAGGGAAGGGAGGAGGATATGAGCCAAGGGAGGGGGGGAAGTGGAGAGGCTGAAATTCTGGAGGGGGGGGAGTCCCGGGCAGGATTCCTGCCCTGAGTGGGAGTTTAGGAAGCCCCGATGCCCTCTTCCATCTTTAGGGCCCTAGGATTCATTGCAGTCCTTGACAAGGGGAAGAAATAAACTCAGGGTTTAGATTAGATTAGATGATACTAAGCATGACATTAATTCTCCCCTTAGCATTTTGCTGATACTACAGTATACACATTTTTGGTGTCCTTTTGGTCTTAATTCTGTGGCTTTTAAAATACTCGAAAAACCGAAGCATGGCGGTATCAAAATATCACGCTCCTGTTTAGATGGGAGGGGGTTCCAGAGGTGACTTGGCCTCCGCCTCCCAATGGCCAGTCTGATGGATCAGGGAGCAATTCAGAGAGGCCACTGGGCAGATACTCAGCCCAAGGCAGGGCACCAGTGCCAACGCTGCTGGAAGCGGACATAAATGGGGTGCAAAGGCCAGAAGGCGGGGAGGGGGTGTCTGTGGGTGTGTGGCTGCTCAGCTTACCTGCCCTGTGCTCTGATCTTCTTCCACACAACAGGACTCCAACCAACTCCAAGCTGCTTTGAGCCCTTTCGTGCTGGGATTTCCAGGCTTTGGGGTTTATTGTGTGTCCTTAGAAGGAAGCCAGGATGTTGGTGTAAAACATGCAGGAGGAAAATGGAGACAAGCGGAGAAGCGTAGTAGGAAGCGGTGCTTTTTCACAGGTTCTGAGCCATCTGGGGCTTTACCTGGTTTTCGGAGAGGTTCAGGTGAGCCCAGTCAGGTCCAGTCCATTAGAACCATCAACAGGGCATTGAAGCAACTGGCTGGATGCGGGGGGGGGCTCCTCCAGACCCCAGCTTTCCAGAGCCAGTGCTGGAGCCACGTAGGAACTCCTCCAACCCCTCCCTTTTATGTTTCGGCAGTGTGTGTGTGTGTGTGTGTGTGTGTTATGTGTGCATAGGCACATTCCAAGAGGAAGAAAAGTGATGCTTAAAAAATGACTGCCAATTTCGTGTGTGAGACAGGGAAAACGATCCTGCCCAATGTCTCCTGCAGCTGATACATGATGCGCCCCCCCACCTCCTTTTCCCTGTTTAGGAAGAGGTCCCATTCATGAGAAGCTGGAGGCCTGGGGCAGGAGAGCTCCCCTTCCAGGGACCCTCTGCACCCGGGGCTTATCTGAGCCTCGGAAGGCAGCTGAAACCTTCCCTGCACCGGCCGCTGCCGCTCCTGCCTGACCCCCTTGCCCGGCAGGTGCTCCTGAAGAAGAGAGAGGCTTGCTTGCTTGCTCCCTCTCATCTGGCAGCTGTCAAATGTGCAGCGGCAGCGGCGGCAGCGGCAGCAGGGAGGGGGCAGGCTCTGTGCAAGGGCCAGCCAACCGCCCGCCACCTCGCAGCCTCGGCAGGTGACACTAACAGCCTGCCTTTCGGAGCGCACACGCCTGTGGTCCAGGAGAGCAGAGGCTTCCCTGCCAGGAGGAAGGCGCTTCCAGGGAGCCAAGGAACGGGGCCAGACCACAGCAGGGAAGAAGGGGAAGGGCAGCCTTCTGAAGCGGGGAGGGGCTCCAGCTGCTTTCCAGTGGGAGGGTAAACTGACCCCGGTTTATCTTGAAAGCTACCGGAGATGGAAGGCCACGGCGAGGCTAATCCATGGGGAGATGTGAAAGCTGGTGTGGGGCAGAGAAGGACCTCTTGGAAACGTCATGACTAGGATCCCAGTTTTGTCTGAGCCCCTGAGGCGATGACCCCCTTTCTGACCCCCTTTCTGTGGGTTCTTTGGCGCCGATGAGGATTGAAGGTTCCCCCAACTGGGCTTGGCTGATGTGTGGAGCATGTTGGTTTATTGGTGGCTGGAAGGAGAGGCTGGAATGTCCACCTGCATTGGGGAGACTTGTTCAAAGGTAAGTCTGGCAGTGCCAGCTGGGTTTTGAGGGTCGGCCAGCAGAGGGTCAAAGGTGGCTTTGGAGCTGTCCTGAGATGCTTTGGGTGGCGTTTCTCAGAAACTGGGTGGTCGGTGGCTGGGAGCAGAGGGCTGGACTGAGCAAAGAGAGTGGGTGAAGAAGGTTCGTTCTCTAACATGGAGCAGGAACTGGATTTGGGGACCAGGGTGACAGCGAGGGGGCCATAGGTTAGTGGCGTCCAAGCATTGTCTGGAATGGCTGTGAGCTGCAGAATGGTCTTGCCAAAGGAGGCAAGGACTGTAACTGAACCCTGAATGATGGACAGTGAGGGGGTGTGTGGGAACTGGCTGGATCAAGGATGCCTCCATGCTGGGGGAGAGGGGGTGGGGAAATACAGCTGTTCACTTGGAAGACCTCACCCAGACCTTTGAGGTAGCTCCAACTGGCTGAGTTCCTACCTGGGATGTCTGTTTTCACAGTGATTCGGAGAGTGTGTTCTGCTTCATAGACATAACACCATACAGTGGTAGCAAGGCTTGCAAGCCATCCCCGGGCAGAGACAAAGCAAACCACATGACATTTTGACCTGATTCCTTGAATGGTGCCTGTTGGTCCCTCTGGGTCCGTAAGAGCTCATTCCTGAATCTTCCGTCAGGTTCTGGTCCACCTTGAACATGAAGTCCTTGACAGATTGCCATTGGAGATGCAGCCATCAACCGAAAAAAAAGTTTTTTCCCCACCTGGTGGCAATTTCCGAGTGTCCAGAGAATTTCTGTCTTCCTGGGAGCTCAGAGGAACTGCCCCCTGCCCCCCCCTGTAGAAGAGAAGGGTTCTCCCCCCCTTTCAAACACTGTAAAGAGTCCTTGTGGCTCCCGTGATGCTCTCTTCAGAACTGTCTCCTCCTCGGAGACCTTTCCCTCCTTCCCTCCCATAACAGTTGGGGGCATCTGATGAAAAGAGGGGGCCCTTCCACTAAAAGGGGGGGGGGAGAAAAGTTTCCGTAAAGATGCCCGGAAGAGGTTGGAGCTCAGGAGCTCACTGTCTGGGAGCGCTTCCCTTTCTCCTGGCCCAGGTGCTACCTTCCTTTGCTGGATGCTTGCTCTCCTCCATTGGGAAACTGGTTTGGAGTAGCAGTCATCTCTCCTGGCACTGGGAACCAGTGAGGGGGGTCCCTCCCTCCCCCCCGCCCTCTCCACCTCCCAGCGTCTCCACCACTGGTAGCGTCTTGCCCTTGGACTCCAAGGGGCCTTGAGCAAGGAATCTTTTATTAGGGTGGCAGGAAGGGTTGTTTTTCCCTTTTCTTTCCCCCTTTTAAAAGCATCTGTTGCATAAGGGCTACGGGATGGTTTCTAAAATAGCTCCTGGATATTAGCATCCTAAGCATCTCTAAAGGAGATGGCTGTGTGACTCACGTTGCCATAAATTCTACCACGGTTTCCAGCAAGTATCCTGAGGAAATTATACGGAGCTATAGATTTATTTCAGGACTCTATTATTTTCATGGGCAGATTTCAAAGCCAGCGGAGGTATTTTGAAAGGCTGGGCAGCTTCTTATCGGCAATCGAATGAGTCCCTGAAATCTAATGATAGACTTCACACGGCTGAGCAGCCAAGCCAGATCTATGCTGTCCCTTCCCTTCTGTCTTCCGAAAAGTCTCCCAAAATAATTTGAGTCGGTGGTTGGACTCTTAAACGTTCTCATGCCTGGCCTTGCGCTGTCTCAGAGCCAAACGTTACCGGAGAGGTAATGTCTGCCTTCTCCTAAATGTTCCCTTAAGCCTCCAATTTAACAACTGCCACGCTCACACATGATGCTAAGCTGTTGCTTGCTTGTGCTTAGCATCTAATACAAACCGACCCCTGGGCTCGACAAACCATGGTTTATGGTTTAGCATCATTCAAACTCAGAAGCAACCAGAATTCCTCAGCATGCTGGCTGGGGAATTCTGGGAGTTGAAGTCCACACGCATCTTAAAGCTGCCAAGGTTTGGAATGATGGCCTTAGCCAGATACGGCCTGTTGCCTGTTGTTTCTGCTGCCACGCGAATGGATGCCTGGCCTCCTTCCTCCATCCCTTGAGACCTCCGGAAAGGCCTCCATCCGGCTAAGGGAAATCCGGCTGGACTCTCCTCTGGCAGGGATAGCTTCCTCCTCCTCCTCCTCAGCCAGCAAAAGGGCTGTTCTTCTTGACTTTGTAAATCGCCATCAAGCTCACCCATTCCCCTGCAGCCTTTCTTCATCTCTTCCAGCGAACTCTTCAGAAAGTATTACATTATTATTATTATTATTCTTAAAAAATGCCAATAATGGGCTTGATCTCTCTCCTTCCCCCACTGAATGAAGAATTTGGACTGAAATCCAAGTAGCGCTTGCTGCTCTGTTCTTGCTCAGATAACAAAGAAAAACTGCCTTTAAAAAAAAAAAAGATTTTTCACCCAAAGTGCCAGGGCTGTAGAATTTATTACCCAATTCCAAGCAGTTGGGGATCATTAGCTTTTATCCCATCACATAAATAGGGAATGACATTGCTACTGTGTCTTCTTCTTGCTCATGGATAGCTGGCTCCCTCCTGGCTTTAGGTCTAAAAGCATATTGTTGGCAGGTTTCAGCAGGAGCCGTGTCCGTATCCGAGCCGCTCTTGAGGTGTGTAAAGAAATCCAGACCTCGGGAATATCCTTGCTCCCTTCCCCCCCCCCGGTTCCCCCCTCCCATTTCCAACTGAGAAGATTCGCCAGTTCACCCCTCCCCGCGGGGATCTTTGCTACCCGTGTAAATCTGTGGGTGTTTGTTTGCTGCAGGATTATTTATGGGAACAATAGCAGGCCACTGCTCCCCTCAGTCGGTTTGCACACCTCTGGCTGCGTGAAGATTCCTCTTGGACCTGGGTTTAGAGCCAGTTAGTGGCAATGCCCACCTGGTTATCCTGCATGAGCGAGGCAGAGGGGAGGGAAGGGGACGGAGGCCGGCTGCGTCTCCGCTGCCCGTTCCCCCGGCCTGGGGCTGCTCTGCTCTCTGATGGATTCCTTCGGCTTTTCGGCCAATTAACGGAGCTCCTCTTCACATAAAACCTCCTGTTCCTAATGATTTAGCAGAGCCTAAAAGCCTGGTATCTTGGGGGCAATCAAGCTGATGGAACTGCATGAACATTATAAATATTCAACCTTTCACAGAGCAAATCCCCCGTTTAAATAGATTTAAGCTGAATTATGACTTGTCTGAAAATTATCAGATTAGTTCCTATCAAAGCGCTCTTCTCAAATCTAACTCCTTTTTCTCTCTCGATTACCTGGCAAGGGACCCACAGAGGTAGCACTAGCTCGGCAATAAAGTGTGTGTGTGGGTGGAGTTTTGTTTTGTTTTTGAAGAAGGAGGTTCATAAAACCGGAGCTCTTGTTCAGGGATACAGAACATTTGCAAAGGCATGAAAACGGCTCTTTAAGGGATGTTCTCCGATTTGGACGGAGGGAGTCAGTTCTGACAAGGAGGATCTGAACAGCCCGAGCGGTTGCGGACGGTGTGTAGCTTCAGGTAACACTCACATTTTTGCCTTCCTTCACACGACAGACAGGGACCTGCAAATACTGGATCCTGTCTGGGGAGATTTCCAGAGTCTTCCTGGCAAAGCAACCTTGTCACTCTCTTGTCCAGTTGCCAGCTTTGCCACGCTTCCTACCCAATGGCCAGTTGGGGTAATGGTTACCTTCAAAAAACATCGAAGGAAGAATGAGGGCAGAAGTTGGGCATGAGGTGGCTGCCATTAATTTGCACCCATCTGGGCCCACTGGCCAACCGGAGACAGCACCGGCTTCTCTGTAAGAAGGCCTGGTAGGGACGCTTGTGTGACCCCCCCCCCAAAAAAAACTGCTATGGAGTTAAGAGAGAGAAAACCTTCCTCGGTGCAAAGTGCTTTCATAGTCCGTGTTTTGGATTGTCTTCCGGGTGCTCCGTAACGTCTTGCAGGAGGGTCCCCCTCTCCAGCAAAGGACCAGCGCAGACCCCCGGGGGTGCTCGGAGGGCAGTCAGCAAAGGAAACTTGAAGTGACAACTAGATTGAGCTGTTGGCTTTTGTGATGGGGTGGAGACAATTTACATTTGAGACTGGCAGGGAGGAGCTGGCAGGCAACTTCCACAGGAACTATGGCTGATGAAAGGCAATTTGATTTTAAATTAGCATGCTCAGCTACAAAATCCCCTTAAAATCAACAGTGCCGCCAGTTTGTTATTTTTATAATACCAGCAGTTGCCAAAGCTGAGGAATGTCTTGCCTCGGACTCTGATTTAATTCCAGATGCTATTCGGAACCCGGACACCATGTTTGCTTGTCTTTCAATTTGCATTTGCTCATATTCCAGAGTGAGTTGTGTAAATTGGCCCCCAATTCTTCAAGTGGGTTTGCCTGGGCCTCCCCCTGGATGGATCCCTGGCCCTTCGCCCCTCGGGCAAAACCCACTTCTGTGGAGAGTTTGTGACTAACTTGTTGCTGGAGGAGGGGAGGGGAGGGCAGTGATGGCACGGGAGTCGGCGTGGGGCAAAATGGGCCCTCCCAACATTGAAAGGAGCATGTAGTTGGTGCCAACTGGCAATCGTGAGGTTGGGCTTTCAGTGTGGAAGCAGCGATAAAGCTGAATTTTTGCATCCTGAGAATTTCATGCGCTGCCCCATGCCGTCGTGGGCTTTTTGGGATTCTGGTTTAATTGAACCTTGTAAAATGTGGCTGATTGATTACCACGTGGCATGAATCCAGACCATTACGATATTTTGCTCCCTGAATCATGGCTAAGCAAGCCACTTATGACATATAGATCAGGGCACGTTGATTTATGCACCGTGCTTAACCATGCTTTGCTTAATGCAATTAGCGGTGTTCATGCCACGCTCAGAGGCAAAACCATGATCTCACACCTCGCGAACACACCAAACAAATTCGCCTGGTGCGCCTTGGGAGCCCCCTGGTTGAGGGGTGCCCTTGGCAGGGGTGTGGCCATGATGCGATGCTTTGGCTCCCTCTTGCACTGTCTGTGTGACCGTCTCGATGGCAACAAAGGTTAATAAATAGCTCTTCTTATGAAAAGAAGAATTAATAACATTACCAAAGCAATTGAATCAGATCTGAAGGAAGAGGATGAGTAAATTAAATGCTTTGCGGCTAATGGGTGCCAGATGTCCCTGGGAACAGTCAATTCCAATAATGTTCTGGATTCTGCTAATTCCAAATTAGGGAGGTGACCAAATAATCCCGGGAGAGCAAAATCCGGTGGCTGCAAGCAAGATATTGGATCAGGGGATGCATCTTAATGCTGCCTCTCTCACCAGAAGGGAGAGGGAAAGATTTGGGCAGGAGAAGACGGTTCCTAAGATCTGGAGCGAATGTTTGAAGGGAGGATAAAGGCGATTTTTCTTTTCTGTGTAATTTGTTTGAACTTGGACAAGATATTTTGTCATTGGCTGATCTTCCCGTCTCCTGTCTTGTCTTGTTTACTCAGCAAATTCTGTCAAGCCGGGATGCTTTTATTGATTCCCCATTGCTAGAGTGGTGTAATGTCAAGATTATAAAAATCAGACTGAAGAAGATCTGAATGGCCCTCAGGAGAAAAGTGGGCACTGCAGGAAAGTTCATCAGAGGAGCCAAAACAGAAGGGGGACTTGGGGAGGGGAGGGGAAGCCCCTCAACTGCTTACTCCCCTTCCCCATTGGCAATTCAAGGATACACAAGGCACCCCAGCTCAGTTTAAAGGGGGACCATGGAGGAGGGGGAACCAAGAGGTAATGCTCCTGTCCTAGGTCTTGGATCAAAAGTGGGTGCCTTTCAAGTCTAGGAGTGGGGAGCCATAATGGCTGAGGGTTTTCTTCTCCAGTCAATATTTTCTGAAACTCTGAAAGCTGGACTGGCAGGCAGGGTCCTGCTTGAGCCAGTTTCAGGGCCGCACCTCTGCCTTTCCAAATGCAGTAGGTGGCCTTCAACACTGGATGACAAGAAGAAGAAGTTACACGTTTGATTCTGCATGTCCGTTCAAAAGTCCAGGAGTGCCACTCCCACTTTCTGTTCCAACAAGGTTGGAGTTGTGAGAGAGGCATGATGTGGCATGAAGTTACTCACAGGCTCTGTTCATGCAACATGCAAAATTAGGAACGGCTATAACTACTACTACTACCACCACCACCACCACCACCACCACCACCACCACCACCACCACTAATCTCCCATAGTAGTTATGTCAATAAGATTAAGCTTTTCCAGAGCCTTAGGAGAAGTTGGCGTCATTCAGTGGTGCTCCAAACAATGAGACCCAGTGAGATCTGGAGCTCATCAACTTTGCATTCTCAGCATAAACCGGGTTTGGTTAATTATTATTGTTTGGCTTCTCTCAAAGCGGGACCCCCCACCTGTATTTGGGAGGGCACAATAAACTGCTAGGAACCAACCTTGAGGATGGCTATGCAAATGCAAAGCAGGCAGTTTCAGAAGTAGAAAAGGATTCGGGGAATCTTTGGGGAGCCACAGGCCTTCCTGGCTGGGTTGTGCTTTGACTGACAAAGTCCTGGGAAGAGAAGCAGCACCACGGACAGCTCTTTTGTTTCAAGATGTTGCATAGACCAGGGGTCTCCAACCTTGGCAACTTTAAGACTTGTGGACTTCAACTCCCAGAATTCCTCAGCCAGCAAAGCTGGCTGAGGAACTCTGAGAGTTGAAGTCCACAAGTCTTAAAGTTGCTAAGGTTGGAGACCCCTGGCATAGACTGTACATTATGAGCCCTAGTAGCAAAGGTGATGTGTGGGGAGGGGAGGAGGAGGGGCAGAGTGGGGGAGAATCACGCATTATCTTTCCCCAGATGAAAATATAGGCTTATGCAGGAAGCTTGGCTTACAATGGGCTTTGTTTGATTTGGGCTTCCATGGCATCAGATGTAGGCACTTTATAAATCATAGTCCCCTTCCTATGGTTCACTCAAGAATCCGCAGTTTAGGAAACTTCCTGGTTCAGCAGCTGTGCGAAGGCAACTCCTTGCTCTGAATTAGACTCTTCCTTCTCATGTGGGATGGAGAAGTGAGACACAGCAGGTTTTTTTCTTGGCTCGTCAGCGGTGTTGCCCTTGATTAAGAAGTCAAAGAACGGATCGGTCTTCATTTCCAGGATCAGATGAAGCTTAGAAATAAATATTTTATGGGAAATAGATTTTCCCGTTTTTGTTTCTCAAGTGGTGTGAGAAGGTATGGCCCTGAGCCAGAAGACCAAAGCCTTTAAGTGACTGTGCAGCTGCTGCTGGGATCCTTCTGCGGAGTAGAAGGCCTCTTCTCCACGGATTGCCTTCAAGAGCTTCCCTGATACGTGGTCTTCCAGATGGGTTGGATTACAACTCTCATGATTCCCAGCAGAGGCCATTCCCGTTGGAAGTCATGGGAGGTGAAATCCAAAGCTGTTGGAAGGGCATCTGCTTAGGGAAGGATGATTCATGAAAGTCCATTTTTAGGAGATTCCCCCATGCCCTAATTTATACCGCAGAAGGCAGATTTTGAGCACCATTTCTCAGCCAGGCATTTTGAAGCAACTCTTACACCTACGTAAGCTGGAGAATGTCATTTGCAAATTGTGGGCGTATAACATCTGAATTTTAAATGCTGCCACCAGAGACCAAGGATTGGAGGAGTACCGTAAGCTGTGAACTCAGTCGCTGATGGCCTTGGTGGCTTCTCTCTCTCTCTCTCTCTGCTTCTCCTCTTCTGGAGCCCCACCATTTTCTCCTCTGGCTGAAACCAGAAACCTCTCTTGCCTTTGCGGGACACTGACCAGTCTCAATTCTCCTGGCACCTCACAAGGGCTGGGCTGGTTTTTGGGTCACTGGGACTGATCCAGTGAGTTATCCCCTGTCCCTGATGATAACAGGGTGCTATCCTGTATCGCTTCATGCTGTTCAGTATTGTAATAACACAGTATTGGAAGTTTGGTGACCTTCGGAGGGTTGGGGAGGGACCCGTGTTCCCCCAGAGGCAATAAATTATAGCTCCAGCAGTTTGGGAAAGGCTAGCTAGGCCAATCCCAGTAGAAACCTCTTTTTGAATAGACTCACGAGCAACAAAGGCACACTGGTGAGCGCTCGGCACAAAACCTCCTGACGTTTAGGGGAGCATTTCTTTCAAGACTATTTGTGAGAAACAACATTTGAGAATACTGTACTAACCTGCACAATTATAGCACAGCCTCAAATGGCACAAAACAAGAAAGGCCAACAAGAAAAGGCCTTCTTGTAGCAGAGCTCCTGGGGAAAACAGAGCTCTGCAAGATTTCTAGGGCTGAACCTCGGTTAAGAAGGAGAGGGCCAAATCCATGGCAAGGGAAGAGTCAGGTAGCAGATTTTCCTGGAGGCGATTCCAAGGCTTGGAGAAGGTCTCGGTGTTGCAGGCAGCTTCGCTGATGTGATGCTTCTAGGCCATTTCCAGGGATGCGATGCTTACTGCCAGGACAAAGTGCACAAACTGGTTGGTCATGCAAAGAAAACTAAATATGCAAACTACCAATGGATTGGCTGTCCTTTGAGGACTATATAATTTTCTTTGAATACTGAGCCTCCTCTGTTATTATCCTTGGTCATTGCTCAAGTTTCTTTCTCTTGTAATCAAAATATTGTCATCCTAGCATTTATTTAACCAAGACATGATGCTCTGTAATTTAGTACACCTTTCCTTCCTTCCTTCCTTCCTTCCTTCCTTCCTTCCTTCCTTCCTTCCTTCCTTCCTTCCTTCCTTCCTTCCTTCCTTCCTTCCTTCCTTCCTTCCTTCCTTCCTTCCTCCTTCCTTCCTTCCTTCCTTCCTTCCTTCCTTCCTTCCTTCCTTCCTTCCTTCCTTCCTTCCTTCTTTCTTTCTTTCTTTCTTTCTTTCTTTCTTTCTTTCTTTCTTTCTTTCTTTCTTTCTTTCTTTCTTTCTTTCTTTCTTTCTTTCTTTCTTTCATAACGGCCTCTTTACTAGCACTTCACTGGTGGACATCTTGGTAATTAACCATTAATTGTTTTTTCAAGGATGTTCTCTTGCTGATACAGAGAAAAAATCAATAACATTATGTGACACTCCAGCAAGAATATTATGATCTGTAACAACCTGGCAAATTGGCTCCTTTATGGGAATCTTGTACTGATCGCTTTGCGTGTCTTGGCGAAGAATTTTAGAGAATATGATTTCATAACGATAAGCCATCTGTTGTGAGCTGGATTGATAAAAATTGTTGAAGCTCCCTTTGATTTCTAGACTTATAAGAATATTTTTGGATTATCTAGCAAAGGAACGTCAATGGTAAATCTGATGGGGATGAGATTAGAATAGAATAATAGAGTTGGAAGGGCCCTTGGAGGTCTTCCAGTCCAACCCCCTACTCAGGCAGCAAACCCTACACCCTTTCAGACAAATGGTTATCCAATCTATTCTTAAAAACTTCCAGTGTTGGAAGTTTCCCCAACTTCTGGAGGCAAGTTGTTCCACTGATTAATTGTTCTCACTGTCAGGAAATTTCTCCTTAGTTCTAAGTTTCTTCTCTCCTTGATGAGTTTCCACCCATTGCTTCTTGTCCTACCCTCAGGTGCTTTGGAGAATAGCTTGACTCCCTCTTCTTTGTGGCAGCCCCTGAGATATTGGAAGACTGCTAGATTTGGGGAGATCTTTGCTCCTTCAGTCAAAGTGTCGTTTGTTTGCAATGTTGTTAATTTCTCTCACATATGTTTGCCTAGGGAAAAAACCTCCCCAGGAGTCATTCATTTTAATTCTGGGGAAAACCTGAGAGCATCCTAGCTTGTGTGCAATCCTTCATGGAAAACGTAGCTGGAGTTTCTGTTCCTTCCACAGAACTTTCCTCTTAGAGGCTGACTGGGCTTGGAGTGGAATTGTTGGGGAGCCCAGCACAGTCTCTCCCGTTGCTATCAAGGCTGGAGCTATTTCGGTCCTTGCCGAGTGCTTAAAAGAGTCCTTCAGAGAAGCTATTTATCCAATTAAACCAATAAAAGGCCAGGTCTAAAAGTGCATTCAGTGGCAGCTTGTCACTTGATCTGATTTGCTCTCCAATGCTAAGGGACATTTTCATTTCCTGCATTGCAGTGCAAGTAATGACATTTGGCATTAATTCCACAGCGGGAGCCCAGTGAAATCTCTACCTCCATCAGCAAACGTGCTCAGGTTAAAGCTGTTCACAGGAAAAAGGATCCCGGCTTGATCGCAGCTCAGATAGAGGGACCTGGGGACAGCTCAAGCGACGGAGAGTGAAAGTTGATCAGGGGTTGGAGAGCCAGAAACCTGAGTGAGAACGCTTTTGATTTGCTCAAGAAGAAATCAACAATCTCAAGAATGTCTTTCCGAAGGAAAGGAGCCTTGGTCAAGAAAATGAGAGGAAGCTTTCTTCCATAAGACTAGCACTGATGACGTTACCTAGTTTGGGCCATGAAACGTCTGCAAGAAAACAAGCAAGCTCGAGGGGCAACAAGGACCCCTCGCTTTCTTCCATTTCAGGATGTCTGTGTAGAAGGTGAAGATGGTAGCCACAATGGCATGACCAAAGCTCAACCTGATTTTTATGTGTGTTGCACAATTTTGTTGGTTGCATTTTGGCTGGCCTGGGTCAAGCCACCTGGAAAGGAGGGATGTCTTCTGCAGAGCCCCTGATTAGGGAGGTGTCTGAGCAAGATCATGAAATCTGAAGAAAGCAAAGCATCCCCATAACCTTGCAGCTTTATAAAGGCAACTGTTCCCCCCTTCCCCCCCGAGAAGGCCCTCCTACAGCTTTGCATTGGGAGAAGCTCCTTGGTTCCGATGCTTTTGCTTTGACAATTTGGGGTTTGATGCCCAGAAAGAAATGAATGCCAAGACATTCCCTTTAGTCTTCTTGCAGCCATGACTTTTGCAGGCATAGGTTGGTTGGTTGGTTGGTTGGTTGGTTGGTTGGTTGGTTGGTCGGTTGGTCGGTTGGTCGGTCTCAGGCCCTGTTACTGTTCACGACAGAATGCCCTTTTTGAAGGACACAATATTGCTAAAATAATAAAGGGTTTGGGGTTAGTTCTCACAATGCGAGCAGCAAGATGGGTGTTTCAGTATGAATGCTGCGTGGGTTTGAGTTTAATTAATCTTGGCGTGTTTGAAGTTCAAATGCTGATACCCTTTGAATAAATAGTTAAACGGTTAATGTATTGCGGTGTTATTGCATCTACTGTGCCTTTTGGCGCTTTCCTTAAGTGATTTATGTTCTGTACTTTGAACAGAAAGTATTTGCGGAAAATTCTGCAGAAGCCACCTCTGCTTATGCTCTCCAATTCTCTGCTGCTAATGATCAAACTAAAACCCAGAAGAAAGATTCTTGGCTTATCTCTGTGTTGTCCCACCAGATCCAGGAAAATGCTGGAAGCGTTTTTAGTGAGAACGGTGAAGGTTCCTGCTTTGGAAGGGAAGGAGAAACCTGGGGCCTCCTTGATCTGCAGCAGGGGCCCATCCTGGGTGGCCCCAGAGACCCTCCTGTGAAGTGGGGAGGGTTGTTAGTAAAAGATACAAAAGAGTTGCGTTGAGCCAAAGACTAACCAATCAGGTTGTACACCTTTAACCCTCCCCATACATTTGGGGGAACAAAAAAGGGCCGGACATTTTTGGCTAAGGTCCCAGTGGGGGACAAGCTGTTGCTGTTCTCCAGAGCCATTTTGAAAAATGGGAATGCAGCTGTTTCCTTCAAAGATATTGTTCGCCTCTGGTGTAAAGGGACAGATTGGAGGAGCCCTCAGTCCTGGGAGGGGAAAACAGCTGGATGAACTTCTCTGAAGAACCCAGTGGAAGCCAGAACTTGGTCTTGGGCCAAAGGTGTGTTTCTGTTTAGAAATAAGTCTCACTAAAGTCAATAAAATTGACTTCCAGGTATAACATTGTGACTGCATCGATTCCACTCATGGGAAGAAGTTGAAGAACAGCTGGATTTGTTCACATTTCATGGCCCAGATAAACAGGATGATTTTGGAAATGTGGAATTTCCAGAGGAAGACTCTGTTGTAATACAGGCTCTGCATGGAAATGTTTAAAGTTTTTTTCCTCCGGGAATAGGAACAGAAAACATCTGGGCTTTGTTTAAGGAACTGGTGGTGTAGCTTTTTTGTCACCTGAATAGTTAAGTTGCTCCATCTACTGTCAGATAAAAAAAGGTACTTCGGAAGCATCGAACCTGCCCAGGTGGCACAGAAGAGATGCCAGCTGCAACCCCTGCAATCTCCATGGCTTTACGCTGGTGCAGGATTGTGTAGAAGGCCTCTGAGAAGACAATGAAATCTGTAGGGTTTTGTTTTTGACCCACAGTCACAGGAAAGTAACTGTTTTTGGATTGAAGGCTATGCACTCTTGGCAGAAAGGATTTGGATACCGTGCAAACTGCACTTAAAGCTACAAAAAAAGGAAAAGGCTGAGAATAAACCGAGCCTTTGTGTAGGACGGACACTTAGGAAGTTTACTTTTTGGGAGGAGATGCTCACGGTCTGGTACAAAGATGCAATTGAGAGGTTTTTAAAGCGAGGCAAAAGAAAAAGGACAGGCTGTTTTAAAACAAGGGAGGACTTAAACTTGTTTTCTAAGAAAATGCTGCCTTTCAGTTTAGGGGGCAGACAATGGGGCAGTGTGGGATTCTGTACAAATGGCACCAGCAGAAATTCTCAACGGGTCTCCGAGCACAAATTGTGGTTAACACTTCCGCTTCGCCTTCCCTGCGATGTGTCAGCTTGTGTTGGCATCTGCCCAGTGTGGGCATTCCTCACTTCCCAGCTGCTGTGGGCATCCCAACCATAGGCCTGGGCAACCCACGGGGGTGGTGGGGTGGGTGAGGGGAAATTAGATAGATATTAGAAACCAAAACCAAGCAGGGAAATCCACCCTGTTAACACTTCCTCCTTGGGCCTTTCTCTGGCTCTCAAGCCAGGTGAAGCAAAAACATTCGATTGCTTGGCCCCTGGTTTATGACGTCCATTCTTATTTATATGCCTCTGGGCTGAGGATCCTTTCTTGATCGTAACCTCAAGTGTAAAAAAACCCAACAGGATGTTGATCTGCCTATTGATTTACTGGGATGCTTTCAGGCTCCCTTTGCAGGCAAGAAGGCCAGGGGGACCATGGGCCACATTTTTTCCTCCATAGGTTGGTGAGCAGGTTTCTGAGCTCAGATTCAGGGATGACGGGGGACGCTTTTCGTCTGGACCTTGAATGATTTGCAATTGTCGGGGGTCCCAGTGCTTCAGCCCCAGAGTCAATCAGGGGCTGGCAGGAACTGCAATGCTCTGCTGGGACACTGGCTGCCTGTCCTGGGTGTTGAGCCCCGAGTGTCAGAATGCAGCCCGGCTGACTCTGATCAGGCGCCTGGCGCCTGGCGCCTTGTGCGGCTCCCTCTCCACCCGACTGCACCAGACCGTGTTGGCTGAGAATGAGCTGCAGCAGGCCGGCCTTCTGTTGGTCTCTGAAAAACAGGGAAGCATCTGGCTTCAGCTCTCTGAGGCTCGGGGGCTGGGCTGAGTTTCTTCGGGCGCAACCCTAGGGATGGTTCTGCTGCTTGATCGCCCCTCCCCCACCCCAGGGGGAGAGGGATACAGAGTCTGGCACTGACCCATGGCAGCCTTGGCCAAGGCCCTGCCCCTCCCTCCCTCCTACCTGCCCTCCCTCCCTCCCTCCCTCCCTCCAGCGCCTGGAGGGCTGGACCTTGGTTTCCGCCTCTGCAGAAAAGGGTCTTGGCCGGGTTTCAAGGCAACATTTTGCCGTCCCCGGCCTTGCAGTGGTCTCCACCAGGGTCCACATCAATGAGCTCTAAGTGAAAATGGTGTTGGTGGGGCTGACTGGCTCCTTGCTTTCCCAGACCGTGTTGCTTGCAGAGCAAAGCCATGGTTGGGTGGATAAGTCACAATCGTCTGGCTTTGATGCAACATGCTAAACCATAAATCATGGGTTACGAACCCTAGCAGCTGGGTTTGGACAAGTCATCTAGCCATAAACAAGCAAATCAAATTAGCACTTTGTGTAAGTCCCTTCCGTTAGAATTAGGTGCTTGCAAAGGAAGTTACAGGACAATTCAGCGTTAGGTTCAGGTGTGGAACCTTTTCCCCAAGGATGATTGATTTGGGTGGAATAAATCTTCAAGGGGGAAAAAGGAGAAGATGAGGATGACCAGGGGCAAGATGGGTTGACCTGGTTGTAGCCGCAATGGATGCATCGATGGGTAGAGATGATCCTGGAGGATCCGTCTATGTGGTCACGAAGAGGCGACACAAAGGGTCAACATCAGTCTGACATAATCAGTCGAGGCAAACAATCGGCTCTCTCGAGAAGTCCATAATTGTTGGGCAAAGTGGAAGAAAAGAGAAGAAGATGACCAGCAGAAGGTGGACGGACTCAGTTACTGTGGCCCTGAGTGCAGCCTTGGAAGACCTGAAGGGCCACATTGGGGACAGGTCATCCTGGAGAAGGTCTAGATCCGTGATGGCGAACCTATGGCATGCGTGCCAGAGGCGGCACGCAGAACCCTCTCTGTGGACACGTGTGCCGTCGCCAGCTGCTCTTCGGGTTTCCGGCGCTCTGGTGCGCGCACGTGTTCAGGTTTGGCCACTCGGTGCCGAAAAGTTTCGCCATCACTGGTCTAGATGTAAACCTTCTCCAAGATCTGTTCACCAAGAGTCGATGCTGACTTGGTGGAACATCATGAGATCAAATCAATTTTCAAGGAAAAGGCCTCAGACTGCAGCATTACGTAATTGTAGAAACAATATACCGGTATATAGTTATATTTTGAATGCACCAGCGGCCTTTCCTTCTAATAAGCCATCGGTCCAGCAATGGGGACAATGCGCCTTTGAAGGTGGAGGGGAAGAGGGACGGCTGGTCTCCCTTTGGGGGTGGATCAGTTTAGATCGCAGCCCCTTCACACTTGTCATGGGTGCAAGCTGCTAATGTTTGTTTATTTTTAGAAATTTGATTTTCTCCTCTTGTGCGGTTGGAGACACTGAGACAAGGACTGAATTAGCACTTGAGTTTGCATGTGAATCTGTCTTATTCATTCTATATGCGTGTGTTGTGTATGTAGGCATTTTCCTTGAGAGGTAACCCAGGTAAGAAAAGTGCCATTTCCCCCTGCCGGTTCTTGCTTTCATCTGTGAGGTGTGAATTAAATGGAGACCGCGGGATATTGGAAAAGCCTCCCTTGCAGGATGGGCCTGGCTCCTGACCTTGAGCTTTTCTGCTCATCTATTTTTACATATTTTGCATATGATCTTATTTTGGAGTGTTCCCTTGGGGAAACGCTTCCTATTCAGATCAAATGAGCAATTAAACATCATTGATCCCATACATGATGCCCCGCCCTTCCTGATTATGCTCCTCCTTCACCTCCACCAACAGAAGGTGTGGGGTGGTGTGTGTGTGTGTGTGTGTGTGTGTGTGTAGATCCCATGTCCTTTTAGCTTGTGTAGGTCACTTTGTTGAGCTGCTCCTGGTTCTGACTGCCTGATTGGTATTTACAGCCAGGCAAAAGCAATATGGCATCTATGCATATTCATCGCCAATGAGTGACAAGCATGCTTTGTTTTCGCTCCCCTTCTGGCCAGGCGTCTGTTGTGCATTCTCAAAACCAGGAGCTTCAAGCTAGCAAACACCCCAGAAGAAAGATGGATCCGTCTCTTGGCAGCAAAGATTCCTGGGTGAGCCGAGAGGATGGACCAATTGAGCAGCCTCAAATGCAACCCGGACTGGGGCAGAAGTGTTGGTGAAGAGAAGGAGACGATTTCCACCACAATGGTGACCTTTCCAGATGAAGCAGAGTCAGAAAGAAAAACACAAAATCCTTCGGTTTTGTACCAGGGACAAAAGGTCACGCTAAGCAGCCAGACAACCTGACAGCCTACAAAAGAAGCAGGTCAGCTTTGTTGGTGGTGACTTTGAACAAGAAATGGCCTTATTAGAAGAGAGGAGCAGATAAGGCCGTCTCTGGTCCAGAACGGAGAGGTCCTTTGTGTTTGAAGCTCTGGAGCTCATTGGAGCGGCTGGTCAGGTGGCCTGTTCACAGGGAGGAGGCTCTCCAGGTCCTCCCTGATGGCAGCTGTCTTCATGGGTCGGAGATATGAGCCCTTTCCAAGCCTTTCCCCCCTTCCCTACCTAGGATGCGACTCCATTCACAAAGGGGCTCCTCTCGGCATATCCTGGGAGGGGCAGCTGTCTAATTCAGGGGTCTCCAAGCTTGGCAACTTTAAGACTTGTGGACTTCAACTCCCAGAGTTCCTCAGCCTGAGGAATTCTGGGAGTTGAAGTCCACAAGTCTTAAAGTTGCCAAGCTTGGAGACCCCTGGTCTAATACATTTGGTGCTTCCCTCCTTGCTCTCTACCCTCAGCCCTTCTCACCATTAAGCTTCTCCTGGCAAGAGGAACCGAACTCGGTCAGCAAACACACAAAAATCCAGGAACTTCTCATGAGGGTTTTTAAGCGTAGCAAAGCCAGGAAGCCATGGTGAAAGAATTCTAGCAACTTCCGACGCCAATGGAGCCAGATGTAGCTGACTGATGAAGCACCACATGCCTGTTTGCGCCCCCATCAGAGGTGGGTTTCAGCAGGTTCTGACCAGTTCTGGAGAACTGGTAGTGGAAATTTTGAGCAGTTCGGAGAACCGGTAAATACCACCTCTGACTGGCCCCGCCCCCATCTATTCTCTGCCTCCCGAGTCCCAGCTGATCGGGAGGAAATGGGAATTTTGCAGTATCCTTCCCCTGGAGTGGGGTGGGAATAAAGATTTTGCAGTATCCTTCCCCCAGGAGTGGGGAGGGAATGGAGATTTTGCAGTATCCTTCCCCTTCCACGCCCACCAAGCCACGCCCACCAAGGCACGCCATGCCCACCAAGCCACGCCTACATTAGATTTCACCATTGATGTGGATATACATTTACCACTGTCTGCAAGATGTGTCTATAGTTGTTGAGAGTCTATTTTGCTTTTGATTCAGAGTACTGTCCAGGTGAGAGCTAAATATCTTGAAATAGATCTATACTAGTCTCCCTTTATTTTTTTTTCTGTAAAATATAAATCAAGCCAAGCCAAGCCAAGCCAAGCCAAGCCAAGCCAAGCCAAGCCAAGCCAAGCCAAGCCAAGCCAAGCCAAGCCAAGCCAAGCACACAAACACACCAGTGGAACGGAGTTGCCCAGTGACTCGTGCAGGACTGGCTGGTGGGCTTCTCTAATTCTGCCCTCTTTTCGTTCTGGACTTCCTACCTCTCCCTGTCTTGCTCTTTGGGCCAGACACAGCCTAGCCTTGACTCGCTGAAGCCAGAGTAGCTGCTGCACTCTGAGAGGAGGGGAGGGGGCTTCCTTACCCTTCTTTGGCTTTGGGGTTCTGCTGCACACGGCTGGGAACTTAGCAGACATCAGGGCCTCCCCTGGAAGAAGAGCCTGTTCCATTTAGAGTAGTGGGTCAGAAAGACGGCTGCAGAAATTGATAATATTTCTGGTGCATTTTTGGGGAGACAAAAAGAGGAACCCCTGCTTATTTGCCAAAAGAAATATGCTGGGATTGTTCCACCTTGTAAGCCCTTTAAAAAAAGAAAAAAAGAAAGAAAGAAAGAAAGAAAGAAAGAAAGAAAGAAAGAAAGAAAGAAAGAAAGAAAGAAAGAAAAGCACACCCAGGTTTGCATTTCTCTCCATTCTGCTGGCAGCCTGTCTTAGACAAATTGTCTGGATAACTGGCTTACTGCATTCAGCCGCGAGTGAATGGCTGGCTTATCCAAAGCCTTTTCTAAACCTCCATGGTGTCTGGATCTTGCATTTAGCACGCTTCAGCCAACGGAGCGTGTTCCAGTGCCCTCGGCTTCCTCTTTTCAGAACGGAGACCCTGCAGGTGTTTTGCTGAACCCTGGATCTGCACAAGATCGGACTTCATTGCCAGAAGTCCTCTTGGGGGGAAAAAAAAAACCTTCACGAAGGATGGAAGCCCTCGGGAAGCTTATGTGTGGGTTGCCTTTGCTTTTCTGCCCAGAAAAACTGCCGGCGTGGAAATATCTGCTCGCTGCCTGATTCGCAGCAGGAACCCCTTCCTCTCTTTTTTCTGATGAGCTGGATTTAGAAGGCCAAAGTCCCAAGTCCTAGCCATCTAGAAACCATCCCCCGCATTGCTTTCATCCGGAGAAGAACCAGAGAACGTGGCTCTGACATTCCTTCCTCTGAAGGAAATTTCTGTGAAGCACCTGGGCGGATTAAGGTGTGTGTATGAACGTCTCTCTCTTACCTCTCCCTCTCTCTCTCTCTCTCTCCATCCTCCTGGCTTTCAAGGGAAAGGCTTGGGAGGGCACCCAACTTGGGGTCTTTCTCAGACCAGAAGACTGGCCTGAGTCTGTAGATCCCAGATCTACCCAGAGCTTTGCCATCTGTAATCCTGTAGACCACCCTTCCCAGACAGAAGGCCAGACCCCTTGGATTTGTTTTTTTTTTTGGGGGGGGGTAAACATCAGCTGCTCTGTATCCCTTGCACATCCTGGCGGTTGAGTTCTCCCCTTCCTCACCTTTTCAGTGAGCAGGTTGGGTTTGCTGGCACAGCAGCTGGCACAGCACTGTGGGCTGCATTCAGTGCAGTGCCAAGTCTTCTCCGCTAGAAGTCCTGGCTTCCCGGAGTGGAACGGGCTCTGTTTGCAGGGCTGCCACGTGAGTGATCAGTCTCCCCGCCTGGGCTGTTCCTCAGGAGCTTCTGGCTGCTCAGTATTCCAGCCATGTGCCGTGACATCAACTGTGAAATAAATCTTTTGCTGTGACCCGCTGAATGCTGGGAAATCCAGACCTTACAGATACAGATCTATTTCTTACGGGAGGCTTGGAATAATCAACCTGATCAATAGCTCCCTCCCTCCCTCCCTCCCTCCCT
>QLTV01003123.1:895395-907422 GCA_003457575.1 Thermophis baileyi
CCATCCTTCTCCTTTCAAATGAAGGGGGAGCCTGCCCCAACCAAGGTCCATCCGGATGGCTTTATGACTGGCCAAAGACACCGTGGAAAATCTGAATAAATCAGCAAAGGCCTCTTTGCTAAATGACCCTCTGCACACTCAGATCCCAGTCTGGGGGCAAAATGTGTCTCTGACGGTCTGACCCCACTTTCTTCACTTCAAAGGTACAGTAGTGGATCAATACTGAATCAAGATGTTGTTTTAACCTATTTGTTGGATGTCAGTCTGTAGCGTAAACCTAATTTGGAATCCAAAGATGGTAGCTTGGCATGATGGTTAAACCCAGACAGTAGCAGAGTGACCCCTAAACCATCTTCCATTTGCATGCAAACGTTCCCCTGAGTTATGGGCCTTCCTCTCTTGAACCTTCATCTTATTGATTGGGAATTAGTTGAATGGGTGGGTGAAGACGGTGGGCAATGAAGCCCCAAGAGAAAAGATGGGTATATCATGTGACCACCTCCTTTTTACCTTATCTGAACTCAGAGGAACAACCTATTTGAAGGACACCAGAAAGAGAGAACATCTGAAGAGGAAGCAGATGTTAAATAGAGATCGGTGCTTCCACGTTCCCCCAAATCTCCCCAAAGCTTTAAAATCATGCAAATTGCCAACTTCTGCACATGCCCTTCTATCTTTCTATTTTGCAACTGGGACTGACTGGTGAGCCCATGGGGTTGGGGATCAAATTTAGTTGGAGGACATTGACCAAACTCTGATTGACATTTCAAGGATTTCTCCCAGACGATGTGATTTGCTTCGCTGGAATGTTCTTAGTCAACAGCCCCGGTTGAAAGCCGGACGCAGAAGGGATCTATCGATAGATTGGAAGGCCCCTTGGCAGGGTGGTAAATTAAATATGTTCACTCAGTCCCAAGGTGGCCGTGTGTTGATGGTTGGCTACAGAGTTACTGCTGACAGAGTTTGGTTTTAAACACTGAGTTCTGGGATTAATGTTTGAATATTTAAAGTTATCTGAGGGGTTTTGATGCTACTTTTTGTGCTGTCTTCTGAAGGGAATAGAGATTGACTGTAGCTTTAAATATGAGCCAGATCCAAGGGGGCATTTCCCTATATAACTTATGTGACATTACATTTTTATTTCAGTCTTATCTTTCCCCTGGCCATGACCATTAAGTCGGTTAACAGTGCAACAAAATAAATCAAGAAATGCTTAAAATGCTCTGATATGAAAATCATAAAGGAAACAGTTCAGAGGACTATCTAAAGAGGTAAAATCCCAGTCCCCCCCTCGCCCCAAATCTGGGGCAGTGAGGAATAAACCCATCTCCCAAAGCTATGTGCTTCATAGCTAGATTTTTCTTTTTAAAAAATGGCTCTCATAGGATGGAGCACTAAACTGCTAAATTCTTTTTGCTGTGGTTGGAATTGGACAAAATAAGACAAAGGGGGGGGAGGGGTAGATTTGCCAGTTATCATGAACCTGCATTTCAATAGCAGAATATTATCACAGGTCCACCAGAGCCGGTTCTCCCTTTCAGGTTTATGGCTTGATGGTTGCAATCAAGCAGTGGAGAAAGGAAAGACAAAAATGAATGAACCCAAAATTGGTCCATTCCTGAACAGCTGGCCTTTCTGAAAGGAAAGGGAGTCGGGTTCTTTGATCTGGTGGTGTTGTTCTCCTATGCATGGCAGTCGATGGATGGCTGAGAGATATTTAGGGGATTATTAACTGCAGAACTTTATCAGAGTCTGGTGCAGAGATCTTCAAACTTGGCAACTTTAAGACTTGTGGACTTCAACTCCCAGAATTCTGGCTGGAGAATTCTGGGAGTTGAAGTCCACAAGTCTTAAAGTTGCCAAGTTTGGGGACCCCTGGCTCTGGTGGATCTCCATTGTTACTTGAATCAACTCTTGATTCTTGCTCTGCTCTTTTCTCTGGTCCTTGAGAAATGGCTCTTTTTGCTCTACCTGTTTTCTCTTTGGGCTTCAGTCTTCAATCATTCATTCCACCAAGACTTGTGGTCAAAAACAGCCTTGTTATTCCCCAGAACCTAGTGAGATGTCCTTTTGCTTTAGTATCTTCTATGTCTTCCGGTGCTTGCTGTATCTTTGATAATCTCTCTGATCTTTCCTATTGTACTCCATAATTGCTGCTAATTAGGAACTGCCAGTGCTTGCTGGGCTATTGAATTCTCTTTCATAATTTGGTGCTAATGAGAAGCTGGTGGGTGTTTGGCAACAAACTTAGAGAATCAGCTTAGAGAACCCCTGACTCCTTCCTACAAAATGGCTCCGACTTGAAGATGGTGGCCCAGCCAAGTCTTATTTTGTGGGTCTGCAACAGGAATCAGTAGAAGAAGGACGGAGGGGGAGAGATATTCATCTACAGTAGGAAATGTTCAGGAGAATCTGGTTGCCCCTTTCCCCATTTTATTCTAAAGCGGCTGCATGAAAGCCGATGCCTTCTAAGGACACCCATTAGTCAGAAAAGGGGCCTCCCAGAGTCCCCCTAAGCAGAAGAACAAGAGAACCACTTTTGCACTGGCTGAAGAGAAGAAATCTTGCTTCCAAAGATCTGCTCTCAGCCCAGGACAGCTTGCAATCTCCACATTCAGCTTTACTGTGCAATTGTAAAATAAGCAGGGAGAGAACTTTGCATTTTCTAATTTGAAAAAAACAATAGTAATGAGCCAGGTTCTCCCAGCCCTGGGAATTCTGGAGGTCGATAGGGAGGAAGCCGCGCAGGTGGGCTCATTTTCATGCCGGTTTCAATCCCCTCGAGGGGCGCTTTTCAAACCTGGCCACTTTGAGCCGTGTGGACTTCAACAGCAGAATTCCCCAGGCAGCATCTCAGGGCCCCTGGAGGGCTCTTTATGGCTTTTGCACTGCCACCCTTCAGGGGAAGGACTTGGGGTTTTTGGTTTTTTTAATGGATACTGAATTTCTTCCCTGCAGTGCATTGAAGTGAGCAGGGAAGGTTTACTCCCCGCTGGGCTGGCTGTCCGGAGAGTCCTGAGTTGGAGGAATGGGTTGGAAATCCACCTTATTTGCACACGTACTCTTTGTTCCTGCCTGTTAATGAGTTTGCTGGTGAAGTTTCGGAGACACCTAAAAGGTGGCAAGCCTTTCACGAAGATTCCGCTGCTTAATTAAAGCGCATTTCGGAGGTTTTCCTCTTTGGGACCCATCCTTTGTTGTGCCAATGTCTCTCCTTGGGGACCAACCCTGGGGCCTGTGTTTGCCCAGGGGCAGCGCCTTCTTCATAAGCAGGTGAGGGACGGTAGATAAGGGGTCTCGACACTTTCCTTCCCCAGGAGTAAGTGCTGGCTATGTTTTGTCCTGCTGAAAGTTGGGTCAAGGGGGGATCCTGGATGGAGCTCATCAGTTCCTTCTGTAAGGACGATATCCCCTGTGTCCTGCCCTCCTCTTCCCTCCTCTGGCTCTCCATGTTTTGGGGTGCTTTTGTTATACATGGGAGACAGATTAGGGGGCACGTTAGCCTCCCAAGGTGAGTCCTGCAGTCCGGTGTGTCTTTCCCTGCTGGAGAAGAAAGGCAAATCCAGCTTGTCAGGGAAGGGGAGGGAAGCAGAGGTGGGACGGGGTTAATGGGCTCTGAAGAGACAACGGAGATGCCAGGCCAAGATCAGACTGACATCCTTGCTCTGATGGCTGCCTGCCTGTTGTGTACACATTTCCTCAGACAGTTCCCAGACCACTGAGCTCTTTCCTTCCTTCCTTTTATACCCCTGACACCAAAATATTGTTTGCAAGAATTTTAGAACACCAAAACATTGCTTTTGGTTGATTGCGCTATGAGAAAAAGCAAGCTTTTTTTTTTTTTAAAATCCATTATTAGCATCCCTAGATTTTTAACAGTGTCAAAGACCCTGTGGTACATTTCGTACTTTATGACAAAAACAGAAAAGTTTTTGGCAAGTTATGGTAAGAGCAGTATGTTGTGCAATCCAACCCTCCCCTCCAAGCAGCCTCAACGCCCCAAATAACGATGCAGATAATTTTTATTCAAATGTGCTTTGATTTAGAGTTAGACCTTCTGTGGCGAACCTGGCGACAACCCTTCAAGTTAGTTACTATGCTTTGTAAATTTGTCAAGGCCGAGAAATGGGGTTTCATCATGACAACCAGCCGAATGAATGTGAGTCTTGTCCTGAGACACAAATGCCAATTGTTCTCTGGTGTGTGTGTGTGTGTGTGTGTGTGTGTGTGTGTGTGTGTGTGTGGAGGAGGGCCGCCTTTGGAAGGAGCCTTTTCATGCCTTGAATGCCTGGAGCTGTGGGAATCCCATTGATCTGGTTTTGATCTGAGCTGCATTATTCTGTTGCCCGATTTGGGAGGAATACCAATTAGAGCCACAAGTGAGCCACTCGCTCAGGGTCTGAATGAGGAGGGGGGGAGTGGCGGGAACCCCTCGCCTCCAAGGTGCTGGGGGGGGGTGTCTCTCAGCCCCCGTCTGGGAAATGCGATCTGAAAGATGGGCCCTCCAGCCACTTGCCCAGCCACATGGGCTGCCCAATCCAGCTGGCAGGACAGAGGGTCTCAACGGCCTTTGAGTTTCTTTCCGCAAACCCGAAGGAAGGATGTGCTGGGGAGATTGTTGTGCGTGGCTTCCTTGAGAGAGCAAACCACGGCTGTGATTTTCTTCCAGCTGTACATTTACTCAACCGTCTGTGGGCACAAGAGGGGCAGGAGATGAGTGAGCGGACGGACCCTTTCGCTGCTCTCTGCCAGGAGGGAATTTTCTGTCTGAGCAAATTGTTAATGACAGAAGAGCTTGTGCTCAAAAGCTCCCAGGCAACCATTTAAAATCCCACCCCCCCCCGGCGAGCACATCTTTCGGAAGGCACTGGGTAGCTTGGCAAGAGGCGAGCAGATGGTGCCAATTGCTTTGCCGGGCATCGCGGCTGCATCTTGCCCGGACCTGGGAAAGAGATGAACTGTTTTCCCCTGTGGGACTCTGACTCTTCCAGCCCTTCCCTGGCAAGGCCACCCTCCCTGGAACTGGGCAGAGGTGGAGAGACCTTCTGCACTGCCCAAAAGACCATTTCCATTCAATGTTTCAAAGCTTTGGGGGGAGGGGGGGTGGAAAGGCCAAACAGAGAGGGGCACCCAAAGCACTTCCATACGGTCCAGAGAATGTCACAAGAGCCAGGGCATCATAAGGCCAATCTGCTCCTGGGGAAAAAAGAAAGAAGTTTTGGAATGAGCTCAGGTCAGAAATGGGTCTCCCTTTTCCCAACAGCCCCCCCCCGTATCAACATTTTCATTCCAGCCCCTCCCTCCTGTGCCCCCATTCCTTATCCTGTCTTACTTCCTGCCAGTTCAGACTTACAGCTTTAGCACCCCACCCCCGGAGGGGGGTGCGGGTGGGGAATCACAGGAGCCCAGTGGTGAAATCCAATTTTTTTTACTACCGGTTCTGTGGGCATGGCTTGGTGGGCGTGGCAGGGGAAGGATACTGCAAAATCTCCATTCCCACCCCACTCTGGGGCCAGCCGGAGGTGGTATTTGCTGGTTCTCTGAACTACTCAAAATTTCCGCTACCGGTTCTCCAGAACCTGTCAGAACCTGCTGGATTTCACCCCTGCAGGAGCCTACTTTAATGCAAAGTACCTTGGACAGAACCTGGGGGGGGTCTTTTGCAAGGAGAGGCTCCCCATCAACAGGCCCCCCCTCCTCACCACTCATCCCTGCTCCAGGGCTGCCCCACTTACCTCCCCTAAGAGGGGACGGAGGAGGGGGCCTTGGGGGTCTCCCCACTCCTTGTGCCTGAGTGTCGGCCTTGAATGCAGAGACAATTCTAAACCCAGCAGGTTCATCTTTGCACAGCTGCTTGCTTATTATAGGACAATTCTGGGGTTTCCCGTCGTGAAACCCAAAAAAAGAAACACCAGCGTGATTTTTTTTAAATTGGTGGCAGACAGAATGGAGTAATCGGAGCCTGCAGGCGGAGTGGAGCTTCCTGCCTAAATTGGGGGGTGGGGGGTGGGGGAGACACTCCGGCAAGGAAGCTGGTGATGGAAGGAAGGGCTGGGGGGTTCGGGGATCCCCAAATACAGGTCGTCCTCGACTTACGACCGCAATTCAGCCCAACATTTCTGTTGTTAAGTGAGACACTTGTTAAGTGAGTTTTGCCCCATTTTACAACCTTTCTTGCCACCGTCGTTCAGTGAATCGCTGCAGATGATGAGTTAGTAACCCGGTGGTTAAGTGAATCTGGTTTCCCCGTTGACTTTCCTTGGCAGAAGATGGCATGAATTTTGACCATGTGTCCATGGGGATGCTACCACGGTCACAACTGTGGGAAACGGTCCAAAGTCACTTTTTTCAGTGCCGTTGTAACTTGGAATGGTCACTAAACAAACTGTTGTAAGTCGAGGACTATCTGTACTCTAACTGGTGGTCTTCCTAGCACCTGCCACTGACGGAGAAGTCGGCTGCCCCTTTGGTGGGCCACGAAGCCCTGCAGCTCTCCCAAAGGCCCCAGGCTGGAGGGGGGGGTCCTTTGGCTCCGCCTCCTCTGGGTTTCTCAGCTGTCTCACAGGCTACCTGGAGAAATTCACCCTGGGACCAGCAGCTGCAGCCCCCCCCTCCCCAATTGACAAGCATCTCTGGACAGCCTCCCCTTCTCACCCGGCTGGGGATCTCCCTCCCGCTGCTCTGCCACGCCCTGTTGACTCTCTGAGGAGTCTTGGCTGATGGGCAAGAAGTCTGCAAACGGCCTTCAGGCCCAGGGCTGCTGTGGAGTGAGCGATGCCTTGAGGGAAACGTAATTGGGAAGAAAGGCCGGGCAGGCAGGAAGTGTTTTGCCACAAGAGCAGTGCAAAAATGAGGCTTTTGAGGGTGGAAGGAGGGATTCGCCTGCTCTCGAGCCCTGCTGGGTTGGTTCATGGCCATTCTCCTTCTCTCTAAATCAGGGGCTTAATAGCCACACGCTGGGCTGGGAAGCTTGTGGTCCTTCTACATCCCATCCTTCCCCCATTAGCGCTCTGCCTTGCACTCCGGCTCCCATGATCCTTTGCTAGCCGAGCCGAGGCATGGAACTGTGACTGTTGAAGTCTAAAGCCTCTGGAAGTTATTCGGGTGCCCCCCTCTGCCTGCCCAGGTTTTCTTCATTTCAGCTCAATTCATTTCAGTTTAGATGCCCAGAAAGCACCAGCTGAGGACTTCCCAGGTGGGAAAATGTCCCGGGAGCTCCGGCAGAGTGCAAAGTCGCCTTGGAGAAGCTTCTGAGGTGGCTGGATGAAAGCCAAAAAGATGTCTAGCTATCGACGTGCCCAGAGGCAAAAGGATAGTTGAGATGGCAAATTTATGTATGCCATTGATGAAGGGAAAGTCGGAACTACGAACCGAGGCAAACTTGAAGTTGTCAGAGCAGGAATGACAAATCTGAGCTTTGACATTCTAGGAATCATTGGACTAAAAAGACTGGAATTCGTTAGCTCCTCTCAGAGGAGAAGCAGGTCTTGCGCTGTGGACAAAATAACCAAAGAGGAAACGGAGCCCCCATCACTAACGGCAATGGATTTCCAAGTCAATGCTTGGACCCCGAAGGACGGAATGGCCCCATTCGGAGTCCAAGGCAAGCCTTAGTCTGGTGGTGACCCAAATCCCACCACCGTTGAAGAAGAAGCCAAAGCTGACCAACTCTAGGGCAAATTGCGATATTTGTGGGCACAAGACCATAAATAAATAAACATGGACATAAATAACAAGTATCTACTAATCACGGTTCAAAATTGGCAGTAGACAGCATTTGGAATAATGAGAACATGTGCTGCGCCAAAGGAGACAGACTCACAAGAAAATAAATAGCACGCACCAGTGGTGAAATCCATTTTTTTTTACTACCGGTTCTGTGGGCGTGGCTTGGTGGGCGTGGAAGGGCAAAATCTCCATTCCCACCCCACTCCAGGGGAAGGATACTGCAAAATCTCCATTCCCACCCCACTCCAGGGGAAGGATATTGCAAAATCCCCATTCCCTCCCTACTCCTGGGGCCAGCCAGAGGTGGTATTTGCCGGTTCTCCGAACTACTCAAAATTTCCGCTACCGGTTCTCCAGAACCTGTCAGAACCTGCTGGATTTCACCCCTGGCACGCACCTTCTTCCAACAGCCCAAAGACAGCTCTGCCCTGGACTTCATTGGATGGATGACACTGAATTGAAACTGCTATTTACTCAGCAGACAGAGATGGAGAAACCCTATTTAGTTGCCCAAAACAAGAACAACTTGGTGTGGCTCAGATCAGAAGCTCCTGGCCAAGCACGAGATGGGTGAGCATTTAGATCTTGTGGGAGAACGTGTGCTTTTGGGTACCCCTGAGTTGTCCAGGGCTTGAAGATCATCTACTCTGGCCATTTCTCAACTTCATCCTCCCTCCTCCCCAACCCTGGCCAGCAAAATGTGGACCATGATGGCTAAAAGGAGGCAAACTCATTAGGGTGAAGATTTTCTATCTTTGGATGCGGAGAGAGGATATTCGTAGCATGGATACTTTTAAGAGTAACCGCCTTGTGGTCTAAAGCCCAGTGTCCAGTCCATGGGCTGAAGAGTCAGGACAGTCTTGTCCCTTCCCCAGATCTTAAAAAGGATCAACTCTGCACCCCCAGCCTTAAGGCTCAAGCCTTATTATCACCCCATCTTTCACTTGCCTTATTTTTATGTCTAGGTAACCAAGGAGATGGAGCATTCTGCTTATTTTATAGTAAGCAATAAAGAGAATTTTAATTGTTCCTTACACTTTTAGAGTTCCCAGACCTGCATTTGCTGAAATAGGACATTAGTCTCCTCTCCTCCCCCACCCCCTTTTATCAGCAGAGCATAATGTGAGGTGGTTAGGAAAAGATGTTCTGTTTTTGAAGGAATGCATAATTTTGCTATTTTTTTTAAAAAAGTCTGTTAACTGACATTCTCAGCGCTTCCAGAACTTTGAAACGTTAAGTGTGAAGGTGAAAAAGAAAGCACTCCGTGATTGATTTGAGGCCTTCTCTGGGCTGCTTCTGCATGCTCACAATTCTTCCGTCAATGTGCCGTCTCCAATGTGCCTGGCATCGCCTCCTCTGCCAAATTGCAGAGCCGGAGCAGCAGGTGGCCGTCCCGCTAAACTTGCAAATCGCTAGCAGCAAGGGTTCCGCCTGCTGGGTTTTCGGTTGCCCTTTTCCGTGTTTGGCTATTCTTCCCACGTTGCCTCTTGGCTTCCTGCTTGCACGTCCGATGGCCTTGACATCCTTCGGATCCCTGGCTGTGGGTGATTCACAGGGTGAGGGAGGGGAGCGAGCGGCCTTCTGCCAGGCATCATAGCTGGGTAGGGGGTGGTAGAGAAGGAGGGCTCCCATTGCTGGGCAAGTGGCCTTGCGTTTGATGAACGAAGTGGGCAGACGCCTCTCGGTCCAGCCCTCTCCGACTTCACGGACGTAATCATGTTTTCATTTCATGCTCTGGAGATTGCGATGGAAGGTGATGCTTGGTGGTTCTTATCTGAACCAGGAGTGCACGTTATCTGAATATTTTTGTAGCTGCAGTTACTAAAATTAGCTTCCTCCTTATCGTCTTGCGCTTTTGAGTTAGGCCAAGTTCTAAGAGTCATGTGGGTTTAAAGCTGGTTTATACGATAAGACCCATCGGTGGAGAAAGAGATCCGGGGCACAATTGGCCGTTTCCAATCTCAGCATTAGACCTTGGCTTGGATCACAAAGGATGAGTCCCTGCTTACTTGTATTCTGCTGGTTTGGAGCTCAACCAGGTTATGCTTTCAAGGCCGAACCAACATTTCTGCAGTGTTGAACGTCTATCCCACCCAGGGTTGGGTTCTAACTTACCTCGCCGCCGGTTTGCTTCCTCCCGCGCCGTGTGGCTGCGCGCACATTGTGCGCCGCATGGCCACGCCACGCGGGTGCGTGCATGTGCATGCGCATGCGCAGTGATGAAAATTCACAATTTTTTTTTTAAAAAAAGAGCCAGAAACAAGATGGTGGCGCATGCGCAGTGCTGGGGACTCGGCTTCTGCGCATGTGCAGAAGAAAAAAAAATAGCAAAAAATCCCCCCCCAAAAACCCCCCCAAAAAAAACTCCAAAAAAAAAGATGGCGGCGTCCACGGACCGGCACCGACAGAACTGGCTCCGTGACGTCACCAGCGGTTTGCTACAGGTTCTATAGAACCGGTGCGAACCGGGAGGAACCCACCTCTGATCCCACCTTAGAATCCTGCTGGGATGAAGTGTTGGATCTTATGTTATCCTTGTGCTCCGTCTGCTTATCTGTGTGACGGGATAGGATATCTGTCGATGCAGATCTTGTCCAGTGGTACCCATCCAAACCAGTTCCTCTCAATTACTTCCATCATTGTTCTACCACCCCCTTAAAAATGATGCATATTCTGAAGTTATAAAATCTCTGACAGTCTAGATTTTGTTTCCTCTGTGTAAGGGAAGACATTATCAGCTTTAGTCAAAGGATACCATGCTGGTAGTTTCATTTCACAGTTGAATTTCTTTAATTACCTTGGAAGGTGGATATTTTTCCTGTTCAGTTTTTGCCATCAAGCAGCAAAAACTGGATGCAAAGAGCAAGGAATTTTCGGTGATTGAAATCTTTTTTTAAAATGTGGTGTTATTTTTGTCTGCAGAAAGGATGATAAAAGGCACTAAAGAAAAGCGTAGTAGAAGACCATACATTTCAGAAGAATTCCTATCCTATGGCTTAAAATAATAGCTAGATATACAGTTGTAAATGTGTTATTTTGAAATGCAATCTTGGAGCGAATAGATAGAACAACTATAGAATGTAACATGCATTTACCTTCTCCAATGAGTAGTTAACAGGAAGTAAATATGATTCAAGTGGACTTTCAGGTGTAGTTTTGCTTCCACCAGAACTACTCTATGGCTTGTTTTAATCTGAAACAGAATAATTTGGGGTGGGTGAAGAATACCTCTCTATTTAATCAAACAGTTTTGTAGAGAGGTGAGAATCATGAAGCAAAAACTGGCTTTGGGCAGTGTGCTTCCACCTTGGCAACTTCAAGATGGGTGGACTTCAACCCCCATGGTGGCTGGGGGGGGGGGAATTTGGCCCGTTCAGACAACTGGCAGCATCAGAGTTCTGCCAGTTAAGCAGCCAGAGATACGTTTCCTGCGCAGGTCTCTCCACCTGCTGCTCCTGGGTGTTTCTGGAGCCATGGCTTCACCTGCCTGGAGGAGCTCAGGAGACTCTTTGGAAAACTCTCACTGGACTCCTTGCTCTGTCTTGGCCTTGCCACCAGCTTGCCACGTGCTGTGGCCATCTCTCTGTGCCACTGGAATGGTACGAATGGGGCTGAATTATTAAAAGACCATTACAGTCGAAGAAAGCATGCCGGTTTGACAGAGGGACCTGCATTCCACGAGGACAACAGATGCAAAAGAACAGTTGGGATGGCCTGCCTAATCCTAGAAGATAGTTACCCACGAAAGTGAGTCTCACATTGAGGTTGGGTTTGATCCCTCAAAGCCAGGGCAACCCCTTTCCCAAAAGTGAAGTGCTAATACCACTTTATAATGCCTTGGTAAGGCCACACTTGGAATACTGCATTCAGTTTTGGTCGCCACGATGTAAAAAGGATGTCGAGACTCTAGAAAGAGTGCAGAGAAGAGCAACAAAGTTGATTAGGGGACTGGAGGCTAAAACATATAAAGAACGGTTGCTGGAACTGGGTATGTCTAGTTTGGTGAAAAGAAGGACTAGGGGAGACATGATAGCAGTGTTCCAATATCTCAAGGGCTGCCACAAAGAAGAGGGAGTCAAGCTATTCTCCAAAGCACCTGAGGGTAGAACAAGAAGCAATGGGTGGAAACTAATCAAGAACTAAGGAGAAATTTCCTGACAGAACAATTCATTAATCAGTGGAATGGCATGTTTTCAGAAGTTGTAGGTGCAATAATACTGGAGTTTCTTAAGAAGAGTTTGGACAGCCATCTGTCCAGAATGGTATAGGGTCTCCTGCTTGCACAAGGGGTTGGACTAG
>QLTV01003123.1:907482-942108 GCA_003457575.1 Thermophis baileyi
ATTCTATTCTATTCTATTCTATTCTATTCTATTCTATTCTATTCCATTCTATTCTATTCCATTCTATTCCATTCCATTCCATTCTTATTCTATTCTTATTCTATTCTATTCTATTCTATTCTATTCTATTCTATTCTATTCTATTCTATTCTATTCTATTCTACTCTACTCTACTCTACTCTACTCTACTCTACTCTAAAACAAACCCAACCGACACTCATCTTGCAGGGGGGGGAACGCTTTCCCCAAGCAAAGTTAGTCAAGGCTGCCCCTTCCCTTCATTTGAGGGAGAAGGTTCTCCTGATCTCGTTGCTCTCGTGGTTGAGATGAAGCCCTTCAAGCCCTGCAGTCACCTGCCAGGTTGAACGCCAGAACCAACGGCTAGCAAAATGAGAGGAGAGGCGAAATGCACTTGTCTCACCCATCCTGGCAGTCACAGGGATCCTGTTTTTTCCTTCTTTCCTTGTCTATTTTGTGAGCGGATTTGACAATGTTCCTTTGGCTTTTGAATTTATTATATCTTCTTTCTGCCACCTGGCGCTCCTCCAAGTGCTGTGGCTGGGCATTCATTGTTTTGCTTTCTCCCTCCCAGCCTTCCGAAGGCAGTTTCAGAAATTCATACGAGAGCGATAAGGTTCTTGCATGCAGAACATGCCCATTTTCTGGTACACAAAGTTCCAACCGGCTAATTTGTCAACTTCCAAGATTTACAACCTAATTTCAAAGAAGTTTCAAACTTAAGAAATAATTACAGAGCTGGGAAGCCACTTCCACCCCCATTCCTTAAAGTTTCATTTCAGCTAAAATAGGCTTGCAAGTCCTGTTGTATTCAGAACGTTCCACTTGCTTTCCGCCTTCGGTTCAAGGGGAGTTTCTCCTCGGCTCCAGATAAGATAGCCCACACGCTGAAGGTACATTGTGCACAAAATGTCAATTCCTAGGTCTAGAATTGCTGATCCAGGAGAAACATCAACATGAGAGACTTTGCCTTGGTGTCCATTTGCTTCGTGCAACTGCGGAGATGACTTCCCCAAAGGACAAGATCTGATGGTCTACCTCCCAGCCTCCGTTGCTGCCTTGTAACAAAGGCATTTTGTAGAAATGACTGCATGTTACTTTGCTGTAATTGTTTAAGCTGCCGTAGTCTTCTCTTCCAGTTTCTTCAATGCAACATGGGATTATTTTTATACCTAAATCTTTGTTTTATCCCATTTTTGATGAATTATATTTAGCCTCAAGAGGATTAATCTTTCAGAACTGCTCTTGTCCTTTACTTACACAGATTGATACTTGACATGATTGGAGTTTAGTGGCCCTTTTAGAACTAAAGATCCAAAGGCCAACCTCTTAAGAGTTGGGGGTCTTCTAGACATTGACTCCCTTCAACCTTCTTAAGACCTTAACAGTCTGGCAACAGTGTTCTTATATCATAGCGAGAGAATTCTGTTGTATCTCAGATTATAAAGATTGGGCCCTCAGCCCCTTGCTTGCTGACTTGGGGTGTCAGAATTATCCCTCTTAATTCCACTGAGTTTCTTCCATTTCCAGCATCAAGTACAAGGACTCGTTTCCACACTGACTGATTAAAAAAAAAATACATCCCTGTGATTATTCTGGCTGGGAGTTCCGGATTAACTCAACCTATCTGAAGGGACTCCAGTCTTGGAAATCTGCTCCAAGGCATAATGCTGCATATTGGCCAAATTGAAAAGGACTTCTTTAATATTTCCATTTGATCCAACTTCAGCGATGACCAAGAGCGTCTCTGAAGGACCATTCCTGGAAAAACCTTCCCAAGTGGTTCTCTTTCAACTGCTATCTTGGATTTGTCTACTCCTTTAATGTGATTGAGTTTCAGCCAGCAAAGTTGTTTGATTGCCTGAAGGAACTTCGAGGGCAGAGGGTGGCCTTCTAAAGGAAGCCTTAGAAAGTTCTCCAGTGGGCAAAACATAAAACATTGAGCTGGCTGTCCAGCATTTCAGACCAGAAGAATAACTTGTAATCTTTCTTAAAGAGGCTTTTTAGCCCCTTGGCTTTTAGGTTTCTCTCTTTTCAGATTAATTATAAAAAGGAGACCTTCCCCAAGCTCTTGGCTTCACTGGTTATCAAGAGCCGGGCAGAATTTTCTTGGTAGACAAGAGACATTGCAGGGCAGCAGGAACAAACCAAGGGCGAGAGGAAGATCTGAAGAAGTAGAAGTCAAGAATTGCCCTTGTACGCAGTTTGGCTGTTGATCCCACCAAAGAGGCAGATTGTCGAGAGTTTTATACAAATGCAAAATGGTGTGCGTTGCGTGTCCTCTGAGCTTTTAGTCCAGTATGGTCTACTGCTAGCTTCCTCAACTTGGTGACCTCTTCTGGGCTGGCCTACAAGTCAAAAACTCCCAGCAGCCCAGCTAATAGGACTATTGCAGAGGTCGGTTCCTACCGGTTCTAACCGGTTCTTTAGAACCGTTAGTAGCTCGGCGATGACGTCACGGAGCCGGTTCCGTCGGTGTCTCCGTGGGCGCCACCATCTTGGATTTTGCTTCTGCGCATGTGCAGAAGCTATTTTTTGATTGCTGCGTGCGTATGGTGCGACCCTGAGCAAACCAGCAGCAAAAGGTTCCAGAACCCACCCCTGGACTATTGGATTGGCAATTTGTGGGGATTGACAACTTGACAAGGGCTACCAAAGGAATGGAAGAGGCTTTGAGGTAGCCATAGTTAGACAGTGAAAGCAACATGAGGTACAAGTGCAACTGCTTTGGTCTCCGTGTGCTTGCGAGGGGGAGAGAGAAGACGAGAAGTTCCTGACTCAAAGAAGGACATGGTTCCTCCAGGTGCAACTCCAGGAATTTTCTTATCACCTGGGTGGCACCTGGGAATTTGCAGCTTTGCTTTTCAGCCCCCTGGGATTGCAACCTCTGAGATTAGGAGAGCTCATTAGTGCAACTTGATCTCATCCCTCAGGCTAATTAACAGCCTGCCAAAAGCCCAGATCTTATGGCAGTGTGAGAGTGTGATGTGAGAGGTGGTGCTACCACCGTCATTTCAAATTGGCACCGCTGGGAGAAGCACCCCAAAAGGAATCTTTGCTGAGATGATAACATTTGCTTCCAAGGGAGAAACCATCACCTTTGGTGTTCAAACATTCCCGACGTGGATCCTGGAGGAACACCTCAGACCTCTTTGAGAAAATGGCCAGGCCTCTTTGTGCAGCTCCTGTTCCAATTATCCTCTAGTCAGGACATTATCTAGAATAATGTTAAAAACTTTTCCTGCCCATCACCCCATGACCAAAAGATCCCTCCTGAGTGGAGGTGCTGGAATGAAAGCTTTGAGATCTTCCATCCATGTGCAAACGAACCGTTGAACTTTCAGAGGTGACTTTGTGCTGGTTCTCCACTTGTGCCAGCAAGTCTAGTGATTTCTCCAATGGACAGCAGGCCTTCTCCAGAATTTTGGGCAGAGAGAAAGAGAGAGAGTCGTCTTCTTGCCTGCCTACCTGAGACTCTGCAACTGGACCTGAGTCCTTCTCCACACACGTCTTGCTCCTTTGAGATCCTTCTATTGGGCCACTTTTGGTGGTAAGGCAAGCTTAAAGCTCCATGTTTTTAAGGACTGAAGAGACCCCAGGAATTGATGTATCAGTGATCAAGTTGTTCTTACTGCAGGCCGTTCAAATCCATCCCTTAGTCTGTTTATCTTCTATGTTTTTTGCAAAGACTATATTGTGTGTCCAGATTTTGCAGGAATATGGCTCCTTTCAGGGACCAAGTCGGTGGAACCTCCTTTCTCCTAATCTGCAAGCCTTCTCGGGGTTTTCCTGATGAAGGTTGAGGGCTGCCACCTCCTTTGCATCAAGGATTTCATTGGCATTTCCTGCCACAAGACGAGAGGGACACGAGGGTCATAACTCACTCCGATTCTCCCTTCAGTCGGCTGAATTCCATTAGCCACGTTTACATTTACTGCCTCAGATTATCGCAGTAGCCGCTTCCTTAATTTTATTACTGCACACCACAATTTTCTCTAGGGCTGTTTTTGAAATTGGCCACTCTCCTGAAGTCTCCTATTTCTTCCATTCCTTTGTGCCTGGGCTTCTCATGAATCTCCAAGGGGACCTGGGGCAAAAGGGGACAATGGGACAGCAATTGAATAAGATAGTGCCTGAGACCCCCACCCTGCAGCCCAGGACCATGGTCTTCCCAGGGCTCTGCCTTCAGCCCCCCAACCAAATCAGGGGGTCAAGTTCTGAGGTAGAACCAAGAAGGTCCTCCTTGCAGACTTAACGGGATTCTGCCCTGTCTGGGAGTAGAAAATAAAATGTCTTGACTTAGAACCCAAGTCCTGTTGAGGGACATAATCATCCATATCGTTTTCTTGGTGGTAATACGGTAAGGCAGGGATGTTCAACCTTGGACACTTTAAGACTTGTGGACTTCAACTCCGAGAATTATCTGCAGGTTTGAAAGTGGCCAAGGCTGGGCACCCCTGCTCTAAGGGATGTTCCTCAGCCTTCTTCCAGATGTTTTCAGCTTCCCGATCTAAACCGATGATCCTAGGATGGGGCAGCTTCCTGTTTCCTGACTTGGCCTACCTCAAAGGGCTGTCACTTCCTTCCAGGTGATCAAGGCTCCTCATTGGAGCCGATAGACTGGACTGGGTCTGTTTTGTAGTTTCTGCACCCTTCTCCTCCACCCCCCAAAATGTTCTCCAAGACATATGGCATCTTTACTGGGTTGCACTGTGTGTGTGTGTGTGTGTGTGTGTGTGTGTGTGTGTGTGTGTGTGTGTTTGACTGCCAAATATAACCATGGCAAGGAGTGCAACAACTCCTCTCCCAAAAAAACCCAGGCTGGGTGTGAAGGCCAGGTGGTTGCGCATAATTTTTCTCATATTTCAGAAAAGGTGACGATTTGTACAGCAGCCTTAAAACCAACTTCTCCGACTCGCTTTGCAGGAGGGGGCTGCTCGGCGCGCATCCCCCTTCTCAACCCAGCTGGACCTGGCCTGCAGGGTCTTCTCGCCTTCTCCTTGCCATGCTCCTTTGTGGAGACGGTTGTATCTCAATTTGCTGCCCCCACTCGTTTGCAGAAGCCTCCCTCCCCAAGGTTGAAACTGGCTGGTGATTGCTGGGAGAGACTCTGTGTGTGTCTGTGTGTCTGTGTGTCGGTGTCTGTGTGTGTGTGTGTGTGTGTGTGTGTGCCCTGTGGGTTACGATTTGTGCAAAGGCCCCGTCTGTCTGGTTGTCGTTGACGTGATTGTTGTAGAATCCCTCTGGGCTTCCTATGCCCACCTTGGCTTTGGAAGGACCTGAAGTTTGGATTCCTTGGGCTGTAATCCTTAGCAAGGGAATTGGAAAGGGGGTGGGGGGGGGGAGGAAAGAGTCTCTGAGGGGGAAGAGTATTTTAGGCAATGCTCTCCTGCAGGCTGAGCTGCTATAAAATCTGCCCTTTAATGGCATCCTACATCTAGTGCAGTCTTCTGCAACCCAGCTCTGCCCAGATGCCATGGGTTACAAGGCCCATCGTCCTTAGTCCAGGTTCGTTGTGTCCTGGGGGGCAGCCCGGGGAAGATGCCTCCCTTAGAAAGCTCCAAACTCAGGTTCTCGTTACCCCCCACCCCCCCAGCCTTCCTTCTCCGCTTAAATTCTGACATTGTATTCCTCTGAGAAGGGAAGGGCGGTGGATTTAATTTCCGCAGATGTTTGCACTTGGAGGAGAACTTCCCTGTCATAGAAGGCAGGAGATGTGAACACATTTATTCTTTGAATTATTTACTGTCCGTGGATTGAAAGGACGATGCCAGAGTCCCCTTCCTTGCAGAAGCAAATGGTCGCATGTCTGCTTGGAAATTAGAAATTAGGGGTGGTGTATATTTGGGTTGGGCCTTCTCTAAATTTTCCCCTTTCACCTCTTTGATGGGAAAGGAAAAAGGTTTTTAATGACATTTAGACCCCACGTAGGCTGGGTCTGCCCTGCAGTTTTGGGGGTTGCCTGGTGGGGCAGAAGGGCAGGTGTTGGGGCCAGTTGTCTGCAAGGGTTTGAGGCCCACCTTCTCTCCCTTTAGAGACGTCCATATTTAAGAAGCTAAAAGCTGCTGGCCAAAGCTTCAACTGCTCCCCTAGGTAGGAAGCCAGACGTCCCTGACCTTCTCTTCAGTCCCTGCCTGACCACCTGGGGCGTCACCGGGAAATGCTTGATTTCTGTATAAAAGTCATCCTTGATATGGCTTGATTAGAAAATAAACGTGGCTGTTTATGTATCGGGGATGAAGCAAAGCAGCGATCTGGAACGTTACTGGATTTCTTTCTGCATCTAGAAATGGTTTCTAGACATTTGGGTTCAATTCTGAAGTCCAGATGTGGAGACACCAGGCAGCCCCCCGACAGCTGTGTGGGCTGCACAGTGGACCTCTAACTTGGGTCCAAGAAGCTGCTCCTGGTTGAGCTGGTTTCCAAAGCCCTTTATGAACTCCAGCCTTTCGTGCAAGTCCTCCTCGGTCTATTCTTCCCCGCCGTATGACTCCCACTCTTACAATTATCTCTGCTTAAATATCGGTGCCTGGTTTTCTGGTTAATTAAGGGAACCTTTTGTTCAAGGGCTCGGAGTTTTTCTCCATGTAGAAGAGAACCAGCTGGTGCTTTAAGTAAAGCTTTGGATTGAGTCTCGCTCGCACTCGGGAACGTAGAAGGTCCTTGGTCACGGCTGTCTTTCATGGGCCTAAAGATCTGGTTGTGTGAATTGTGCAGGGCTGCAACAAGTGTTTGATGCGGGTTTCCACCACCTCTTTGCTGGTTGAAGATGCACTGGAAAGGAGGTGGTTGCAAAGCGGGTCCAATCCACCCTTGGTGCTTTGAGGGAGGGCATCTTCTCTGCCTTATGGAGCCAAGAGATCACTTGCAGCCGGATAGTTCTGTGCAGGGGTTGAAGGACACCAAAGGGTCAATGCATATCTTGATGGGTCTTCTCTGGCCCGGTCCACAAAAATGCCAGCTGGTTCCTGCATCACCCTCAAGATGAGTCAACGCATCTGGATTTTGCACAGCCCTTTGTGGTCTTCTGGAATCTTCTCCCATTTGGTCCAATTGCTTCTTCCCTTGTTGGTTGCCTTTGCAACTGAGCAATCCCAGGGGCCTCCCCTCACCCAATCCCAGGACAGAGGTCCCCTGGTAGACCTTCCTATCTCCTCACTCGCAACCTGCTGCCTCGTGAAGACCCTCCACAAGCCATGTGGAACCAGACCTGCTTCCAGTCTTCGTTGCAGAGAGAGTTTGCTCTTCTGCCCGCTGGGTTGCGCATCCACCAAGAAGTCTCCTCCTAATAGCTTTAGCGAAAGAGGCTTTGGCAAATGAGGGGGTGGCCGTTTGCGTGGCGCCTTCCAAAGTCAAATGAAATTCACGTTCAAGCGATTTCCTAAAATGGAACTGCAATGCAAATTCAGGCACTAAAGGGAAAACAGGCCCTCAAAGGGCAGCCGTTTGTCGAAATGAAAGATTATTGTGCTGGCACTTTTGATTCTTTAGCCTCTATTTTAATTTCTCAGGCCCTCACATTCAGAACCCGAGTGGTGGAATTTAATTAAGCAAATTGGTTTATTCAGCTAGGATTCACAGGCCTGGTCTAGGATGCCTGTTGACTTCTGCTGAAGTCGGACCAGAGGATCAACGGTTCAGAAACAGCCAAGAGAGTTCCTTCCTTGGGCTCATGCTGGGCGACCAGCAAAACGGGCTGGGTTTCTGAATGTGGGGCAAGCGGATGGAATAATCTTGGCTCAGCTGGAGGAGAGAAAAGCTTTGGACGTAGCAGAAGAAGGTCCTGTAGATTCTCCAGGATCTTCATCCAGCTGAGGGAACTTGCTGGAGCCACAGATCTGCCCTCTTCCTCAAGCCTGAGATTCCTTCACAGATTTCCCTGAAGCAATAGATCTAGCACAGGATACAGGATCACCCCAGGTGCTAAGATGTTGGGTTTGGGTTCCTGGCCCAGGGGATTAGCAAGCAGGTTTCTGTGCCAAAGGAGACCCCAGCTGGCTTATCAAACCACAGTATATAATGATTTTGAGCGACAGACGTGGGATTCACCTGGGAGAGAAAGGGTCCTCCGGCCTGCAGGGCTAGAGAGATACAGATCAGCTCTGATCCAATTCTAGCTGTTGATTGGATCTGATTTGACAGTTCAGATTTAATTCAGAAAATCCAGTTGATTTGATTTGACGCTTTGATTCAGAGTGTCAAGCCGGGTTGATTCAATTTTCCTAATCGATTCCAAAGCAGCTGATTTGATTATTCAGACTAAACACTTAATCCCGTTCTGAGATTCAATCACAGCGATTGCCACATCAAAGGCCATCTCTGCTGGCTCTAGGAGTCCTGCCTGGCCACACCTGACCCCACGGCTTTTGGGGCAGGGGGCTCATGTCTCTCCAGGAAGAGCAGGCGGGGGGTCTCTTGCAGGCCTGCAGGGCAGAGGGGCTGGTTTGCGAGCTTAAAGTGGGGGGGGGGGAACAGAGTAAACCCCCTTTTTTTCTTAGGATCTGGTCCTCCACACTCAAGGAAATGCAGAAGAAAGGGAGATACACTTGGCGAGAGCAGTTGGCACTGCCCTGGGGCTCTCAGCGGTGCTACTCCCACCCTTGTTTTGTCTTCTTTGAGCCAGAAGGACCCCTCCCCATGTTTTATGCAGCCTCTGCCCCCTTCCTCTTTTCTGGCTTGCGTTCTCTCTACATCCACTTAATTTTTCAGGGACAACAGCGAGTTCCAGATTTGGCTTTCATAAGACAGCAGGAGAGGTTATTCAGTTTCTGTCACTTGGGTTTTTTCTTGTAGCACTTCCTAAACCCTCGCTGTTGTGTGTTTGTGTGTATATGGGGGTGCGCTGCACAAATGGTGTGATGGTGCAGCTGAAAAGCAGCAGCCACAGCGGCAGCCCAGGTGGTAGCCAGGTTATTGTAGGCCTGAAGCTTCATTCATTCATTCATTCATTCATTCATTCATTCATTCATTCATTCATTCATTAATTCACCTGTCCCATTTCTTCATCCCAGGTATACAGCCAGCCATCTCCCATCCGTGATTTGCAAGCCAGCCGAGCAGGAGGGGAAGAGGGAAACCTTCGGGGGCTGGGATGAATATTAATGCCCAGGGAGATGGAAGGAGAAAGTGGGATCTCTCCATGCAGAAAACCAGTCGGTGATTAATCATTTGCTGTAACTTGTAACTGCAGAAACCAAAGCAATCGGCAGAATGTGAAAGAATCATCAAGGGAAGAAAAGCGTTAGAATAATATCTTTGTTTCGGTAGCAGGGATGGGTAACTCCCCAGCCCTTCTCTCCATTGCTCTGTGCTTCATCTTGTTACGTGGGCTCCCTCGCTCGCTCGTGACGGGTCCACCAAAGTCCGATCTCTCCTTGTGGCCTGAATGCCTCCCCCCCCCCGTGCTGCCTTCGTTCGTATGCATCTCCCATCTTCTAGCAGAATACGAGGGTCTCTTTGCCTGTCAGCCTCATGTCAGCCCTGACTCATTTTGCTGCCATCTGGGCATTGAAGCTCCTCTCGATTCTCCTCCGGCCTCCTCTTCCCCCTTCTTTCTAGAGGCAGGGACGGCTCTTTGGCCCCACCGTAGAGATTGCAAAGCGATTGCCATGCTACCAATTCCTAGCAGGGAAGCCAGGAGTCTGCCAGTCGGTGATGCCCAGTGTCCACCCTCCCAGAGACATAACACGGGGCCTTTGGGGTCTGAGTAATCCCCCACACCTCCGTTTTGAGGGATGAAGGAGAAGGAGAGCCATCAGGACCACAGTAGGAGAAGGAAGGAGACCTGAGTCACAGACTATCCATGAGGTGGATGTCCACTACTGCCATTTCAGTTTCCTCTACCCATCTTTGGCGTGCTTTTCCACCCCTTGTATGAGGGCCTCCTCTGAAGGAAAGTGGGGTGGCCAACAGCAGATGTTGGGGTACAGCGGTGATGAGACATCAGGTCCTGGGGGACTTGCCACCTTCACGTGGGTTGGAGGAGGACATCCTGGAATCAAAGCAAGATCCACCTCCCAGCTCTCCTGGAATAACCTCTCCATCTTGTCCCCCAGTAAACTGTAAGAAACCTTCAATCATGGTCTCTCCTTCCATCATACATTTTCTCTAAATCTTCCAGAAGTGGAAGAGGAAGATCTTTTCTCTTCATGCATGATTAATAACTGGGAGCAGAGAACATCTCGTTCTATGCAGAGGCTCCTTATCTGAATTCATGTAGAAACTCTCTTGAGGCCAGGGAGGTTAATTTTTAGCAGCAGGATGCCATAATGTTAGAAATTTATTAATAAGAGAGGGAACAGAGCGAGTAGACAGAAGAGGCGATTTCTTTTGAAGGAAACGATAAACTCGGCAGTGACTGGGTGATCCAATTCAGGAGGAGGAGGAGAAGAATGGACCCGGTGGAACAGGGATCCATCTTCTTCCCTTGATCTCAAGATCTAGAGCCGTGATGGCGAACCTATGGCATGCGTGCCACAGGTGGCACGTGGAGCCATATCTGAGGCCACGCAAGGCGCTGCCCTATGTCAGCTCCAGTGCGCATGTGCGCGCTGGCCAGCTGATTTTTGGCCTTCCAGAGGGCGGGGGGAGGTCGTTTTTGCCTTCCCCAGGCTTCAGGAAAGCCTTCGGAGCCTGTGGATGGCGAAAAACTGACCCAACGGCCCAACCGGAAGTTCGGAAATGAACTTCCGGTTGGGCCATTGGGCCGTTTTTCACCCTCCCCAGGCTTCAGGAGGCTTTCCTGAAGCCTGGGGAAGGTGAAAACGACCTCCCCCCGCCCTCTGGAAGGCCGAAAATCAGTTGGAATCCGTTTTTCGCCATCCACAGGCTCCGGAGGCTTGTGAGTCCTGCGCGCATGCGCGGGGGAGGGAGCATGGGGGGGTTGTGCACGCATGCACGGGGGGAGGGCTTTGCATTATGGGTGTGGGCACGTACACGTGCACTATCGCGCGCGCGCCCTTTTGGCACCCGAGCAAAAAAAGGTTCACCATCACTGATCTAGAGGATCACACGATCTCCCCCATTCCTGCAGAACCATGGTGGCCAGGGAAAAGTGCCTCTGGAATGGCTTTCTTCTCCAAATATTTTCTTCTCCAAATGTCCAGCGTGTTGCGTTTTGACCTCAGCTATCCGATAGGGGCTGGGCTGCCCCCCTGGGTTCTTTTGGCCCTGGAGGTGCCTGGCCCAGGAAGCTAAGCTGAGAGACAGAAGGGAGGGGGGAGCTTTTTTGCCCACCTGTGGTTCCTTCTCTGTTTAGCTAAGGAAATACCTCTGAAAGGATGACCTAACAAGGCACAGGTGGTCTGCTCTCTTCTAAACGTTGTGTCACAAATCCACAGATACTTTTATAAACGCATATTTGAGAAGAAATATGTTCACACATCCTCCTTTAAATGGAAGCGGTGGACCTGTGAACGTCTGTGAACATGACACAGCATAAGAAACTGGCAACTTGATGGATAAATGACCCATTTTTCTCCACTTATGCGACTCAAGTATTCGGTCTGCCAGATAAACCTGTATGAGGGAATTTTTTTTTTTTACCAGGGTTTCAAGCGCTGAGATTAACCATTTAAGCAGCTCCAAGTCTCCTTGACTTGGGGATGAGAAAGTTGAGAATGAGGAGCAGGGGCTGAGCTGGGTGGAACTGCAACCGCGCATTTTGTCAGATGGAGCTCCAATCACCCTTTGAGAAATTCAAGAAAGGAAGCCTCGTGTCTTTTTCAGTAGCAAGAGCTCCCCCCCCCGACTCCCCACGTGAGAGGGGGAGAATTAGCATGCAGCCAGCCTCAGCAGAAGACAGAAATGGAGATTAATTATCAAAAGTGAGAGCTGCAAAAGCAATATTGTCTTGAAAGCTTGAGGGAGAACCTTTATCAATGATGCTTTATGGGCTGCCAAAGGAGGGAGAGAGTGATCAATCAATCAGGAGACCGTTTGTTAATCTTGGAAAGAGGAGTAGCCATATATTGGGAATTCTAGACTTGTGGAGATAAATGTACTCAGTATATCAGTTCTTGGCCAATGTTGCTTTTGTAGATTCCAGAACCTTCTTTGCTTATCTTTTTCCCCTCCCTGGTCCGATGGGGCTCTGGGTTAGCTTCTCATTGGCAGATGATAATAGATAATAATTCTTTAAACATCAGATTAGTCTCTTGCTTGTAGGCTGTAGCATAATAGTAGTGCTTTCTGGGTAGTCTAATGCAGTGTTTCTCAATCTTGGCCACTTTCAGATGTATGGACTTCAGCTCCCAGCATTCCCCAGCCAACTTCTCCATGTTGCCAGGGGAATTCTAGGAGTTGAAGTCCATGTAATTTAAAGGCGGCAAGGTTGAGAAACACTGACATAGATTACAGCTAAGTTGCTCAGTTGTTTCCCAGCTGCATCTAACCGGATTCCCAACTAGATTCAGCATAAACATACGCCTTAAAAAAAAAGTTAATTATGTTTATTTTTAAAAGAGAGGCAGCTGGAGACAATGTTTGTTATCATTACCTAAGATATTTCTCTTTCAACTGTGAAACATTGGAAGTTGGTAATATAATATTATAATATTTCTATTTTCACGTTTCTATTTAAAACAGCCAAAGTGGTATATCATAAATAAAGCCTCACCCAAGGATTTAAAAATAGCACAGGATCCTAAAATCCCAGGGAAAGCTGCTAAGGTACTCTCAAAGCCCAGTCTATTTGCTAGAGTTGGCTAACCAACCGGAGGGATTTTGGTATTCTCTCCAAAATGTCGCAGGCGAATTCCTGGACAATTTTTTGTGTAAGTGGAGCCCAGCTCAGAAAGCTAAATTAGCTTGAACTTGAGACCGACCAGCTGTAAATTTGGAATGCAGACCCTCCTTTTCGCCTGCCAACACAGCTGTCTGCAGAGATAAAGACCACTGCGTTGTACATGAGCTACATGGGATTTTAGAAAAGCTGGTTTTGATTTTTAATCTTTTCCCCCCCGTCCTCACAGTTGGATTGGAGATTGAAAATCATCTTAGGTAAATTGCTTTCGGGAGCACTTTAAAGCTATGCTGCTTCCCAGCAAATTCATTTAATGGAAAATTATTTGTAGGAATCATTTTCGGAAGGAGAGCTATGAGACAGCGAGCAGGTGGGTGGAAGGAGAAACAGGAGGAGCTGGGAACTGGCAGCCTCCTCAAAATGGGCAATGACATCATGACACACCGAGATGATGTCACTGTGGCTTCTCCTGGACACCAGCTCTCCCAAGTCCAAAAATGGATACTTACTATTTGCAAGGGGTAAGCTGTGCTTCACAAGTTCACTCCCTTGGTAGCGGTCAGTTTGGTGGTCTCTTGAATATCTAGGCCAGAATTCTCTCAGAAAAAGGGAAAAATAAAGAAAAATAATCTCACTAGCCAGAATATATCTCAGCTCAGTTTTATTCAATGCACAACATCCATTAAGGGGTGAGGGGACAAAACCCCCTCCTGTGTTTTCTGTTGTCATTATTTAATCACACTTCTAGCCAGAGTCAAATGTGGGCTTTCCAAGACATTATTATTTTTGGGGAGCTCTTTAGATAATTATGAATCAGGAATCTGGACTCTCTGTAGTTCACTGCTACTTGATAAACATTAATCGAATGAAAATGTGAAGACAGATGATGCCAAAGATGGTAGCAATTGTTGTTCGGTCTGAAGAACTATTGATGAGTTTATTTGATTCCCCGAATGGTAACTTTTAGATTATAACTCTCAAAAGAGCCGGTGGATTATGGGAACTGCATTCCAACAGATCCAAAAGGTGAAAATTGGAGAATAGCATCTGATTATGTAAGTCCAATGGCTCATCTGCCATGGCCTCCTTGCCCTTTGAGCCAACCGGGGGGGGGGGGGCCCCAGTCCTTCCTCTTCCATTGTTCTGCTCTGCAGCCAAAGTCAGGGACTCCTTCATTAACCTTCCCTCTTGCTGGAGTGAGAAATCGCTGGCGGGCTAAACCTTCTTGGGGGAGGAGTGCGAAGGAACAGTCCTGAATGCTAATTAACACCCAGGCGATGTCACTGTCTCTGGAGCCCAGGAGGGGGGGGGCTTCAGGGGGCCTGAGCTCCAGTCTTTCCTCTTGCATTGTTCTGCTCTGCAGCCAAAGTCAGGGACTCCTTCATTAACCTTCCCTCTTGCTGGAGTGAGAAATCGCTGGCGGGCTAAACCTTCTTGGGGGAGGAGTGCGAAGGAACAGTCCTGAATGCTAATTAACACCCAGGCGATGTCACTGTCTCTGGAGCCCAGGAGGGGGGGGGCTTCAGGGGGCCTGTTTGCATTGGCAGAGGAGTAACACGAGAACCTCCGTGGGAGGAGGAGGAGGAGTGGAAGCTGATTGAAGATGGATTCCAGCCTGGAGCCATTCTAGAATCGGTGGCCTGTCCTAACCACGGGGGAATAAACACATGCCTTTAATCTATCCTCTCTGAATGATGCTCACTTAGGAAGGATCTGGGTATCGAGGTTAAAGAGAAATATAAATAAGCTTCCTATTTCATTGTTCATCCTTCCTCTCCGAAAGAGGCAACTGAAGGACCCTTCCCATGGAAGGCTGCTCCATCTCCAGCTGTGATTTAAAAAAAGAAAAAAAAAAGACCATTATGCCTGATTGTGTGGTATCACAATATGATGGGGCTGAACCACCAGGAGGTAAAATTCAGGTAGAACTCACCCAGGATATCTGAATGCAGAACTTTTATTAAAGTTTTGAAAGCAATGGCAATCATGTTGGTCCATGGAGAAGCAGGAACTCTTAACCTGTTGTTGGAAACTCCTTCGTTTCGCCCAATAAAACTGGAGCAAACAAGGATGCAGCTTTGGTAGTTCTAGGATGAAGCAGCTATGAGGTTGTAGCCTGGATGCCTTTGGGAAAGGCAGGAGATTCCCCAACTATTCTTGAGGAGCTGTCCAGCAGTTCAGGACTTAGGTGGTCAAAGCTTCAGAGGAGCTGTCCAGCAAGAGATTTGCTAAGCCTAACCAGGATAAGACATCATCTGCCACCGTAGAAGCTTTGACTATCCTGCTGTGGCCTTTTTGGGCTGTCATCAGAACCTGAATATCTTGAACAATGCTCAGGCATAGCTTCACTCGAGGAAGATGTTCCACAGCCAGATGGGCAATGAAGTACTGACCAATATATTGACTCTGCTTCCAAGGTCTTAAAGGTGATCAGGAGGGGAAATACTTGTAATCAAGAACCAGTAAAGGTGTCCTAGTCCAGACTCCCCAATTTGATCAACTGCAGAGGTGGGGACATCAGCTTCTGGAATTCCCCAACCATTATGGTCCTTTTGGAGAATTCTAGGAAAGGGTTAGCAGTGGAGTCTTCCTTTTCCTAAGGAAATACCACTAGATTGAATATAGCCCAAAGGAATAAGGATAGAGTCTGGTGGAATCTCCATCTACAGCCTGCCTTGTCTTCTGGTCTTCAGGTGGTTATAGAGAGATTTTGTGAGCAAGCTCTCTGGATTGACTCCATGATCTATTCCTGGCCCAGTTCTTGTTTTCAGGCAAAAGTCATCCTTCCTTAAAGATGAATATCAACTGCTTATTAGATGTTCTTTAGACAAGTGAGAGTTACTCCCTTCATTTCCAGGGGCCAAATATCAAAAAGGCTTTTATTGGGCACAAAATAAGATGATGCGACGTGCACCAAGGCTCATTTTGTGAACTGCCACTGTGCTATTTCCCCCCCCCCCCCAGTTAAATCCTTTCTGAGATCCTAGATATTCCTGGAGTTCAGCCAGGAGTTACATTAGCGTATTAAGTGTTGAATTAAAGAGGTGCAATCTGCCTTAATAGAAGTTGCACTCATTAAAGAATGTGTATCGTTCTGATTTCCATTCCTGAGTTTGGGACACTTCATTTGTCTGCCTTGTTCTTCAACCAGGCGTGGGGTAGATTCTAATTACCCACGTCCTGCCCGGCTGTTGTTGAGGAGAACTGGAATCCAACCAGCTTCAGGCCTGATTGGAAAACATCTCTGAAACACTCAAAGAAGCACGAGGGTCCCTGGGAAGGGGGGAGTGGGCCATTTCATCTGCATGGATCCCTCCCCTACCAAGTCCCACATCACTTCCTAACTCTACTAGAGCAAAATTGGACAGCTCAAAGAGAGAAGGATGGAGCATCACTGCAAGGTTTTTGTGGAGAGAGAGATATGACCAAGAGAACATAAAGACGGGCACCAGATGGGTTAATTTTGCAAAGCTGTGTCAATCCCATCTACTTCCTTGCCAATGCTTCCTTTATGCCCCAATCCTTTGGCAGCCTGTCCTGAGGGCCCTGCACATGGCTTCTCCTGAGACCTGACAATCAAACTGAAGGCCTTAACCTCTGCCAGCAACAGTAGATTAAAACCAACATAAGCAACCAATAGCCTCTCATTGGTCAGTCTGTGGCTATTTTTCTATTCAGCCCTATTGGAACACACAAGCACACATTTTTCATTTGAACATCTTATTTATTAATTAAATTTATAAACTACCATCTCACTCTGGAAAAAGACTCTGAATTAAGGTCATGGATCAGATGCAGTTGATATTAATTTAAATATTTGTGGAATTTGCTTCTCAAAATGGATTAGAGCCGGGGGGGGGGGAGATACAAGAGATTTGCTTGTGAGGAATAAGGTTGAGAACTGTGTACTTGGCTCCTTTTCCCCACTAAGGAAATCTTTCTTGAGGGTTGTTTGGGAATGAAATTTTGCCTCCTGGCTCAGAATCACAGCTAGGAGCCCCTGAGATGTTCTGATATGTTTGAAGTCATTGTAGTGTCTGCTCTGAGTTACTTTGCTCCATGTACCATAAATTGTGGAATGACATAGAATGATCACCGTCTGGATTTTGCTGTATGACTCCAAATTCCCAAAGAATTATACAATCCCCCTTTAAAATGTGTATTTTTAAATATGAGGCATTATAAATGGCTTTCAAAGCATGATATTTCAACTTGTCTTTTGATGAATGTAGGGTTGGGGAAGGGATTTATGGCTGAACATGGGCCAAATTCCCAGGGCTAAATAGAGAGCAAATGGATCAGCCTGCTTTGTCTTTATTTTAAAAGAGATGAGTATATTTTATATAATGGCTGATACAGTCACAATATGACGCATATGAAACTTCTTTGATTTAACGTTGTCATCCTGCAGACTATTTATTGCAATTTAGCTTGTTCCTAGCTTCCTTTTCTATAAAAAGCATCCACAGTCAAAATAGATAGCTGATCTTTTTAAAAGCTAAAACAATCAGTAATTATCAAAGAAAGAATAAAAGTATACTGGAAAAAAAGAGATTCAAGTGAAACAATTTAAAAAACAACAACAACCAACAACTCAGAGATAAAAATCAAAAACTTGATTTTGATTACTACTGATTACTACTAATCAGTAGTAACACAATTTCCATTTTTCTGTGGCGCTGAGACACTTGGAAGAAGATGCCAGCAGTGGCTGGGTATTCAACCTCTCCTGTTCTCTCCTCTCTCTCAGAATCCTTTGCTGGCCTTTGCTTAAGTCAGGCCAACATCTGGAGATGTTCACCATGCCAGATTCCAATGGAGAGGAAGAGCTGAGGTGCAGCTAGCCAGAGGGTGAAGCAGGATTTTCTTGGACATCCTTTGGGCATCTTGGCCAGCTTGCCCAGAGAATTCATAGGCAGCCCACCCACTAACTATCTTGGACTCATGCTGGCTTGAAAGGCAACGGGTGAACATTGCCTAGGTAAGGCACAACATATGTTGCTTTGTTCTTTGTCTCAGAGGGCTCTTCAACAGGGTGGAAAGTCCAAAGAATAGTATATGGTGTGTTTCCCTTCCCTTGGTTTGATCATAGATTCATTTTCATAATAAATATGCCTGTGTAAGTCTCTCTCCCTCTCTCTCTCTTGATTCTAGTCCTTCAAATCAGTATATCCTTTGTGTCTTTTATTGCATCATGAGAACGTGGTGAGATGCTGACATATTGGCTCTCAAGTTCTTCCTGTACCCTCTAAATCAACAAAATTTGAGTGAGATTAAGAGACCTCAATCTCACCTAATCCCCAGAATCTCGGAACATGGGAAATGTAGTCTTCTAGAAGTTCCACTTACTTGGTGGAGACATGATCTTCTAAAAATGACATGTGTGGCAGAACATCATATTGGAGCATGTGCCCAATAATTTTCCAAGTTCAAGGAGTCTCAAGAGACATAATTTCTTGGGCACCTGGGTTCTCAAAGACTCCGGGAAACCTGCATTTTGACCTCTGTCTACTCAGAAACCTGGTTTTCCTTTCAAGCCAGACAATATCTTGGGAGAGAGGAAATTCAGGTCATCATCTAGGTCAGGGGTCCCCAAACTTGGCAACTTTAAGACTTGTGGATTTCAACTGCCAGAATTCTCCAGCCAGCTATGCTATGCTGGCTGGAGAATTCTGGGAGTTGAAGTCCACAAGTCTTAAAGTTGCCAAGTTTGAAGACCTCTGATCTAGGTGGTCATTTGAGGGTGGAGTTCTTGTTCTTCTGAAGGAGATGAATGGCTTCCTTGCCTTAACTGTCTTGGGTCGAGCTGCCCCGTATTTATCCACACCCCTCTCTGATAGCAATTGCAGCAATCTTGATCTGATTAAAGACTTTGTTAGTCTTTATTGTGTTGGACTTTTAATTACTCTCCCTGTCATTGCCTAACTTATTTATAATTTATAGTTGGCTTGCCTTGCCTCACCTGTTTAAAGTTTAAATAAGAATATTTGTTGTTGTTTTTGTTAAAAATAGCCCACCTTCTCCTGTGGACTTTTGCTGTCCTGACTTCTCTGCAATGCTTCATTAGGGCCATGAGACCCAAAACATTTGCAGTCAGATTAGGAGCCGAGAGGGATGAAAAACACAGGATGTTCCTGCGTCATATTTTGTGCGATGGGAAAACTGGGAGCAAACATAAAAATCCCATCTTAGGCTCAATTTTTTTTTGTGGCCTTTCCAAAATTTAAACATAATTTAATCGAACTGCTGCTACTAAAGCGGAGGTGTGTGACTTTCAGTACACTGCACTGGACACCACTTTCTCTGGCAGTAGATTGCTACCAATAAACAAATTGATTAACTTAATGAGATGCATGCAAATGTCCAAGAGCAATTGGAGCGGAGTTCAGCAGCAAAGCAATATCTTTCTGTAATTAAAATCCTGGAGATGTCTTTACTTTCCCTCCAAGTAAAAAGTGGCTGGAACTTAGTGCTTTTTGTCCCGAAAACTCTGCGACCTACATCTCAGGTTGTCAGAAAAATGCTTTAAGTCTTTCCCTGAAAGACCCCAAGCTCAGTTATTCTGGGTTCGTCTAGGCTAGCCCATCAACGAATGCTTTGTTGCTTCATTCATAATTTGTTGGGAGTCTTTCCCCACATCCTACTCTATAAACCATGGGTCACAGAACCACAAAATCAAAGGAAGGCAAAATGTAGAGCTTTGCATATTGTGTAAAGCCAGCCTCTGAGGACACACAAGGGTCTCTGTTATGGACGGGACCACCTCCTCTGGTCTGGTTGAGCCTCCTGTTAACCACAAATCAGGGTTCCTACCCTGCTTTGCTGTTTGTGGAATCAACTGCTGATGGAGTTGGGTAGGTTTCCCTGCCTTCTTTCGTGGAGTTTAGGGCTAGGTTAAAAGCTTGTTTATTTTCCCAGGCCTCTAAAAAGCTCTAGTTTTATTGTTCATGTTTGTTTTCATTTGTGGTCCTTTTTATTGAAGATTTCATAACATTTTTGTATGCCGCCCAAGCCCATAAAGGGACTGGATGGGAAATAAATTTCCTAAATAAAAGAACTCCACAAATTCCCCCCAGAGATAATAAATGTTTTGCTTATGGCTACCTTGAGTAATTGTTTATGCAGTAGATAATTGCCTTCAGAAAGATCGGATGGCTCCGCAGACACATGGATTCCACCAACGTACTCTGGGGGTCCCCGCTTGCAGGGCAGGGGTCTGATTTTCATGCTGCCCCCAGCGTATCCATGTTTGGCTGCAAGGGATACTGGCTGGGGATACCAGTTGCCCCCAACCACCTTCTGGAACTCCCACGATGGATGGATGGATGGATGGATGGATGGATGGATGGATATATACCACAAACGAGAAGCCAGACTGCAGCTGCATCATTAACCACTCCAAACCCCTCTAATCCATACAGGAAGCAAACTGACCCCCAATCAATTAGAACACAGCCAAGCCCCCAACCAATCCCAACACACCTCCACCCAATCAGAACACAGCCAAGCCCGCACCCTATCAGTTCAAACCCCACTGGCAGTTAAAAGGAAGAAACAGCTGCAATTCTCACATTGCTCCTAGAAGCACGAGGCTATAGGTCTGTGGTTATTCGGGTTTTCTCCCGCGTGAAGTTGGAGATGTCATTGCAACGTTTCGACGAAGTCTCATTCGTCATCTTCAGGCTGATTATCAGGCTTGTGTCTTCAGCCTCGTGCTTCTAGGAGCAATGTATATATATATAAAAAGAGTACATAAATAAAGGGGGCCGAAAGGCAAAAAGGAAGCAGTATGCTCCCTCCCATATTTGGGTATACCAGGTGACAGAAAAAAAACATATATGTGTGTGTGTGTGTGTGACACTGAGAATGTATCTGCTGAACAAAACTCCGCATTGGTGACAGGAAGGGCATCCAGCCATTAAAACACTCTGCTAGCTCCATTCAGTTGCCCAGATGCCCACCCTCAAGGGATTAAGGGATCGTGAGATGAAGATGATAGATAGATAGATGATAGATAGATAGATAGATAGATAGATAGATAGATAGATAGATAGATAGATAGATAGATAGACAGACAGACAGACAGACAGACAGACAGACAGACAGACAGACAGATCAGTGTTCCTCAACCTAACATTAAGCTGTGTGGACCTCAACTCCCAGAATTCTCTAGATAGGTGGAATTCTGGGAGTTGAAGTCCACACAGCTCAAAAGTTGCTGAGGTTGAGAAATACTGCAATGGATTATGGGATTTCAAAATATCTGAGTTGTTTTTTGAGGGACTTTTCTCTTCTGGGTTTCTCGCATGCAAATGGCATCTGACGGGTTCCTCAGGTGCCTCTCCAGCTGCAACGGCTTTTGCATGGCTCTACCTGTTGAATGCTCCTAGCTTTGCAGAAACTTCGGGTTGCACATCTCTGCGTTGGATGGGAGCCAAAGTCTCCCTTCGCCCCCTGCCTCTCCCTTAGCCAGCACAAATTATCTCCAAGATTGGTTTCTCTGCCAATTTGTGTTGTTCGGCATCTGTCAAAAGCAAACAAATCTCCACAGCCCCGTTGTTGACATTGTCCAGAGGAGGTTCCATCGCTGGGCCTTAATTTCCCCAAAGCCTTTTTCCTCCCGAATAATAGAATTTGTCATTTTTTTAAAAAACCAACCAACAAACAAACAAATAAAATGATGCTTTGTTTAATTCATGCCTGAATTAAAAGGAAATGACTCCGTAAATGCATTTCCCTGCCAATTTGTGTTTCCCCTGCTAATAATACGTCGTTCCTTGAATAGATTAAAATTTGGGGGAATTAGTCACCAATTGAACTCACGTAATCATTTAATGAAGAGGGAGATTTGCTTTTGTAATTGGGCGAATTGTTCCTGGCCAACCTGATTTGCCGGCTTCCGTGGTTGGATGGCTGGCTGGCCGTCCGGCCGTCCTGGCAGGGTTATGGAGTCTACAAGCTGAGAGGAATTGGGGAGGGGGAGAAGGGGAAGGTTGAGGATTGGGAGTCCAGGCTGGCATGGGGAGTAGCTCCTTTGCAGGATGCCCCTCTTCTCTGCCAAGGAAAACCCTCTCAACACCAGAGTGGGTGAGCCTGGTGTGCCAGGGCTGCCTGCGGTTGGCAACTCGTCTGGGCTAAGATGGGTCAAGAGGTTTGGGCCCGCCTCCAGGGAGGCCCTGATGAACTCCAAAACATCTGGACTGAGACCAGAATGGCTGTCAGCACAGCTGGCAGAAGCTGCTTACCTGCCTGAGGCTAAGCAAAGGGGCATCTCCTTTCAAGCTCCTTTGTATGATAATCTGACAAGAAGCAATGGATGGAAACTAATCAAAGAGAGATCCAACCGAGAACTGAAGAAGCTTCTTGGATGAGAAGCGAAATGTCTTCAAAATGGAAAAACAAAATCCAGTTGCCTTTTGAAAAAGCACCTTTGGGACAACCATGACCTGCATGACTGAGAATCTCCATAGAAATAAACCTAGAAATAAGGAGAAATTTCCTGATAGTGAGAACAATTAATCGGTGGAATGCCTCCAGAAGTTGTGGGTGCTCCATCACTGGAGGTTTTTAAGAAGAGATTGCACAAACTTTTGTCTGAAATGTTATAGGGCCTCTTGCTTAAGCAGAGGGTTGGACTAGAAGACTAGAAGACCTCTGAGGTCCCTAGTTATTCTGTTAAAATAAGGCCCACCCACCCCCAGGCTGTGGGGCAGGTACTACTTGAAGTATCCCCCTCCCTCTGCCTGCGGATCGAGGCTCTTCTGTAACAGGCAATGGTGTCCCGAGAGACATTACTGAATGGGCAAGTAGTGTGGCTTGGGAGACTGGGCCCTTTGAATTTTGGGGAGGATGTGGATCTGGGGTTTGGCCCAGAATTACATCTTGCCTTGGGGGTGGTTCCCCCTCCCTGTGCTCTTAAGCTCCTGGGGAAGCCTCCCTACAAACTGCCCTCAGGTTATATGACCCTTTTCCCAACTTCCCTCTGTGGAAAGGCGGATGGAGCCCAGTTGGAAACACGCCTGATTTTTCCTGGCAAAATAGCCTTACATTTCCTGATTCCCAGAGACAATTGGGGTAGAAGCTGGAGGGGGTGGTAAAAGCAGGCATTCCCTCCCCCAACTCCCTGAAAACCTATAACCTCCGGAGATAGTTGTTGTGGTCCGCCAGTGGCCAGCGGAGCTGGCAGCAGATTCGGACAGTGAGGAGGTTGGGGAGGAACATGGGCCAGTCCTGGAGTCTGGGGAAGGCTCTGACGAGTGCTCTGCATCAGAGGCAGAGATGGGGCCAGGGGCGTATGACAGTTATCAGTTGCCTTTGGAGTCAGACATCAGTGAGGCAGACGAACAGCTGGAGCCTGTTCCCAGTGTGTGCATGCGCAGAGCTGCCAGACGAAGGGAACAGCTAAGGAACAAGGGTCAACTTGGGAGTAAGGCCACAGGTGGACAATGAATGGCCCCTCCCATTGGGAATAAAAGAGGAGCGAACGGAATTGGTTCGTGACTCTCGGAGACTCCTTGCCAAGTTTTAAAGATATTGGCCTGGCAGCTCTCCAAGCCAGATAAGGTCTGTGACTGTAAATTTACTCTTGAAAGACTTTGCTGGATGTGAATGAGAAGAATTCACAAGTACTTAATAAAAAGGGTTTTTTGTTGGGACAAGGAGTCTGCTTCGTCGTTTGTGGAATCCTAGGTCAGAACAATAGTAACAGAGTCCAGGCTCAGGTTTCTTCCATCTGACCATGGTTTTGGTAGCACGTCTTCCTCCTGTTCCCCAAGGCCACCCCCTCTGCCCATCCCGTCAGGCCATTTTCCATGGAAGTGGGGAGGTGGGAGTCTCTGGCAGGAAGCAATGGAGGAGGACGTGGCTGACCATGCAGCAGAGAGCTGACCACGGCGAGCGTGTCCATGGAAACTTGCTGACATCTGCTTTGATGAGGAATCATTTGAGGACAAGAAGGCCAATGGATCTGTAAGACTTTGGTGAGATGAGGCAGAGACATTGTTGAGCAGGCAAGAGGAAGTTCTGCTCTTGTTGGGGTCAACAAAGACAATTCTGGAGAAAAAGAGGAGAACTGTCTCCGGGGTCCTTGATGGCGATGGCTGGTTGCCCTTTCTGTGGCGAAGTGTGACAGGGAAAACTTCCATGTATGATAACTTCTGAAGTTTCTGGATAAGAGTTTCTGAGGAAGAACAACAGTTTCTTCTCCTGACCCTTCGTGTGTTCAGCTGGCTTAGAACAGGACGCAGGATGATGGATCAGATAGATCTGGCCTGATCCAGGAAGGATCTTCTTGCATGCTTCTAAATGCTTCTAAATCCAAGAGGTTGAAGGCAGTGGTGGGTTTCTCTTACCTTCCCTACCGGTTTGGAAGTGCGTGCGTCTCGCTACGCTCGCTCGCACGCATCACATCCGGGTAGGAGGGTTCTTTGCCAGCCGCTTTCAAGCGGGGAACCAGTTCAAGGGCGTGGCAAGCCGGCCATCACTACCGGTTTGGCGAACAAGGCCAAATTTCCGCCACCGGCTCGCGTGAACCGGTCCGAACCGGTAGCAACCCACCACTGGTTGAAGGGCTCTGAAGAGCATTTCTGGGGCTCATCCAAACAAAAAGGGGGAACCATTTCCCTCATGAGTTATGCAGGACAACTGGGCGGGCCTGTCTGGCAATTCTCAAAATGAGAAAGTGCTTCATCTGAAAACGGGCTGCTTAGTTTCATCTGTTCTTTGACAAAATAAATGTTGGTTTTAGCAAAACAGGCCTTGTTGTTTCTGGGCCCATTGCCCAAACTGCAGCCTTTGGAACTCCCTGCCAATCTTGAACAGACCGATGCCATGATGAGTCAGTGGCTGGGCCCTGGCCCCGGTCCCCTTCAGAAGAGCTCCTGGTTGGAGCCCGATGTGGGATGGTCCCGGATGGTCCTTTCCACACCTGGAAGTGGGACAGGGTCTCCAGGTGTTGGCCTGGGCCGTTCTCGGGGGGGGGGGGAGGCTGAGAAGCCCCCTGCTGATTTCTGGGGAGAGATTCAGCTGTCAGATTCTTCAGGAAAGCCAGGTGGGTGGGCAGCGTGAGGAGGAGAAGCGACAGGAGTGTGAGGAAAACAGCTTCATTGAGGATTCACACAGCCTGGCAGCACCCGGGGGGGGGAGGGTCTTCGCAACCCATGTTTGTCTGCCGTAGAATGAGGACCGCAGTTCTGGCTTAAAGGGGCCGGCAGCTGTTGGGAGTGTTAAAGCCAAGCTAATCCAGCTGCAGGGAGAAGCAGTTGGAGGAGATGAAGCCCCCATTGGAGCCGCCGAAGGGAAGGAAGAAAACAGTTTCAACTCTTGAGTCATCATCGCAACTTGTGGAGCGCTGATTCATGCCACAACTGGGAGCACCACGTTCCAAGTTTGGCTCTGCCGTCTTCGCTGTCGTCAGAGGCAGCCAACAATAGCTCAGGCAGGGAGGGTGGGGTGGGCACCTGCAGCCACCAGAAAGCGAGGGAGTCGAGCTCTCTCGGACGGGAGGGGGATGAATGGACCCCCTCCTGGGAGGCTGAGAATTGCTAACTGGGGCAGCCTAAAGGGGCTCAGGCTGCAATCCTGCTTGTTTGAAGCTGGGGGGGGGGGCGGGCCTCAGCGATCGTGGCTGCAGTTGAGCCTCATGAGTGTTAAGTGCCTCACTTCTCTGTAGTTTGATACTTATCCCTGGTCTGTTTTGGAGACCAAGCCAAGAGTAGATCAACCAATCAGAATAGAGCAGGAAGGGACCTTGGAGGACTTCTAGTCCAACCCTTTGCTCAAGCAGGAGACCCTATACCATTTCAGACAAGGAGCTGTCCAGTCTGTTCTTACAAACCTCCAGTGATGAAGCACCCACAACTTCTGGAGGCAACTTCTGTTCCACTGGTTAATTGTCCTCACTGTTAGGAAGTTTCTCCTTAATTCCAGGTTGCTTCTGTCCTTGATTAGTTTCCATCCATTGTTTCTTGTCCTGCCTTCAGGCGCTTTGGAAAATAAGTTGACCCCCTCTTCTGTGTGGCAGAACTTCAAATACTGGAATACTGCTATCATGTCACGCTTAGTCCTTCTTTTCTGTAGATATTTGGTACATACCACAAGATGACCACATCATGGGGCAAATGATGGACATGAAATAATTTGCTGTCATATATGACACAGTTCATATCATTAGCACCATGTTGTCACCTGCCAATGAGTCGAGTTTAGGAGAAACTGCTGTGGAAAGCATAAGTGGAAGACTTAGCTTGGTTGAAGGCAGCTTCCATGTTGGGCAAGTCCTGATCTTTCTTGATGGAACATGGACAAGTCGTAAAGTTGCCAAGGTTGGAGACTCCAGTTCTAAAAGCCCTGGAGAGCAAAGTTGGGGGCAGCTCCAGGCACATGGATTCTTCTCATTTTGGGAAGTCAGCTGAGACTTGGAGTCTGTTTCCAAGCTGTTTTGTGTATTTGCAGGAGGAAGAGAGATCTGAACTGTGCCAAAAAGGGGAATGAAAGTGTGATGTTTCAGTGGTGATTCCCAGGGTTGAAACTCAGTTCTCCCAGCAAAAAAAAAAAAAAAAGGGGAGGGGGACGGAGAATCCATTCCCCAGAATGCTGTCTCAACCTTTGCTTCTGCAGGTCAAAGTTCTTAATTTTTTTTTAAATGACAGAATCATTCTCGGATAACAACAGTTCTTTGAGCCTCAGTTCTGAGAAACCCACTGCCTCTGTGAGATTAGCTGACCCAGACTGCAAGATGTCACATTTTTCTGGAAGACTTTTTAGATGGGACTTGGGGGGGAATGTGTGGAACAAAGTTTGATGCACTGGCCTTGTGCCTCCCCCCCCCACTTTAAAGACACTCTTTCCCCCTAAAATCAACACATGTGTGCACTCCAGCATGTCAGGACAGATCAAGGCTGGATCATCCTGACATAATAACGGGGGTTCCACCAATTACAAGCCAAAGTGAATTACAAGCCATTAAGCTGAAAATTAACTAAGGAAAAGGAGAAAAGGTTCTGAGGGTGGAAGAGAGGTTGAAAACTTCACAACGAATGTTGGCAAGGTGTACATAATTTGCGCGTTTATTGCAAGAATATTACATTCCTCTTTCCTTTCATGTCGTGATGTCAGCCCGTTTTAATGAGCCAAGAACAGAGCTTTGCCTCCGCAGAGATGAAGGTCCAGTGAAGACGACGGTCTTGGCCACCCCATCTTAAAGGTTCAACCTGCCACTGAGCCAGATTCCAGAACATGCTGGCTTGAAAGGAGAATACTTTTCAGAAATTTGAATTTGTCTGCTCTCCTTGTTCTTCGTTCTGGTGACCGAGGAGCCTTCGGCTCTTGAGATTATGGCTGAAAATATTTGGAAAAGCAGGATCTCACCCAGGCAATTTTCAGATGGCTCTTAACCTGGCTGGCCCAGCAATTGAAAAAAAGAAAAAAAACTTGGTGCAAACCATGACAGGCAGAGTTAAAGAGAGGCAGTTGAGATTAAAGTGTCAGCTTTCCGAGTAACACACCCATTGAAATCAGAACTCCCAGGCAGGTGTTGGTTGTTACCTTTAAAGCCCTACATGGCTCAGGACCAGTTTATCTGCGTGACCGCCTTATGCCACATTCCTCCCATCGACCAGTGAGGTCGCACAGGGTTGGCCTTCTTCAGGTCCCGTCGGCCAGACAGTGCCGGCTGGCGGGACCGCGGGGGAGGGCCTTCTCTGTAGCCGCACCGACTCTGTGGAACCAACTTCCCCCCGAGATCCGTACTACCCCCACCTTACTGGCCTTCCGTAAAGCCCTTAAGACCTGGCTTTTCCGGCAGGCCTGGGGCCAATAGTTGTTCTGATTGGCCCATGCATGGTTGTGTGAATGTTTTATTTTAAATATGGTTGGTTTTTTTTAAATTGTTTTTATATGTTTTATTTTTTTATGATGTAAGCTGCCCAGAGTCCTTCGGGAGTTGGGCGGCATATATATTTTATAAAATAAATAAATAAATAAATTCCTCAGTGAACAGGTTTACTGGAGACATCCTATCAGCACAGCCGGTGAAAACCAGCTCTGAAAGTTCCTGCGGTTTTCACCTAATTAAAAGAGTAAAACTTCCCCCCTCCCCAGTGTCATCAGTCATATGGCCCAATGAATATAGCTGGCTGGTTCCTCTCCTCCTCCTGCAGCCACTTGTTACAGTGACCTTGGTTCCCACAGGAAAACTTTATTTTGACTATAAGCTTGGGAAGTCGAAAGTGGTCCCTGGGCTGTGGCTTTTCTGGGTGCGGATGGGGCTCCTCCTCCTGAGCATATCCCTAGACAAGTCCTTTGGAGGAGGCCCTCGGCCCAGGCTCACTTCCAAAAGTCAGCTAAATTCATGAAGCCATTTTTAGAAGGCAGATCAAACAATCCAATTATGGAGAAAAGCGTTCAGTTAGGAAACTAAAAATAGCAACAGGAGAAAGTTTGAAAGCCAGCGAAGAGGCTGAATAGATGGAAGTGCTTTTGAAAAGATGGGTTTTCCCTTGGAAGATCATTCCCAAGGTAGGGGGCCACCACCAAAAAGGCTTCCAAGGCAGGTGGGAAAGTCAAAACATTATTCAGAGATTTGCAACCCATCATTTAGTTACTTTTCAGTGTTACAACAATACTGGAAAAGGTGACTTCAGACCGGTCCTTGCGCTCATGCCACTGCATCCTAATGGTCACGGGATAAAAATTCGGACACTTGGCAGCCAGCATGTAGAACCTGCAGAACCCTCCAAATCAAGTGTGTGTGTGTGTGTGTTGGGGGTCCCCCCCCCTATAAAATGCACCAAAGCTCTTTGATATGCTCTCTATTATGATGACGAGAACCTCTTCTGGGGCCTCCCACCCATCCTCCCCCAGCTTTAGTGGGGATCACGGTCGTTCTCGTGTTAGCTTTGAAAAAGACATCGCTCCGTACGAAGGCCCCTTCTCTATCCGACTCCTTTTCTCCAGGAAACCTTGGAGGTGTAAGAATACCTCGGCTAGGCTTGACAACTGTTAGCCTCAGCAACTGGGTTTAACAGTCCTTCACCAGCCTCGGGGTTGAATGCATTGGAGAGTCCCCTGGGCTTAGCTGGCCTGCTTTGCAAAGCAAAAATGGTTCCTTTCCGATGCGAGCGAGTGGCAGTCGCAGCTTCTCAAGGGATGGTCCCCCTCGGCTCCCTGGAGCTGGCAGCAGGCCTGGGTTCAAGGCTCCCTGCTCTCCTTCTGACATTGATTGAGCCTCTGGGCTTTGCTGCCAGGCCTGGCCCCCTGCTGCAGTGATGCCAGTGCTCCTCCATCAAGACTACTCAAGAGCACTCAACTCCTCTGCTCGCAATAAAATTCCTTATTCCAGTAGACTTGAAATTTTAGGCCTGGATAACCTTGAACTACGCCGTCTATGTTCCGACCTAAGCTTAGTACACAAGATCATCTACCTTAACGTCCTACCTGTTAATGACTACTTTAATTGCAACCGCAATAACACTAGGGCTATCAACAGATTCAAACTAAATGTAATCCGCTCTAATCTTGATTGCAGAAAATACAGTACAACTTCTGCAATAGAGTAGTAAATGTCTGGAACACTCTACCTGATCCTGTTGTTAGTTTCTCTAACCCCCATACCTTTTACCTTAAACTGTCTACCGTGGACCTTACACATTTCTTAAGAGGTCCCTAAGGGGGCGTGCATAAGCGCACCAGCGTGCCTACCATCCCTGTCCTACTGTACCCATTTTGTATAAGAGGCAGGGAGATAAGACGGAAGGGAAGCGGAACAGCCACCACTCCCACGGCTTTCCCCAAGCCAGCGTCTTTGGCAGGCGCTGGACCACAACTTCCATTTTGCCAGCTGGGGATGAGGGGCTTGGTGTCCAGTACATGTGCTACCTGGGCAAGGCCAAGGCCCAGGAGGTGTAGGTCTTCCTGCGTAGACGGAACAGCCGTTCTTCTCCAGGAGATGCTCTCAGGTTGGTCTCCCTTTTCTCTGCCATTTGTTTACGGTTTGTGGAGGAGATGTGATGGCCACGTCTCCCCCGCCTCCCCTCCTCCCTCTGCTGCTCTGTTGGTCTTGTGGGATGTCCAACCCATCTCTGGAATTAGACTTGCAGCTGACTTTATTAGCCAAAAAGAAATTCTTCCCCTTCCTGAATGGCTGTGCCGTTTCCTCCTCGAGCTCTTTCCAAACGTTTCCATTTAGGGCAATGATTCCTTCCTGGCTTTCTTTGGCCTCTTGGCCTCAGCGGGGCTGAGCGTTCCCCTGGGGCAAGAGCCACGTTCCGTCTGCTGCAGGAAAGACGCAGAAAGTTTTGGGGTGTCTTGAAAGATTGCTGAAGCCAAGCTTTTCTGGGCCAGACTGAGAGCTCTTTGCTGATGGAGAGCCCCTTCTTCGGGATGCTTAATTCTTCCGCTGTGGGGCGCTGTTCATGAGACAAAGAGAACACGGCTTGGTTGAGGGAAGAGGAGAAGGAAGGAGACAGAAGAAGAAGGAAGTAGAGAGGGGAAAGGAGAGAGGGAAGTGGATGGGAGGAGAGGAGTAGGAGAAAGGAAAGGAGAGGGAAGTGGAGAAAAGGAGAGGGGAGAGGGGAGAGGAGGAGAGGAAAAGGGAGGAGAGGGGGAAGGAGAGAGGGGAGAGAAGAAGGAGAGAGGGAAGGAGTGGGAGGTGGAGGGGAGGAGTGGAGAAGGAAAGAGGGAAGGAGAGGGAAGCGGGGAGAAGGGAAGGGAGGGAAGGAAAGACGGAATGAATGGACTGTCGTTGTAAAACTGAAAATACGTTGTATTACAAAGGAAAAAGTATAATAAAAACATTTTTTAAAAAAAGGCTTGGAAGCCCACCAGGGGGTTCTTCTCACAGGCTTGGCGCTACCGGTGGAGAGAAGTGAGGCTTCTGGGAGCAGAGCTGGTGGGACAACCACACATCTGGTTTTGCCCCAGTGGCTGCATAAGTGAAGGTGCCTCTTTCTTTCTTTCTTTCTTTCTTTCACAGAATGCTGGCCTTGAGGACATGCTGGATATTGCTGCCAAGATCACATCGCTCTTCACCAGCTGACCTTACCAAGCTCTGGGCTCCGGCCTGCATGGCAGCCTGGAAGAACATCACTCTGGCTTCAACAAGCTTTCATCCACTATGGAAGGTCAAGCACCTTTGTTGGGCCAATGCTGGGCCATCCAGTGGCTGCCTTCTGTCTTCTCCCCTCTGAGAAAGGGACTGATTTGCAGGTGCTCTTGAGGAGAGGAAGGCACCTGTGTGCAAAGGATGAGTGCCCTCAGTGGGGGAGGGATTCTTGGCTTGACAACCGTATCCATCACTCTGGACTTCAGCCTGCACAGCAGCTTGATGGCTTGGCCACTGAGTCACAACTTGACCGGGAATCACAGCTTGCCAACAACCGATCCTCTGAATTCCTCCATGGGGGCAGACATCTCTCGGAAGTCCATCAAGGAGAAGAACTGGCCAGCCCTCCTGATTCTGGTCATCATCGTCTTGACTATTGGTGGGAATATTTTGGTTATCATGGCGGTCTCCTTGGAGAAGAAACTCCAAAATGCCACCAACTACTTCCTGATGTCCTTGGCTGTGGCGGACATGTTGGTGGGCATTCTGGTGATGCCAGTATCTCTGGTCACTATTCTCTATGGTAAGTGCACCCTTGTTAGTGTCAATAAGAGGGCTGTGGCACCTTGAGACACGTGGCTTTCAATGAACGCATGAGAAGGGTTGCAATCTTTTTTTTCCACCACTGTTCCCACTGCCCCTCTGGTCAACCTGAGAACAGAAGGGCACTCAGTTTGAGATGGGGCCTGCTCTCTCCCTCTCCCTTGGGGCACTGTTTTGCATGTGCACTGGCTTTTGGTAGTCACAGGAGGAGGAGCTCCAGAGCCAGGAGTCTTCAGGGGACGGTCTACAGATCTGTGGGTCTTCAAAGGGGCCAGTGACACTAATGCTGAGATCATGGGATCCTTGTGGGCAGCGGGAGAGAAGTGGAGCTTTGGGGCATCTCTTACTTTTGTTCAGTGTTTCCCAACCTGAGCCATTTGAAGATGTGTGGACTTCAACTCCCAGAATTCCATGCTGGCTGTGGAATTCTGGGAGCTGAAGTCCACCCATCTTCAAACGGTCCAGGTTGGGAAACACTGAATCAATTGATGCATGCAACTGAGATTTGGGAAATCATTGCAAAAGCAGTACTTCGTGGCTGAACATCCTGCGCCAAGGATGTTGGCCAAGAGAAGGGTGAGGAGATGGATGGAACAGCAATCCAGAGATTTAGACTCCTGTCCCCCTTATTCTGCTTCCAATCTCTGGAGATGATTTCTTGGGGCAATTGCAAAGCTTGGAAGGGCATTCCAGAGGAGAAAAAGCTGCTTGGATCAATTGGCCTTGCTTTGCCCTGCCCATCAGGTACCCTTCAGTAGGATAGGATAGGACCACCACTCTACTATTCTGGTCAGAGGAAGGGAAATGTAGTCCTGCAGAACAGTTGCACCAGCTGCAGGTCATGGGGTGGAAGATGGGCCTATCTGAAGATTGCCTGGTTTGAGAGCTGCTTTTATAGTTTCCCTCAGTTCTTGAAACAGCTGTTCATTCTTTAAAAAGCAGACATGTCTTCTTTCCCCATGTGGATCTTCCCTGCCGCCCTTCATCTCTTCCTCAGCCACCTTCTTACTTAGAAGTCAGGATGCAAAACCCACAGGAGATCTTCATTTCTGAGGTCAACCTTTGCCTGGCTGCAGAGCCTTTGAAAGAGGCTGCCAGGTCCGTCCGGTGGGAGAAGTTGGAGCAAAGGTTTGAAGTGTGAAGCCTCCACTAGTTCATCTTCCTCTCATGTCTTATTAATGGTCAACTGTTACAGTTGACATCTTAGATGTATTTTACAACAGGACAATCCTGAAGGACTAATTAAAAATCTGTGCTAATGAATAGAAGCCAAGGTGGAGACACATGATAAAAACTGTTGAGTTTGAACTCCTGGAAAGCAAGATCAGAGTGTGAAATCTCAGGAACAAGAAAGCAGACCCAGCCCCTTAAGGAAGGAACATTGTGCGTTTTCTTGGCAAACCGTTCTTCAGTCTTTCTCACATATTAGGGCAGAATGTTCTTCAGTCTTCAGATAATCTTGACTTTCTGGAAGAACATACAAGAACACGGATAATAGCAACAGGATGTTGAAATATCTCTAGTTAGTTGGGTTAAAAAGTTGGCAATCCTCACCTAGCCTCAGAGGTTAAGCAGGGTTTAATACTAACCCTAACCTGGATGAGAATCCACCAGAAATCTGAAGCTTATCCTGGAAGTTGAAAAAACATCCCAGAGGAAGAGAAGGGTGAACTGCTTCCATTATCTTGCCAAGACAATGGCAGGATGTTGTCTGTGGAGTTCCCAGGATTTGAATTTGACTCCAGGAATCTCCTTGGCTTGAATGCTGTACCTTCTGTGGGAATCGTAGCAGAAGAACAGGGAGAAATGGAGGGCAGAGTAAAATGGGTCATCAGTTTAGAGTCCCAGCGTTGCCACAAAAGACCCAAGTCCAGCCCCCTCTTGAATTTCGTTGACCCTTATCTAGCGCCAATTTAGTGCTGATGGTTAGATGACCAGATTCTTGTGTATAGGCTTCATCATTCATGCTGTGACCTACACGGATGGTCCTGATTTTTTGCTCCTGATAGGAACGTAAGAATCCAATTTTTAATTTGATTGGAGATCTGCCTCCCTGCCTTTCTTCCACACCCAACTGAGTTTGTACAATGCGGAAGACCAAAATGTGCTTGGCTAAATGTTGGGATCAAGAGGTAAATCCAATCTGGTTGGGTAGACTACACTTCAGTGGGTTGTGCTAACTGGTTAACTGGTCTAATTATTAGCTAATTTTTATCTTACCTTCCCTGCAGGAGCTCAAGGCAGTGTCTATAGCTCCCCCCTCCCCCCACAATAACAGCTTTGGGGCTGGAGAAAGAGGGCCATCCATGGCTGAAGGTGGACTAGAAGACAGTCCCAACCCAAAAGCAAGGAAATGTCCCCTTTAACCCCCTCTGGCCTCATATTTCTCCGCCTTTTGTCTTTAGCTATTTCATCTGACTTCATGCTGCTCTTTTTATTGCTCTCTTGTGTTTATTGATCATTGTTTTGTTTTTAAATGTTGAAACGCCGAGATTCCCACAAGCAAAAGAGCAGGTTGGAGTCACTCCAAAAATACCCAATTACCTCTCTGGCTCTGCAAGCCAGAATATCTTCTGCAAATGTTTTCGCTTTTCAAAACAAACTGTGCACATCACCTGGGGCCCGTTTATACTGAAGGCAACAGCAACTGAGGGCTGACTCCACAAAAAAAAAGGAAGGTTTTGTGCTCTGAATTGGGGCTGGGCTGCTCTTCTTTTTCACCCTCGCTTCTTGTAACTCCCGGGTTTCCTCTTGAGAATAGATGCAGAGCTTTAAAATGCCAGGTATCTCCAGATATTTTGCTGATAAACTGATTCACATGCAGAGTCCCTCCCTGATCATTGTGAAACTTTTAAAATTTTATTTATTTATTTATTTATTTTGTCAAGCACGTATTAGATAACAGATATAAGTATAAACATGATTATCAATACATGAAATGGATACGAATAAAAGGGGACATTAGGACAGGGACGGTAAGCACGCTGGTGCGCTTATGCACGCCCCTTAAAGACCTCTTAGGAATGGGGTGAGGTCGACAGTAGACAGTCTAAGGTTAAAGTTTTGGGGGTTTGGGGAAGAAACCACAGAGTCAGGTAGTGAATTCCAGGCATTGATCACTCTGTTACTGAAGTCGTATTTTCTGCAATCAAATTTGGAGCAGTTTAAATTAATTTTGTATCTATTGTGTGATAGTGTATTGTTGTGTTTGAAGATGAAGTAG
>QLTV01003123.1:942551-960057 GCA_003457575.1 Thermophis baileyi
TTTTGCCAATGTGTAAGACAGAGCATTTGTTGGTTGAGATTTGGAGTTGCCAATTGTTTGACCATTCTGACACATAGTCAAGGTCTTTTTGTAGGGCAGCAGCATTGTCGGTGGTGTTGAATAGTTTTACATCATCAGCGAAGAGAACGCAGTTGCTTATAATGTGATCGCAAAGGTCGTTTATGTAAAGTATAAAGAGTGTGGGTCCTAAAACGCTACCTTTAGCGTTTCCCTACCTTGGCAACTTTAAGCTGTCGATTTCAACTCCCAGAATCCCCCAGCCAGGCAGCATAGTAGGGAGAATTCTGGGAGTTGAAGTCCACATAGCTTAAAAGTGGCCAAGCTTGAGAAACGTTGCTTAAGAAACGATCAGCTCTATCTGTCTCTCTGGATTGGGGCTAACAAGCCATCAAGGGAAGCAAGCAGAACTTCAGAAACCCAGCAAGGAAGCCGCTTGGCTGAAGGGAAGGGATATTTCCAGGTCAGGCAGCTCCTTAAGACAGATGGCCTTGCGTCTCCCCCAAGGGGACACGATAGATAGCCTGCTCTCTCTTCTCTCAGAGGGACTGAAGTGCCACCTTAATGGAGAGCAATGGGGAAAGCAAAGTCACACCTGCTTCTCAATCCCTCAAGGTTTTTCCCCCGCACCAAATGTAGAGCGAGCCCAGCTCTGACCAGGGAGTCCCGTCACGGTGAAATCGGTTGTTTCATAGCTGCGTTTACATTAGCTTCTAGCGAGAACTCCCCCCCCCCACATAGTTTACACATACTATTCTCATTCTCAGATTTAAGTGTGTGAAAGACCTCATGGGTGTGGTTTAAGAAGCAAAGAGGACCTCTGTGTCTCTGAAGGAAACATCTTAAAATTGCAGAAATTGAGAAGCAGCAGGGATGAACCCAACTCCCAGGGAACAAAAGACATAGACGTTTCCCCTTTTCTTTAATAGAATAGAATAGAATAGAATTTTTTATTGGCCAAGTGTGATTGGACACACAAGGAATTTGTCTTGGTGCATATGCTCTCAGTGTACATAAAAGAAAAGATAAGTTCATCAAGAATCACAAGATACAACACTTAATGATAGTCCGGGTACAAATAAACAATCAAATCATAGTAGGAACCAGTCAATATAAATTGTAAGGCTACAAACAACAAAGTTACAGTCATACAGTCATTTGTGGGAGGAGATGGGTGATGGGAACGATGAGAAGATTAATAGTAGTGCAGACTTAGTAAATAGTCTGACAGTGTTGAGGGAATTATTTGTTTAGCAGAGTGATGGCGTTCGGGGAAAAACTGTTCTGGTGTCTCGTTGTTCTGGTGTGCAGTGCTCTATAGCATCGTTTTGAGGGTAGGAGTTGAAACAATTTATGTCCAGGATGCGAGGGTTGTATGTATGTATATTAGTGGCCGTAATTGTTTTTTCTGCAGTTCTGACTATCCTCTGAAATCTGTGTCTGCCTATAGAGGTGCAGATGACAGACTCAATAATTTCTCTGTAGAACTGTATCAGCAGCTCCTTGGGCATTTTGAGCTTTCTGAGTTGGCGCAGAAAGAACATTCTTTGTTGTGCTTTTTTGATGACGTTTTTGATGTTAGGTGTCCATTTTAGATCTTGCGATATGGTAGAACCTAGAAATTTGAAGGTCTCTACTGTTGATACTGTGTTGTCTAGTATTGTAAGAGGTGGAAGTATGGGCGGGTTTCTAAAAAACAAACAAACAACCCAAGCACTGCAAAGTAGTAAAGGCAGGAAATTAAACAGGGCTGGGTTATTTCTAGCAGGTCCACAGACATGTGTCGCTTTGCTCTGAGGGATAAAAGATGGAACACCTGAGTTGTAGAACATCTGCTCATTCTCCAGGATTTCCAGGCAGGTCTGCTCAACTGGTTCCCTTGAAACCCTGCAGGGCAGCCGGCACACGGAGCTCGCTGGATCTTCATCATAAGGCATTCTCTGTCTTGGCTCAGTCCCTGGTCTGCAGAGAAATGGGATCTGGGATCTTATTTAGGCTGGGGAAAATCTGCAGCCTTGGAGAGCCACCAACCACCAAAGAAGACAATCCAGGGCTGACGGGAGAAGGAAAGCCTGGCTCAGTTCCCGAAGGAGACACCGTCTTCCATGAGTGAGGCTACCCTTTAGTCAGAAGGGAGAGCTTCAATCTAGCAGCTGAGCATCTTCTCCAATTTGTAAGAGAGTCCATATTTGAACTGAGGAGAAGCCACTGTGGATCTGCTGGAATCCTGTGTCTGTCACCAACCAGCTCCTGGCAGTCTGAAACCCTTCTCTGATGCTTCCACACGAAGCCTGGGACCCTCTGTTGGGTTAGTTCTCCTCAAGAGCTTCCATCTGGAATTGCCTCCTTTCTCAGTATCGTTACACCCTTGCCATCTTGGTCTCGCCCTGTGCCAAAACCAGATACGGGCCAGAGCAAATCAGAGGGAAAGGAAACTAAGGATGAAAGCCACAACAAATAACCCAGGAGTAATTAGGGGATGTACAAAAAGGAAACGACGGAGTGTCTGGCACACCTGAGCAACCTGCAGTGCACGCGCGCCTGGCCGTAACGCTTCAGGGGTGTCGAGAAATGCAAATTGTAGCTGAAGTTCATCCAAGTCTGTCAACTGCCAGGCTGCGGCGTGCGCTCTTCGCCGCTGGGGAGGACCCATCAGTCTGTCTGCAGGTTCTTGTCGGTCGACTTTTCAACCTTGTCAGGAAAGTGAAATGCCATTAAGGAGGCCAGGCTCCGAGTTCAGCTGGAAAATTAATCCATTACTTCCTCTGAAAAGTTCAGGAGGGCCCTTCGGATGCTGGAGAGCAGGGCGCCTTAAAAGGAAGCGAGGAAGCCCCCCACTGACAAGGGCTTAATTTTCCATAGCCTTAAACAATTTCCTATTTCTGGTGCTTTGATTGACAGCTACCAGTTGCTGTTTTCATCGCAGCTTCTCCCCTCTCGCCTTAGGCACTTTAGAGGGCTCTGGTGAGCCCAGGTGTTTGCTTTGGCATTCCAGAGGTGACCGTGTTTTACAGAGATTGATGGTATTCGGGACACGGCTCATCATTCTACATTTATTTCCTTAAACCATTTATATATCTTTTGTTTAAACACACAAAATCCAGGCTGCTTTTGAAAATGCCTAAAACCCGGAATGTACAATCCAGCTTGTCTCTTGATACACAAAGGATTTGGAACAGCTTTTGTGCATATTTTTTTTCCCCAAAGCGACCTGGAGAATGAAAATGCTCTGGCTGGACCCTCTCAGCCCCTTTGAAAGATGTTTGGGGCCATGTATAGGTGCAGCCTCTCGCTGCAAATCAACAAGGCAATTGTGGTTTGGAAAGAAAGCTTCTCGGCAAGGCGGAAAACGGGAGGCTGTTTCTTTTTAAGGGCTTCACTTGTTAAAATTGTCCCTTTTTCAGATTCATCCTCCTCCTACCTTATTACAGCCAAAAGCAAGGAATATAAAGCACAGATAAAGATAGCAAAATAAAACTCCAGATGACCTCAAGACGGTCAACAAATAAACTGAAACATAACCGTGGGAGGCTCTTTGCCTTAACCTTTTATTACATTTAAAAAATGCCCCCAACCCCCAGTGCACAATTTTGCTTGTCACGTAATCTTGGGACAGATTCCAAAAGATTGCCTAGAGCAGTGATGGCGAACCTTTTTCTTCTTGTGTGCCAAAAATGGGAGCGCGCGCGCTAGCGCATGCGTGCCGGCACACAACCCCATGCGCACCACACTGCACATGCACGCATCCCCACGCATGCGGCCCCCCCAGTTGGGCCGTTTTTCACCCTTCCAGAGCCTTCCCCAAGGCCGAAAATCAGCTGGCCAGTGCGTGCATGCGCACTGGAGCTGACATAGGGCGATGCCTCGCGTGCCCTCAGATATGGCTCCGCATGCCACCTGTGGCAAGCGTGCCATAGGTTCGCCATCACGGGCCTAGAGATTTGGACTCCTCGTTTTGGAAGCGAAGAAGCCGCATCATGCCTTCTGCCTAAGTTCGCTTGGCAGCCCAAGGATGGAGCAGGGTCCTCAGCCAAGGCCTTCCAAACTTTACCGGCAGGCTCCTGCTTGCTGTTTATTGACTTACGATGTTCCTCCTGCAGCCTCTGCTTACTCAGCAGGAAGCAGTCACCAAATCACCCGTGGTGGGAATTGGCAACTGTCAGGGTATGATCTTCACACCCTTGTAGTCCACATGTCTTAAAGTTGCCAAGGTTGGACCCCCCTGGTGTAGAAGATGGTTTTCTCCAGGATGGGTTTTCTTCCCCTCGGCCTGTCTGGGAAGTGAGGGTTCCTTTCCCTGTTCCTGGATCCTTTAGCGGATATGGTCCCGCCTGCCTGCCAGGCGCTTTGTTCTAGCATCACCAAATGTGGTACCCAGGTTGTGGTTGAGTGACTGGGGATTTTCCTCATTCTCCTCCTCCTTCTCCCCCCTCCGTTCTGGGCTGGAGCCCCCTTCCGCTCACATCTCCTTCCTCGCTTCTCCCTTCTCTCTCTTCCAGATTATGCCTGGCCTTTGCCTAAACAACTGTGTCCCATCTGGATTTCCCTAGATGTGCTCTTCTCCACGGCCTCCATCATGCACCTTTGCGCCATCTCCCTCGACCGCTATGTCGCCATCCGCAACCCCATCGAACACAGCCGGTTCAACTCCCGCACCAAGGCCATCATGAAGATCGCCGCTGTCTGGACCATTTCAATGGGTAAGCGGTCCCCCTCGTTGACCAAGGCCTTGTCCTCAAGGTTGCTCTGTTGAAAATCACAATCGTCATAAAACAGCAACTTCCAGACAGGGGTGAAATCCAGCAGGTTCTGACAGGTTCTGGAGAACCGGTAGTGGACATTTTGAGTAGTTCGGAGAACCGGCAAACACCACCTCTGGTGGGCCCCAGAGTGGGGTGGGAATGGAGATTTTGCAATATCCTTCCCCCAGGAGTGGGGAGGGAATGGGGATTTTGCAGTATCCTTTCCCTGCCATGCCCACCAAGCCACGCCCACCAAGCCACACCATGCCCACCAAGCCATGCCCACAGAACCGGTAGTAAAAAAATTTGGATTTCACCACTGCTTCCAGACCTTTGTGTGATCTGGGCTGAAGGACAGCAGATAATCAATTGCTGCGGAAAACCAAAAGTATTTTCCTTCAAATGCTTGGAAGAGTTGATTCAAGAGAAATCTTGGTTGCCTTTCCGTGTTATCTGTTTAGTATTGTATGTTTAAAACGATGCAGTTCAGCTAACCAATCAATCTTCTACTAGATTTAAACCTAGGTTTTACTAGGCTTAGTCTTGTTTTTACAGACTGGAGCCCAAGAAGTGTGGCCTTCAACTCCTGGCTGGAGAATTCTGGGATTGAAGCCCCCACCATTTAATGTTGCCAAGGTTGAGAAACACTGCTCTAGGGTGACATGTGGCAGCTTCTTGCCCCCTTTCTTTCCCTGCTTAGAAGCAGGACCCCTTTGCTATGGGCCGCCACATGCCCTGGGGCCACAAGGGTGACTTGCTCCCTCTGGGCCTGTCTTGTCAAGAGAGAGACTTGAAATGAAACACAAAGGTTTCTATGTCTATGGAGATTCTCAGTCTTCCAGGTCATGGTTGTCCCATAGGTGGTTTTTCAAAAGGCAACTTTGAAAAGTTTTCTTTGAAGACGTTTCGCTTCTCATCCAAGAAGCTTCTTCAGCTCCGACTTCTTTAACTTCTTGGATGAGAAACGAAACGTCTTCAAAGAAAAACCAGAAAGTCCAGTTGCCTCTTGAAAAAGCACCTTTGGGACAAAGGCTTCTACATGATGGGGATGGGAGGGTGGAAGCAAGAGAGGAAGGGAGACGTGGGGTGGGGGCGCCTGAGCTGCGTAGGGAAAATTAGACAGAAGCCTTTGGCTCCAGCAATGTTTCTATGCAAGATGGCCGCCTGCCTTCCCATCAGGGCCATGGGCACCATCTAGTGGAGCCAAGGAAGATCACACCCTTTTCTTCCTAAAGTCTCGCACTTCGTAGAAAAAGGTGCCCATAGCTTTATTTGGGTTTGGTGGACTTTCCTGTAAACCAACTCTACCTCTACAATCAAAGTCACGATAGTATAAGAAGGGGAAGGAAGTTCAGCACAGGAATCTGTTAATCAGAACCGATCTCAATAAAAATAGATTCAGCCTTTCTGGCCAACTGAACTCCTGGTCTGGTCTACTTAGTGGACTGACTGTTGGACTCCAATTCCCACCACTGTTGCTCATCTGCCAAAATGTCTGGGTGCCAGGAAGTTGAGGAAAGGTCTTCTAAGGAGACGGAGAGGGATCTTGGAGAGTTAATACCAAAGGACCGATGGGGAAATGCAGATGTGTCTTGGCCACTTCATTAAACATCTCTAAACTGACCCAAAGTCACTCTTTCCCCAGTTGCCCCCGGACACCTTCACTTCCTTTGACAGAGGAAGTCCTGGTGGGACTGGTCACTCTGACAATGCCCAAATCATAGGTATTGAAGACCCGCTCACCAATCCAACGAAAGTAGAAGCCCTTTTCTCCATGTCTGCTTCTCTTGATGGTCTTTCTTCTTGGCATGTCCTCTCCTCCAGGTATTTCACTGCCCATCCCAGTCATCGGCTTGCAAGACGATTCTCGGGTCTTTGTGAATGGAAGCTGTGTCCTGAACGACGAAAACTTTGTCCTCGTCGGCTCCTTTGTGGCGTTCTTCATCCCCCTGATGATCATGGTGGTTGCCTACTGCCTGACCATCCAGGTCCTGCAGAAGCAGGCGTCTCTCTTCCTCTACGGGGAGCCCCTCAAGCCGAGGAGGAGCAGCATGAGCTGTCTGAGGAAGGACCTCAACGTAGAGAACCTTTCCATGCTGCAGAACCACGAGGCGGCTTCCCACTTGAACTCTCCGGTCAACAAAGAAGGAGTTCTTTTCCGGAAAGGCACCATGCAGTCCATCAACAACGAACGCAGGGCTTCCAAGGTCTTGGGGATCGTCTTCTTTTTGTTCCTGATTATGTGGTGCCCGTTTTTTATCACCAACATCATGTCCGTTCTCTGCCAGGACGCCTGCGACAAGGCGGTTCTCCGTGAGCTTCTGGACGTGTTTGTTTGGGTGGGTTACATCTGCTCAGGGGTCAACCCCCTGGTCTACACACTCTTCAACAAGATCTACCGCAGGGCTTTCTCTAACTATATCCGGTGCCACTACGAGAGCGGCAAAAGGGCCTCCCAGCTGCACAGCCAATGTCCCAACGTCTCCTCCACAGCCTTCTACAGCAAGGATCTCAACTTGAACAGTTACCGCCATGAACTTAACAGCACAGAGCTGGACGAGATGGAGGCGGTTTTGGAAATCCACGTAGGGACCCCGGAGATCTCCGTCAACAGCTGCTGCGGTGAAAAAACAAGTAGCGTGTAAACTTACACGCTTCTACTCACCTCTGAATCTCACAGCTACGAACAATGTTCCTGCTAGTCAAAGAACGATGTAAATATGGCATTACGAACAAAACCTTTTTTTTGTTTTTCCCATTTCTGCTTTCTTACTTGTAGCTCGTTGTTTTGCACCATTCTTAAAATCAGAACCCGTCTCGGTTGTGGGGAACGGAGCAGGTGGGCCTCCCATGGGAGCAGCTGCAAAAACGGCATCCCTTCTTTTGCTTATGAAAATGTTATTTTCATTCTGGTGCATGAACAAAATACCGTTAATCTCAGGTGGGTTTTCTTTTTTTATCTTTTCTTTTTTTCCGTTGGGTCTCAGTGGTCAGTTATGAGCAAGTCACATATCAAATAAAGGGATTTGGGCTTGGAGATGTCAACATTTCTTACTGGGGTACCCGAAGAAAACCCTGGATAAGCTTCCATCCATCTTCTTGGCTACGCAAGTCTTGATCTTGGTCATGGAGGGTAGTGAAAGTGCCCCCCCCCCTCCAGGTTTGCCACAGCTGGACAGGTGATAGTTGGGAAGTGGTCTCCAACCTACCAATATTGTATCCCTGCTGGAAAAACCTTTGTGCTACAAGCACTGGAATGCTGGCTGGGGAATTCTGGATGTTGAAGTCCACAAGTGTGAATGTTGCCAAGGTTGGAGACCCCTGTTCTGGAGGATGAGATCACCTCAGGAAAGGTGCTGCACCCACAGGCCAAGGCATTTTGTTGACCTCCCCCCTGCCCCCCAAGAATCATTTGCATACCTCATAGCACCCATGAAGACGCGTGGTATGGTCACAATGCAGGAAGAAGGGGAGAGGGAAAATTTTAACGATGACTGAGTTACAATGATGTGTGTGTGTGTGGGGCTTTTCAACATTTCATTTTGAAGACTGGTAATAGGAGAACGTGATTAAGGCTTATGGAATTACGCAGGGTGGCATGTAGAGCAAAAAGAGAGAGGTTTCCAGCTCTCTCCAACGATCAGAACTGGGGAGATCATCCAAGGCAGCCAAGATGCAGGACCTTCACGCCGTCCCTGGTTGCCTTCTGGAATTCTCTAGCACAGCATGTGGGGATGGCCTCCGCTTGGGGCACTTTAACCAGACTGGAGGGAGGGAGGGTTATCTCTGCCTTCAGAATGGGATTAAAAGAGGAACGTCTCCTTTGCCATCAGGAGATCCGGGGCCTTGATCTCAGCCAACCAACTCTTCACCCATTTTGCAAAACGGCCGAGAGGGATGTCAACTTTATTTTGGAAAGGAGTGTTCCCAGAATCCAGAACTTGAAAGATTCCCCAACTTCTCTCAAGAAAATCATTTCTCCATCTCCCTTTGTGTTCTGCGGTCTACAGCGAAACATCCATGCCCCCCACCCCAGACCTGTCAAGCTGGCCCCTGAGCATTCCCAGGGTGGGGGGGGGAGAAGAGGAGAAATCTCTGCTGCCAGGAGTCCTGCAGAGCATGAATCCTTCCCTCCCCAAGGAGGCTGGTGAAGGGGGCCTTCAAAGTCTTCTTGACAGCAGAGAGGGGACAAAGAATGTTAATTGTAGAAGCCTTCTTCGGGGCTCTACATGGCTCTTCTCCTCCCCTTTGGTTTCCTGGGCTGGGGGGGGGGAGACTCCCTCCACCTTGATATGACAGGATAGCGGTCTTCCAGTATTCGAGGGGCTGCCACAAAGAAGAGGGGGTCCAATTATTTTCCAAAGAACCAAAAGGCAAGGCAAGAAACAATGGATGGAAACTCAGCAAGGAGAGAAGCAACCTGGAATTAAGGAGAAACTTCCTAACAGTGAGAACTATTAACCAGTGGAACAGCTTGCCACCAGAAGTTGTGGGTGCTCCGTCACTGGAAGTTTTTAAGAAGAGATTGGGCAGCCCCTTGTCTCAAATGGTATAGGGTCTCCTGCTTGAGCAGGGGGGGGTTGGACTAGAAGACCTCCAAGATCCTCCTTCCAGCTGTTCTCTGTTCTGATTGATTGCTGCAGCTCCAAATACTCTGCCCTTGATGAAAGTAGGCAGGGACAAAGGAATGGGCATCCTTTGCCGCCTTGTCTGGGAAAGAGATGGGCTAAGCATGTTCAGCAAAGGCAGATGGGTAGGAACCTCATTAAACATTAAAATCAGCTGAAATTGTTCCTTGCTGAGCTGTGGTTCCTCCTACTAGCTTCTCTTTCACAAGGTTGTCATTGTGAAAACAAAACAAAACAGGAACAACAGGGAGGGAAGAAACCCCAGGGGTGAAACCAGGGAGGCCAAATCTTTCTCTAAGAAACTCTTAAAGCTGGTTTGGGTCAGTTAGAAACACAGCACTAGTTCCCCCTAAAAAGGTGAAGGAGCCTCGCTTCTGGACGGACCCCCCCCCCCAGCCGTTGTGTCACCCACCTGCAGCTTTGCTGCAACCATCCAAACAAAATGTGGAACCAAAAGCTACAGAACACGCAATGCCAGGGGAGAATTACGAAAGACTTTTCATTTTATACACAGAGTATGTACATTAGGTTTATCCATGCAGATTTCAATAGAAAACTCTGTACAAAAGGAAACAAAACAGGACTACTGTTCCAGGAAACGTGGACGTTGGAAGCTCCAGCAAGAAGAAATCCAGAAAGCGTCAAAAGAGTTGTGTAACAATGGCACCAGTGAGGACAGGAAAGAAGCATGAAGGGCAAACAGGTACAGACACAAAAGAAAAGGCCGAGTTCCGGGCTACTTCCAAACTGATTTGCATTTATGCGTATAAAAAGAGCAACCGTGTGAATTTGGCTCGGATCAAGAATTAAAGAAAGGAGATACAAAAGGAATGGATAACAATTAAGTAGTAGTTTGTTCGTTTGTTTTTTAAAAAAAGACACCCACAGACACAAAACTCATCCCTTGGACCCTTTTTGGTGCAAGGAGGGTCCACAGGTGATTCAACAGTTTGCACATCTCTGCTTAACCCCGCCCGTCACGACTGAGCATCAACACGGCTTGGCTGGCGGGCATCTCTGGCGCTCCGGCTGGGCTTGCGTTGCTGCCGAAATTCCAGAGAAATGGAAGGATCCGTTGCGGCCCAAGAATGAAGCCCACGTGACGTGGACTGGACGTGGTGGAGGGCAGTGCCGGTTCCATAATCAACCCATTTTAAGAGCTGATTGTTTATTTATTGCATTTATTTCATTAACTATATGACTTAGAAAAACTCCTGGACATCCTAGGTATTATTCTCTGCACAAGAATCGTACGGAGGCCAGATAGTGAGAAGAGAAAATTTATAAAGGGACGGGGCAGGAAAATCAGATTCATGTAAAAACAAAATAAAGGGGATTAATACATGGAACACACACACACACACACAAACACACACACAGAGTACAATATGACTGCTTTATTTACCCAATGCCTGGGGAAGGGGAGTGAGGGAGAACTAAAAATTTCATTTACCTCTATTTTTCCGTATCTTTTATTCTTAAGATAGGAGGCCTTCCTTTTTATTTCAAAGGAATTAAAAGTCCTATCCCCTGCAACATTAAAACATATCTAAACCAACCAAAAACCAAACCAATAAATAGCTAAAGACCCCATTTCCCCAATAAGGCACCCTGAAGCCATGCCTGTCCTGGTTGCAGGTTAGGGCAACTGAGCGCCAATATATACAGAGAACAATCAACTGGGGAAGGCTGATCTAAATATAAACAAATCATTTCATGCATTTCAATTTAACATGAGCTCACAATTGCATTTTAATGCAGAACAAATGGAGACTTTGAGAATTCCAAAAGTCAGCCCCCCAAGGACGTTTCGCAAAAGTTGAGAAGGACCCCTCCCCCTCCCCAGTCTTAGAACAGGCTGGAAAGACTCAACCTGATGCCCGGTGAGGGCCACTTCCCACAGGCCTTGGTTGCAGACGCCATCCCATATGTCATACCTCGGAACAGGGCTCTCCGACCTCGGCAACTTTAAGGCTTGGGGACTTCAACTCCCAGAATTCCTCAGCCAGCATGGGAATTGGAGTCCCCAAGTCTTTAAGAAGTCTCCATGGGCCTCCCAACCATGCTTTCTTTCCAAAGCTCTCGGAAGAATCGCATCTTCAGAGGTAGAAGCTCTGAAGGTGGAGGAATGAGAAGACCTCCCCTCTTAGCCAAACCTCTCAGCCGCCTCCTTTTTAGGGTCTCACAATCCATTGCGTAAAAGGCAGCCAGGAGCCCTGCCCAAGTTGTGTGCTGAGGAGGCTTGGCTCTCCTGCAAGGACCAACAACTACAGGGAAAGAAATTTTAGGCTGAAGACAAAGAGCTGCAGAACCCAGAAACAAGCCGTTGCCTTTCCCCCAAAACCCCCCAAACCCTGATCTCCTCCCTGCCTGCAACAAGGCAGCCCAGGTTTCAACAGGAACACAAGGTTCTCAAGGAACACAAGGCCAGAAATAATTGGCACGGGGCCAACCCAGAAAAAAAAATGGATCTCATTCTTGCTTAGCAGGCATTTGCCAGAGTCATTGCCGCCACGAGGCAGGATTTTCTGCCTCTCCAAAATCCACCTGCATGCAGGTGTCATCTATGACTCTGTGTGTGTGTGTGTATGTGTGTGTGTGTGTGTGTATATATATATATATAATATGGTGACTACTCATCACATGTTCCTTACTTTAATAACCTTTACTCTCAATTTCCTCTTCTCAAAATTAATGTAACTTCAATCTCGTCAAACTCTTTTTGTGGAACAATTTTCAGACCCCCCTTATTTTTATTTTTTTTGTGAACCTGTTTTTCTTTTTCTGAAACTTCATGTGTGTGTGTGTGTGTGTGTGGGTGTGTGTGTATATGTATGTATATATAGAGATAGAGAGAGAGAGAGAGAGAGAGAGAGAGAGAGAGAGAGAGAGAGAGAAAGAGAGAGAGAGGGAGAGGGAGAGGGGGGGAGGGAGGGAGGGGGAGAGTGTTAAGACTTGTTAACACAATAAGATTTGTGTTCATTGGGAACAGGATGCAAATTGCCCTGGCAAATAGATCTCTATCCCAAAGGGACCCAAATCCTGACAGAATCCTGTCTTTTCTGAGTTTTTTTTCCCTGAAATGGAAGTAAGAATTCAATTTAAAAACCTCTTTAAAAGCTTCCCTATATTCAATACGTTTCCCATTTCATCAAGGGGCTCCCACCACAATTCCCCAACGATGGGGAAAGTGGTGCCGAGCCTCACTTTTCACATGGGGGTGGGGGATGGGGGAGATCATTGTGTACCTCTACGACTGTCCCCGCAATCCCGCAACGTCCTTCATCAACTAACAGTGGAATTCTTTGGGCTGCAAAAAAAGTGCAAAGAATTTAATTTCTTCATAATTCCAACAAGAAAAGATAATTTAGTCCAACCAAAGGAGTCTACAGGCAAAACCTGAACCTTAGTCACTACGAAGGGGAGCTACGGAAATGCAGATTTTAAAAACGGAGCAATGCAAAGCTTATTTCTAGGTCTCTCCAAATGCCCTGGGGCAGATCCCCTTCAAGATGCTTCCCTCTTGTGGGCCCTGGGATGGGGAGGTGCTCTGCAGGGAAGAGAGGGGAGGACTCTGAACGGAACCTGGGGGTTGGGGACCCTCTCTCAAGCCCCCCAACGGCTCCAGCAGGCGGGGCCTAAAAGAAGCTCCCAAAATGAACAGCAACACTGAAAGAACACGGGAGTGTGTGTGTGTGTGTGTGTGTGTGTGTGTGGCTTGTAATACAGGCTGCTCCCAGAGATGACACCTCCGGAGTTGTCATGCAAACACACACACACACACCCATTCCTCCTTCCCATTCCCCTGGCTGTATCACCTTTCCACTTACACCCACACATACACACACCCTTGGCAACAACACTGGAGTGGGCTGGGTGGGCAGAGAGTCAGGGGGTTGCGACCACAACACACAGACGGAATTGCTCCATCCCTTAAACTGGCCGGTAGGTGGGTGGGTGGGTGGGGGTGGGGCAGAGATTGGATCAAGGCTACTAATCTTTCCTCTACTTCACGACGTTCCTCATTCAACAACAACAAAAGATTGTATGAAGTTGGGAGCGAGCTATGAAATCCTGGCTATCACAATATAAACCTGAGATTATTATTTTTTCTTTAAAAAACCTTTTTTTTTTTTGGCAGTTTTACTGAAAAGTTTTTAACTAACACTCTTCTGTAGGATTCTCCATTAAAAACCCTACATGTCATTATTTATCCCAGAGGAGGAAAATAATTTTTCAAACATCCACCGACCAACAAATACATTAAAAATGATTACATAGCAAATTAAATATGATAAATAAAAGCATATTTACATTTTTTTTTCTAAAAACCAAACTTAATAAATTCAAAGTGTGCAAACTGAAGAACATCCAACATTCAGATGTTAGTCCTTTAAACTTCACGTATTACCAATCTTACAAAAAACCTAGTATTTAAAAATACGCATTGCATCTATTGAGACGTAAAGAAACTGCAAAAATGTTTTAAGACTAGGAAAAGAGTTATTACACAGGCACTTCACAGGTAAACAATCTACAGTACAACTGAAAAATATTTTGGCACCCATCTAGAATACTGGGGGGGGAAAACGCACACAATTTGACCTTTATATTCTATACTATTCTGTCATCGCCAGCATACACCCAACTAAAATATTGGAAATGGTACATCGGTAAGAAGTGCAAAAAATGAAGGATGCAAATCTTCTCAAAACTGGTTGAACTGTTTCTGTGATGCTCGTCCGGATTTTCTACTACGCTAGAGTGATTTCTGATTATTTTGCAAATGTACATGGAAATGATACCTGTCAAAACATTTAATGCAAATGCCATTTTAAGAGCTGCCTTGCTCCATAATGTTCATGAAAGGAAAATGCATGTCTCCCCAAATGCCACCAAAAAGCCTGCAAGCGGTTATGCTCCCCCACCGTCAGCATTTCTCAAAGCTCCTGCGTCTGGCTTTCCTTGTTAAAGGTGTGCTGCGAGATCTAAGAGGAATCGGGATGCAGTCAAATACTCCTTTAAAAAGTCCGTTAAAAAAAGAAGGCTTGGCAGACGGCTGAGGGGAAAACGCAGGACGGGTTCTGCCTGGAAAGGGAGAATCTGACGGCCTCGAAATCTCTTATGGCTCTTGCGGTAAAAAAGAAAATAGGAATTATTATTATTTTTTTACGCTCCCAGGGAATTGTCAGCTGACACCCCGGTTCCTAACACACAACCCAGGACCCCTGGACAGCCCTGACGGCGAATGGCTTGGGAGATTCCCCTGGACGGAGTAGAAAGGCCCGGGATGGGTCCAACAGGTGCCATGGCGGCCAGTTCCTTCCGCAGGAGTCCCGTTTACAGGCAGGAGAGCTGCGAAGCTTTGGAAGAAGGGATCTCAAGCAGAGCCTGAACCGTGAGTCCAACTTTGACCAGTCCTCTCTCTTCCAAAATGTGATGGGGCAAGCAAAGCCTTTCCTGGAAAAGGAAGAGAGAGACCCCAACTTCAGATGCTTCCTCAGAATAAACCCACAGTCAAGCTACTCAGGAAAAGAGCTTCCTTTAACGGGGTGATTCAAAGGAGGAGGACCACCCAAGGCCCCCTCTAAAGCAGGGGTCTCCAACCTTGGCAACTTTAAGCCTGGCGGACTTCAACTCCCAGAATTCCCCAGCCTGAGGATGAGGCGCACTACTCTATGGGGGGGGTGTCTAGTGGGGACCCCAGCTCAAAACAGCACCCCCAAACACACCTCTTCTGAAATAACACATTCCTGGTCTCTACCACGATTACTAAACCCATCTCTTTTGAGAGAGATTTTACAAGTAGTCCTTGACTTACAACAGTTCATTTAGTGACCGTTCCAAGTTACAACGGCACTAAAAAGAAAGGGACTTATGATCCCTTTTCCCACTTACGACAGTTGCCGCGTCCTCATGGTCACATGATCAAAATTCAGATGTTTGGCAACTGACTCATATTTACGACGGTCGCTGTGTCCGGGGGATCACGTGATTCCCTTTTGCGACCTCTTGACAAGCAAAGTCAGTGGGGAAGCCAGATTCACTTAACAACGGTGTTCCTAACTTAAACAACTGCAACGATTTGCTTAATAACTGCGGCAAGGAAGGTTGTAAAATGGGGCAAAACTCACTTAACGCACGTCTCGCTTAGCAACAGAAATTTGGGGAGGTTGATTAAGTCGAGAACTGCCCGCAGTAGAGAATAATCTCCACCGCAACTGGCGTCGTTATGCACCTCGGCAATTTACCTGCGCCACGCCCAGTTTTTTGCAAGCATCCAAGAAATTTTCAACATTTCTTCGGCATTTTGCCATACTGAGCTTAGGCTGTTGAAAGAAGCAGAACCGTCAAGAGAAACAATTCAACCAAGGAGCAGAAGAAGAAAATTATCCTCTGTCTAGTCCTAAGATTAAAGGCTGGTCTGGAACTGGCTTGGACTTAGGGAGGCAATGCGCGCAGCTCACTCACCACAGCTGGTGACGGGACGTGAATGCTGGCCACAGAGCGTGGTCTGATGTGGTTGGCCAGGTGGCAGAGAACGACCCCATCCATGAGAGCGGCTCCGATATCCTCGGGCAAGCTGACCTTCAGCCGCGACTCCAGGTTCTAGGGCAAAGGAGACACACTCAAGGTCAAAAGCCAAGCTTCTCGGGCAGCTCTCCCAGGAAAGCCACCAACAGGCCCTGGCATCCACCCCATTAAAGGAGGAGTCCCCAACCTTGGCAACTTGAAGACCTTGTGGACTTCAACTCCCAGAATTCCCCAGCCAGCGTTGCTGGCTGGGGAATTCTGGGAGTTGAAGTCCACAAGTTGCCATGGTTGGAGGGTCCCTGCATGAAAGGAAAATTACACTGCGCAGTTGTTTAATCTGTTCCCTTTCTTCCCGCAGATGCTCCATTTTCCTCCTCATGGTGAATCCAGGGTCCACGGTGCTGTAGTCTTGACGAGAACGGCCAAACGCTAAAAAGGGAAGCAGACCGTTGAAAACAACGCAGCTGCAGAGAACGGCTCGCGCACGATGCCGCTTTCCCGCGCCTCCCTCCCTCCCTCCATCGGTGACTCTCAAATCCAATAAACTAAAACTGCTTCTGGGTTGTATGACGACGGCATTCGTCACACAAGAGAGGGGGGGGCGTGTCTGTCAGAAATGAACGTTCCATTAAAAAAAAAAAAAATCCGGGCAGAATTTGTGCGAAGGAACAGAAACAGGCGTTCTAATCGATAAACTCATTTTCCTTGTGTTGAAACGAACAGCTCTTGTTCGGTGTGGGAGAGAAGTTTCCAGCTGGATGTGATTTAGACCATCCACCCCATACTAGCCCAACTCCCTTGATCCAGTAATGGCAGTCCAAGGTCCCCCAGTGTCCTGGGGGTCTCCATGCTCAGGCGGTGGGGGCTGCAAAGCAGGGTCTCCAGAACCAAAGGACTGACCCTGCAATGCCCTGGCACAGTTGGCAATGCAGCTGCTTGGTCTTCTCTTGCTTTGCACCCTCTGCCCTGCCACTTAACAGTCTTCCCTTTCTTCTAAACTCAACCTCTCTGTCCTCCGACCCCCGACATATTCTAAGCAATCTGTTCTAACCCCCCACCCCAAAGGCCTGGAGACTAAAACATATGAAGAACGGTTGCAGGAATTGGGTACGGTTAGTCTAGAGAAAAGAAGGATTAGGGGGGACATGATAACAGTGTTATTATTATTATTATTTAAATTTCTATGCCACCCAACTCCCGAGGGACTCTGGGCGGCTTACAACAGAAATATAAAAAAAAAACATTAAAAAACATTATAAAAACATTTAAAAAACAATTTAAAAACCCATGCACACCATTCATGGCCAGATCTCGCAGTATTACAACAGCAAGATCAACGGCCACAGGCCTGCCGGAACAGCCAGGTCTTCACCGCTTTCCGGAAGGCCAATAGGGTGGGGGCAGTCTCAGGAGGTAACTGGTTCCAGAGGGCCGGGGCAGCCACAGAGAAGGCCCTCCCCCGCGGGCCCGCCAGCCGGCCCTGTTTAGCTGACGGGACCCGGAGGAGACCAACCTTGTAATATCTTACCGGTCGCTGGGAGCTATGTGGCAGAAGGCGGTCTCGAAGATAACCTGGCCCTGAGC
>QLTV01003123.1:963920-976351 GCA_003457575.1 Thermophis baileyi
CCACCCCTTTCCTGGAGTAGCAGCTGATGCAATACCTGAAACCCAGCCAGGTCTCAGTTATGCATGCCAGGTCAGCCCTCTCCTCCAGGATTAAATCCCGAACGAGAGGGGCCTTGTTAACAACAGACCTGGCATTGAGCAGCAGCAGCCTGAGACCAGGGCCCTGACATCCCAAGTCACCAGGAATACGAGACAAGCCCGGTGAACCAGAACCAGAGGGGCTGGAACAAGGAATCGCTTTGAGACAGCGGGTCCTAGTTCCCCGAGAGCGGCCTACCCCTCGGCCCCCGCCATATCCACCTCTCCCAGTCATAACCGCAATACTTCGGCTCTCCAACACCCCAGAGATCCCCTCCCCCACCTCCTCCCCGGCAGAGGCAAGGCACCCCTCATACCAAGCCGGGGGCCATATCTGAGCCCCCATCTGCTTCTGTTTGTACACTCAGCAAAGGGAGCTTTATTCCTTGCCCCCGGCTCCCTCATTCTCCCCAATTCTGCCACTCCAAACCCACTCCTTCCATCCAAACCGTCCCAACACCCTCACACATACATAAACGCACCCCTCCCCCCAAGATAAAATTAATCTGTAAGTTAAAACCGGATGATAAATTTGTGTTGTAAATGCAACCCAAATGCAACAATACTGTGTTCCAGTATTTGAGGGGCTGCCACAAAGAAGAGGGGTTAACTTATTTTCCAAAGTACGTGAAGGCAAGACAAGAAACTATGAATGGAAACTAAGCAAGGAGAGAAGCAACCTAGAATTAAGGAGAAACTTCCTGGCAGTGAGAACAATTCACCAGTGGAACAGAAGTTGTGGGTGCTTCATCAGTGGAGGTTTTTAAGAAAAGACTGGACAGCCACCTGTCTGAAATGGTATACGGTTTCCTGCTTGAGCAGGGGGTTGGACTACAAGACCTCCAAGTTCCCCCTTCCAGCTCTATTCTGATTGATTTAATTACAGTCCTCACCTGATCGGGGCTTCAGTCCAAAAGGGCCATGAGGACTCCCGTCTGCCCGGTCATAATCCTTGAAAGGAGGGAGGAGAAGCAGAGCTGTTAGATGGCCACAGAGGACACACCAAGGCATGCAAGCATCAAGAATCCAGGGGCTTCGGCCTTGGGCCTTGGCTAGAAAATCTCTATGCAGAGAAGATATTGCGCCATTTCCCAGCCTGGAGAAAAAGAGCCTGGATGCCCACTGCCTTTTGGCCACAGCAGGGGGGATTCCTGAGAAAGGGGCACTCAGTGCTTATAAAAGGACAGGGCAGTTTCAATCTAGTGCCAGGGCCGCAGAGCTTCAGGGAAGCGGGAGGGGAGACATTCTCTAGAAAGATCCTCCCAAAAGCCCTTTGATAGCGTGTTTCTTAAAAGATGGAAAGAGTTCCGAAACTTTTCTTTTTCTTTCAAACATACAGTATGTGGCAGCCCCTCCATAATATATTTCAGATCACTCTTGGAGTGAGCTTCCACTCTGCAGGCAACGCCAATTACACCAAAACTGCACGTCGCGGTTAAAATCCACTTTGTGACACTAACTAAAATATACAGACAGACAGACAGAGACTTGTACCTCGGATGACACAGGAGACTGTGGAGACACATTAGCATGATCACTGTCTTGCTACAAAAAACAAAACAAAACCAAAAAGGTGGAAATTGTAAGATGAAATGTTTTAAAAGGAAAAGTTTGGTCAGACAATACATAACACGTGTGTGTGTACAAACACGTATTTCCCCAGACAGACACACACTGCTAAACGTATGAAGATGCTTCAGACTGCTGAGGCTTGGGGACCCCTGAATGTGATCTCCTCGCAGGAGGGCCACTCTCTCGGCTAAGGGATCAGAGCCTCTGGGGCAAACGGGATTCCATCTTCGGTTAAAGATCAAAAGGAGATTCTGCCTTTCCCTGTGATTGGCTAACCAGACAAGGCGCTTTTAGCCTCTCTCGGCTTTTCTGCCCCCATAGCCTATAGACGGACGGCTCCTGCATCATCAGCTAAGAAACTCTGCTGGCCCAACACCTACACGGCTGCTTGGACTTGCTTACATGACAAGGAGCTTCTTCTCTGCTTAAGCCTTTTTTAAAATGTGAGATCAGTTCCTCCCTGATCCTCCTAAATTTCTCCCAGATTATTTCTGGGAGATAGTATCTAAATTTCTCCCAGATAAGATCTTCCTTATTCCTATGCCTGGTTTTTTCGGACTATTTTTCGGACTATAAGACGCACCGGATTATAAGACGCACCAAGTTTTTGAAGAGGTAAACAAAAAAAACAAAAAAAAGTGTTTGCCGCCCCCAGCCCCCAGGATCACTCTACAGGCCTCCCAAACCCTCTGTACACCCCGTTTTTCACCTCCCAAACCCCCCCCACGTCACATTTTTGCCCTCCCCAGCCCCCAGGAGCACTTTGCAGGCCTCCCAAACCCTCAGCGCACCCCATTTTTGCGAAAAACGGAAGGCGCGGGGCGGGGGTTTTGGAGGCCAAAAATGGCTGTATTCGGTGTATAAGATGCACCAACATTTCCACCCTCTTTGGGGGGGGGGGGGGAGAGGAGTTATACTCCGGAAAATACAGTATTTATTAAAGTATGTATAATCTACCCTTCTGCAGATCCCAGGGCAGCACCAATTTCATAGAAACCAACGTTTAAAACAGGGCAGAGAGAGCACTGTAACAATCAAGAGATAATTTAAGACCGGTTCCTGGCCAGGCCAAGGGAGATATGCATCCATGAGGTTATCAAGCGGCTCTAAGCGTCTTGAATTCATGGGCTGTTGATGTAAATTATGCTCAGGCATTACTTCTTCAAGAGGGGAGGGAAACAACTCTGCACGTGAGCATTGGGAGGAGAATTTAAAGAACGATGTTACAGAATCCTTGATTCCCACCGTTTAGTTTCATGTTCTCTTCCACTCCTCACTTACCTCATCGTTTTCATTTCCACTGGAGCTCTTCCGCGAAGACTTGTACTGAAAGACAGACAGATTTTGAAGCCTGTTTGAGTGTGTGTTCAATCCCTTCGACTCTGTGCTTCATCCTCTCGCCACATAACCAACCCACCCTGAGAAAGAGAGCCGGGGCCATTCTGGCATGGCGGCAGTCTTAGGGCGCTCTCTTGGGGGGGGGGCTTAAAATGCTGGTCAAGAGGCAATGTGTAACGCTTAGGCTCAGTAACCAGGATAATAAAATGGATTTGGCTTACCAGAGGAAGAACTGCATGACTGACAAACTCTCTAGAGAGAAATGTTTATTGGTGCATATTCCCATAATAATCCCAGCTGCATTTCCTGAAGGATAAACTGTGCTGCTCTCCAAACAATGTATTCCCTAGCATCCTTAGCATCCTTAGTTTTACGCTGTTCGCCTATTAAAGCAGGCCTGCACCTCAAGGCTTTGCAGACCCCACTATAACAAGCTCTGTCCCTTATGGGAGCTTCATCGCTGGAGGCTTTCAAGAGGAGATTGGACTGCCATTTTGTCAGAAATGGTGTAGGGTCTCCTGCTTGGGCGGGGGGTTGGACTAGATGACCTACAAGGACCCCTCCAACTCTGTGATTCTGTTAAATCCTTATGTAAAGGACCTGCGGATGCAGGTGGCTTCAGCCAGGCTCCCCAACCGCTCACTCCCTGGATGCCCTGGGGCTGCGAGTTCCAGAGTTCCCACCGGGCCTGGCCAAAGAGTCCCTATTTTTGCTACCCCTGTAAAAAAAAAAACTTCTGCACTAAACCCCAGGCCTTCTCTGACCCTGAGAAGAAAGTTCCAGAGCCAGGTATCAGGTGAATTCTTCCCTGGGTTCCTTTTACCCAGAGCAGACTTTGCCCTGGAGGGCAAGCTTAAGAATTTCACGGGAGAAACGGATCCGAGGATCACAGAACCACCTTCGACAAAAAGTGGCTTGGATCAGGGGTGTCCAACCTCGGTGACTTTGTGGACTTCAACTCCCAGAATTCCCCAGCCAGCTTGCTGCCCTTCTCACGCATCCTCCCTGCGTAACTGTCTTCAGCTCAGTGGCAAAGCTAGTCTCACAAGGCAGGGGCCTTCTGTTTTTCACTTCCTGTGTCGAAGCACGCAGCCATTGTATTCAGCCAGAGACAAACAAACGGAGCAACAGCAATAGCACTTAGACTTATATACCGCTTCATAGTGCTTTACAGCCCTCTCTAAGCGGTTCACAGAGGCAGCATATTGCCCCCCAACAATCTGGGTCCTCATTTTACCCACCTCGGAAGGATGGAAGGCTGAGTCAACCTTGAGCCGGTGAGATTTGAACCGCCGAACTGCAGCTAGCAGTCAGCTGAAGTAGCCTGCAGTGCTGCACTCTAACCACTGCAGGCTTCGTGCCCAGAGAAACGAAGGCAGGGCTGCCCCCTCCTGGGAGGTTTCTCCTGATGGCTTCCTGCCCCTTTCCCTCTCTCGTGGCAGGCAGAACCACGTCAGAGCAGAAGCTCTGAGGCTTCTAGCGGATGCTCTGCATGGGAGGTGCCGAGACAGCTGTGGGCGCCGGGCTAGGGCTGGTGGTGCCAGGGGAGATCAGGCACACTGCAAGCATCGCTCAGTGACTGAATCCAGATAACGCTGATCCAAAGCCAGACCAACCAAGAGCAGAGATTCACAGGACTCTGAGTAAGTCAGAATAATCTCATGAAATGTCACAAGCAGAGCGCCATCCGTTGGATGGATACGGAGCTTCTCTCAATCAAAAAGAGTGGACGCTCACCAACTATCAGCCCTCCAGCCTCCTCCTGGGTCCATTTCTATTGTGTGTATTATTCTGTATGCCGGAGATCGGTCTGATCATTCAATGTAAATGCTACCCTTCAAACATTTTGAGGCGCTTCCTATTTTACAATCATCCTTGGAAACCACCTTCAATTCCATCAAGGCTTGGCTTGCATGGAAAAAAACCTGCCAGGCAGTTATCAGGTGTAACTGAGCTTGCTGTTCAAGGCAGAAAAAGTAGGTTGCTTGCAGGCATTTTAAAAGGCAGGATGTGGTTCTGTCTGGGACTGGAAACCTTTTATGGACTGAAAAAGGCAAAAATAATAATAATATGTACAGTACGTGACTTGTGGGTTTGATTATGGGAAGAAGGGAGTTTTGATCTAAACTCCAAAGAGAGAAGATAAAATTCAAATGCATTTATAATTGCTGTAAAGAACACTGGAGGCCATTTTTTAAAAATATTTTTTTTCTTTTTTTCTACTATTTCTCTTTCATTTCTCTATTCTTTCCTCACCAATTTCCTTTTTCTTTTAAAAGTTTTTATTCTGCTAAAAAAATTTTGCCAAGAAAAATAATTACAAACATGACTTAAGTCGCTTTCAGAGGTTTCTGACACTTTCTAAGGGCAGAAATGTTTTTATTTTCTTAGACTGATATTAGGAGAGTTGGTGGGCAGAGAGAAACGTGGGGGGGGAGGGCTACCTTGAAATACTCCCTCCTGATCTGCTTGCTTCGTCGCCTTTCCTCGTTCTGCCAGGTGACCGGCTGCACATCTGGCCAACGTGGACCGTCCGGGAGGCCCTTCTGGTTTTCCGGAGACTGCAGAGAGAAAACAACCTGTAAGGCTTTGAAACGATTAAGTTTATCAGGATCGCCCCAAATCTCCAATGAAAGGAGCAAAGCTTTCCCCAAACTAGCCTTCCAGCCTTTTTGCCATCAAGGCGATCACAAATAAATAAAATTCAGAAGGCAGGAGAGTCACGGATATCTTCCGCGCGTGGCGTTCACTCAGGTTCTCTGGTAAACTTATTGCTCAAGAGCGATTAAGAGCTTTCACTTCCAATCAAGAACAGGAGCAGCCCTTGCAGAGTGGAAATGGAATAAAAACACGCGCAGCAACCGATCAGCGTTTGCACAGACTGTTATACAGTTGGCAAGGCTTAATTCTGCTTCATTTTATTATTAAATCAAAGTACTGACATTTATAGGAGAAACTAGTGACTAGGTGATATATTGTTCCATATATTGATCTACCTATTCGCTGATAAAATATTGATGCAATTCATGAATTCACCCACTTATTAAACGTTATACTGCGCAATTGGTTTGGATTAAAAATCTATAAATGCCACAAAGGGTATGACTCTTGAGGCAATCTGCAGGAATTCCACGGCAGATCTCATTGCTGGGACAGGACAACTGTTGATTTTACCTGGAGCACTAAATGGCCGAGGGGAAAATGCGTAAGTATGTCCAGCAAAATAAAGCAAATTGTGAAGCATTTAGGGTTGCATTTCTTCATCCGACGTTATTAAAAATTGCTGGACTTGACAAGCTTCCCTCATAGCAAGCTGATCAGAATTTGGGGGTAGCTGTTCAAATGCTCCACAACGGCAGAACGTCACGCAATCTGTCACAACTACCGCACAGCACAACAGATGGCGCAAAGGAATCCCACCCGATTATCTGGTGCCAGGCGCACTTTCAACAAGCGAAGGCAGCTCATTTGCAACCAAAGCTATAAAGAGCCATCAAACATGTCAGCGAAGAGACATTTGCGATGAACAAGCCGAACAATTGCAGCTGCCCAGGGAGAGATGCCGGATGCTTTCACGTCTCTGCATTACCTGCCAGCTGCAGGGGGAAGACGGAGAATTTGCTTCGTCTGCAGAAAGGCTGCACAAAAAAAATAAAATATAACAAAACATAAAAGTTGTTAGCTTAAAAACAACAACAACCCATCTCTTTGTTAAATGTGTGCGGCTCTTCACTCAAAATGTGCAACTTTTCTCACTGTTTCCTGGGACCAAGGCAGCCAATTTCTAATCTGATATGAAATACTACCAATATGTATTTATAACCAAATAACCTATGAATTTTAGGACTCATTTTAAAAAATCCCTAAAGAAAAGCACAAACAATGTGGGAAATTATAACATTTTAAACGTTCGCCGTAAAGGAAGTATTTTTTTTAGAGGTCTGTATTTCTTCAGGCGTGACTTCTGGGAGATGTAGTTTTTCTCGTTTCCTCCCTTTCAAGACCGACAGGATCTGAGGGTCTCCTTAAGGCCTACCAGGGTTGTTCCATGGCCTCCAAATGCCAACTTCTCCTCTTACAAGCTTCAGTCAGCCAAATTTTCTATTGCGGAGCACAGGGAGTGTTCTGCTACAGAAAAACACCACTCAAGCCACGTTACTTTCGCATCATTACTTCTCTTTGGGGCATCAAGAGATCTGGAAAGGTGGAACACAGGTGCATTCCTCTGGATCAGGGGTCGGCAACCTTAAACACTCAGAGAGCCTTTTGGACCAGTTTCCCACAGAAGTGAAAACACCGGGAGCCACAAAACTCTTCCCGTGCCTGAATATTTCCTGAGCTGCCACAAAACTAGCATATATAGTTGAATTAAAGGTTCTGTTTTCTTCTGAAACTTTTCTTTTCTTGGATTTATCCATGGTTGGCCTACCGGGGGTCGAAAAGCTCAATAAATTGCGTGCCGGCGGGTGTCGCACATTGGCACTTGTGACACATATTTTGAGCGACAGGGAGCCGCAGCAGAGGGATGAAAGAGCCACATGCGGCTCCAGAGCCGCGGGTTGCTGACTCCTGCTCTGGAGGAATAAACTGAGCGAGGCAGCAACGCTAATTGTTTTCTCAGTCCAAAGCAGAGAAAGGGGTTTGAAATGTGACAGGAATTCTTAAATTATGTCTAAGCAAATGTTCTGCCCAAAGGGTGGGCTCTCAAAGGAGGGGAGGAACCGGAAGGAAATTCCACGGGGCCCCAACTTCCCACCTAGAGGACCGAACCCTTTCCTGTCAGCCCCAAACCATAAAAATCTGCTTCCTTTAACACAGTGAAATCTTATTCAGATAATTTGTGTGAAAGGATTTCTGGAACGGACGTGGGGGCTGCACCAACCTCACAGCTCCGGATTCCCTGCAGTAGGGCCAGTTTTCAAAGAGTAACGGTGCCCCCTTCAGAGACCAACCCCCCCCCCCCGTTTCGGCCCACCTCTGCAAAATCTTTTCACACAACAGGTTCACACAAATGGTTTTAATCTATTTTTTTCCCCACCGCGTAAAGCCCGTACCTTTTTTCTGTGTCCACAGTCTGTTTTGGTCGGTTTCTTGTGCTTGTTGGGGAGGAGTGATTCAGAAGTCTAAAACCAATAAAAATGCCCCCGAATGACACACAGACTCACGTAAGCAGCCTCAGCTCTGGTCTGATCGGAAGCTTCCTTATGCTGAGCTGAGCTCCTGCAGCCTTCGCTGAGGACGTCCTTTCTCCCCATTCTCCGGTGGAGACCCCGGCTGGGCTGCCCTTCCCTGGTCTGGCTTTTAACCCTGGCCAAGCTGTCCTCTGAGGTTGCAGGGACAGTCTGGGAAAGGGACTCGAGAAGGAGCAAAGTCACGAGCGAAGGAATAGCAAGGAAAGACAGTCTGGAACCAGGAGTGTGACAGGAAAGGCGGAGAGAAATAAGAAGCCAACAGGAGCTCCCTCAGCAAAGGTTGTCTGAACCGAATCCCACCCTAGTCAGGGCAGAAGAGAGGCAGGAGGGCTGAGAGTCTTGGGCAGGGGTCTTCCCAGCTGACTAGCAGGGTCTTTCTCCCCCCCGCCTCCAGGAAATGATCACTGACCCCCATGTCTCAACAAGGAGAGTCTCCTTTTCTTTAAATAACGTCAAAGACTCTTTTACACAAAAGCAGCATTCATCTATCCTTGAACCTTTAAGGGTCTGGAATTTGGTTTCCAGGTAACAATTCAAGAGAAATGCATTTCACAATTTGGGTTGCAGATCCCCCAAGATCCTTCTCAGAGGTGGGTATTTTTTCAAGGTACTGTTTAACCGGGAAATCCCTGGGATTTCCACAGGTGTGGTCACCAAAGTTAAGATGGCAAACGTGATGGTGCGATTGAGGCCCCTGACTATACCACAGTGACTGCCCTTTTGACCGCCCACAGAGGAGAATCCCATTCTTATGACGGAGGCAGACAAATACTTGAAATAAACAAACAAGTTTTGCCTCCTGGAGTTGCGGGTGCGCCATCACTGGAGGTTTTCAAAAATAGACTGGACAACCCTTTGAGCGGGTTGGCATAAGGTCTCCTGCCTTGAGTGGGAGGTTGGACTAGAAGACCTCCGAGGTCCCTAGCAGTCTACGTTCTAAGACGGCCACCAGGCTTCTTAGGGGAGTTTAGGGCACCCACCTTTGGGGCTTTCCTTCAATTTTCCTCCTCAGACTTCCCCGTTACCCCAAAACTGTTATAAAAAGGGTTGCTAAGGGCTGGTCTCCCACACGACTGTGTGACCATCCCCAGGCCTCGAGTCCCAAGTACCTTGAGGCGCGTCCTGCCACCCTGGTCCTCTGGAAAAGCTTTTCACTGAAGGAAGCTCTATAGCTTAAGGGCCTCCGTCTGAATTCGTGTGCCACGTACCCCAGGATGGAGGAAGGGAGCCGTGAAGAGTGACAGGAGAGCCGTTAGTAAAGTCAGAGGAAGAGAGAAAGAGGAGAGTGTAACACAGTTAAGACAAGAGAAGACAAAAATGGTTTTACGGCCAAGCTGTGAAAGATAATCCTTCGAAGAGGCCAGGAGCTTTTTGAGTAGGGCAAAGGCCACAGGCTTTCGGGATCCATTTCAGCAAAGGACCGAGGTGCGTATTTTAAAAGGTTAGCAGCCGGATTAGCCCTAAACTAACTTTTCTCCTTTCAGATCATCCTCTCCCAGCTTGGACGGGACAAGTTTTTAAGACGCCATACAAACAGCAGGTCAGGGCAGGCCCCCACCGAGGTCCCCTGCTTCCCGTGGGGCCCACAAGCTCCGTACCTGTTCTTCTGCTCCTGCTGCAAAAGCTGAGCTGCAATTTTCCGCAGGTCGGTCACCTCCTTCAGGTCGTCGTCTTCTTCTGCCAGCGCCTTTTCTTTCTGAATGCTAATCAATCAATCAATCAATCAATCAAATCAATCCATATTTCTCGTGGGATAAAGTTAGGGTTTCCCAACCTTGGCAACTTTAAGATGTGTGGACTTCAACTCCCAGAATTCCCCAGCCAACATAGAATTCTGGGAGTTGAAGTCCACACATCTTAAAGTTGCCAAGGTTGGGAAACCCTGATTAGATACTTCTGCCAAACAGATCCTCTGTGTGAATGGTCCCCAGTAGATCATCCCCAAACCCTGCCGGGGTACTGTCAGGGACCCACCTCTTCTCCTCTCGCCAATCTTCACGTGGGTCACTCTTCTGCGGCTTCTCAGCGGACTTTCCTCGTTCCTTACACAGCACATTGGAGGTAGAGGAAAGGGGGGGGGAGGGTGTGTGTGAGTGTGTGCAGAAATCACTTTATTTAACTTTAGATCTAGAAAGTCTCCACGACTCATTCACTGTGTCTTACTACTTTTAAGACGTGGCTACCTTAATGTAAGAGACGGATGATCCGGTCTGGGGATCTCCTTGGTCACACGCAGCCACATCCTCTGAGCTGGGATCCAGGTAATCACACACATCGGGGTCTAGAGATTTGATTAAAAAGGAAAAAGGAGAGATATATGGTTAGATTGAACGTACAAAAGCTTCTATCTCTAAGGCTCTCAAGCAGGTCTTCCTCCCCCAAAACCACCTGGATGTAGGATTTTACCTTTATGCAACTCGGGTTTGTTCCCTAGCAACTGATTGTCATTTCGGAGTGTCTGTTCCCTTGTCGATTCCGACACCTGAGAGTGGAGGCTGACTGTGTCATCATCGGATGGCTGAGGAAATACAGTGGAGAACATCACAAACCCTTTGCATTTGTCTTTCTGAGGAACACGCATTACAAAACCACCTTCTGAAGAGGCCCATGTGACGCTAGGATCCCAACCAGAGCACTTCTGAGAAGAAGCTGCCCTTGTTTCTTTCATGGAGCATCCCATTCAGACATTCATTCAGTTAGTAAATAGTTGTCACAACTCACAACACATCCAGAAATGCTTCAGTTGGGTCTAGTTTCATGTGCCTAACGAATAAAAAAAAAATTCAGGGAAATTTGATTTTTTTTCTTTTTCTATTTTGCTATCAAATCTGTAACATAAGTTAATGTGGCATTTTCCAGCAACTTGCTCACCAGTCGTGCTGATGAAATTCCTGCGCAAGCAGGCCACACAACTGAGAGTTGTGAAGTCGCAGTACACTTGAGGCCACCAGATTAGGGAAGCCTGATGTGTACAACTTCACTGTGCTGGAGAGTAACTTCTAACACATCTTGTTAATTAAATGGACTGCAAAGATTTGTCAGACAATTATCAGGTAGTTCAAGGAGAGAGAGAGAGAGAGAATCTCCACCCCAAAACTGATGGAAAAAGGAAGGAAAGAAAAACACCCATTTCTTTCTTTTTCAACAATGTAAAAAAGAGCTGACTTACTTCCGTTGTGGATAATCTTTTATCCCCATTATCACTACCAATTCCAGAGTCTGGGCCGTGGTTTTTATTGGGGTAAAAGTCTTCTATACTGTAATAGAGAAGAACATTGGTTACGAACACTAGGAAACGATTTTCAGTTCCCCTGTTCTAGTCTGCGACGGTAATAAGAGACTGACTGAAATTTTTAGTTCCTCAAAGAATAGCAAACGATTTTCCCAGAGACAGGAAATTGAGAGGGGGAAATAAACCTATCCCAAAAGTTCTTTGCTGAAGAGAAGGTGTGCTCTGATTTTCTTCCCCTTCGGAATAAAAATACAATGAAGTTGCTTTGGCAGCAGATGGCAGACGTCTCCTTCAGTAGAACTCTTCTGGATGCAAGTGGGTGGAAGAAAGTGGAAGAAGAATTCCAAGATCCATTCAAGCCTTGTGGGTAGGAGGCAGGGGTGGGTTCTGGATCCTTTTGCTGCCGGTTCGCTCAGGGTTGCGCCGGGCACGCGCAGCAATAAAAAATTAGCTTCTGCGCATGCGCAGAAGCAAAATCCAAGATGGCGGCGCCCACGGAGACACCGACGGAACCAGCTCCGTGACGTCATCGCCGAGCTACTAACGGTTCTAAAGAACCGGTTAGAACCGGTAGGAACCCATCTCTGGTGTTAGGACTCTGTCCAAACGGTTGGGTTGGTTAATATAAACAAGCCACAAATCACTGTTTAATGTATATATGTAATATTGCTTTAAATGCATTGGTGCATTCTGACTGGCAGTAATGGCCATAAGAGGGAGCTAGAGAACATGGTTAGTTCTCTCTCTCTTTTGCTGATTCATTGCTGAGTGACTTCGTGTCTGAAAAGTAAGCTCTGTGTGTAGCTAGCTATCTGTGATAGTAGAGAATCTTTGTTTGCTGATTAAGACAAAGAAAGGCTGGTAAGGAGACTGCTGTACTTCTAAACACTGACTGACTGAACGTGTATGATTCAGACTGTTATTTGGACTGTGCTATTTCTTTGAATAAACAATTTTTATACACTTTAACGTATCTGCTTATTGACTGAATCATTACTTATATCTACTGCAACATTACG
>QLTV01003123.1:979034-991407 GCA_003457575.1 Thermophis baileyi
ACAAATCACTGTTTAATGTATATATGTAATATTGCTTTAAATGCATTGGTGCATTCTGACTGGCAGTAACGGCCATAAGAGGGAGCTAGAGAACATGGTTATCTCTCTCTCTTTTGCTGATTCATTGCTGAGTGACTTCGTGTCTGAAAGTAAGCTCTGTGTGTAGCTAGCTATCTGTGATAGTAGAGAATCTTTGCTGATTAAGACAAAGAAAGGCTGGTAAGAAGACTGCTGTACTTCTGAATACTGACTGATAGAACGTGTATGATTCGGACTGTTATTGGACTGTGCTATCTNAGCTAGAGAACATGTTTATTTCTCTCTCTTTTGCTGATTCATTGCTGAGTGACTTCGTGTCTGAAAGTAAGCTCTGTGTGTAGCTAGCTATCTGTGATAGTAGAGAATCTTTGCTGATTAAGACAAAGAAAGGCTGGTAAGAAGACTGCTGTACTTCTGAATACTGACTGATAGAACGTGTATGATTCGGACTGTTATTGGACTGTGCTATCTCTTTAAGTAAACTACTTTTATACACTTTAACGTATCTGTGTATTGACTGAACCGTTACTTATATCTACTGCAACATTACGGTGAACTGTGCAAACCTTCAGGGCCCAGAGGTTACTCTGCACAATTCCTTAAAATCTGGTAGGAGGAAAGCGACACTTAAGTGATATTTAACTTTAGGTATAGTTAAATTCCTGGCTCTGCTAAGAGGTGAGCAAAGACCTGACCTACAGTCTGTGTGTAGGCTTCACCAAATCACGAAACAGACTCCTTGTCCCGAAAAACCCCTTGTTATTTGGCTAATGTGAATTCTTAGCATTCACATCCAACAGTCTTTCAAGGGTGAGTTGCAACCACAGACCTTATCAGTCCCTGGATAGTTGCCAGGCCGATAGCTTCTTGACGCAACGCTGAACAAGGAAATACTTGGCAAGGAGTCTCTGTGAGGCACAACTCACATAAGCCAATCTTCACACGAATAATGAACTAATTGTCTCCTGCAAACACCACTCCCCTTTCACTCCTATTTATTTCCTATGGGAGGGGCCATTCAGCATCCCCTTGTGTTTTTACTCCCGAGTCGACCTCTGTTCCTTATTTGTTCCCTTCTCCTGATAGCTCTGCGCATGCACACATTGGGAACAGGCTCCAGCTGTTCTTCTGCCCCACTTATCTCTGACTCCGAAGGTAGCTGCTAACTGTGGACGGCCCTGGCTCCATCTCTGCCTCTGACGCAGAGCACTCATCAGAGCCTTCCCCAGACTCCAGGACTGGCCCATGTTCCTCCCCAACCTCCTCACTGTCTGCTGCCAGCTTTGCTGGCGGGCCACAACACTATGGCTGGTCTTCAACGGGCCTCCATTCTCTTATTATGGACCCATTCATCCTGATCTAGACATACCATGATTGCATTCCATTCACTATCTCCAAGGAACCCAATTCAGATCCAACCCTAAACTGATTTAGCAGACAAGAGTAAGTCAGACTCCCTTTCTCGTGTTCTGCTACAGTTCTGAAGATGAGTGGAGCTCCTGGTTCCAGCCTGGCCTGGCCTGGCCTGGTTCATTTCAACAAACCGTGATTGGGAAGCCCTCCAGGAGCAGGGCCAGCAGTGAGAGACCCTGAAGACCCAGGCCAGGACTGAGCAGTTTAGACGCAATGACAGGCTGCAGTTGGCTGAAACCAAGCGGTGTAGGGAGTCTACTCTCATCCACACAGGAGAGAACAGAGATGCAGTTCCTGATCCCAGGCCCAGCAAGCTCACTCAGCTCTGCCTTAGCAATGATGCCTGACGCGCAAGGGGAAGAGAGAAGGCAGGCAGGGGAGGGAGGGAGGGAAGACGGGACACACAGCCAGAGGCAGGGCCAGGAACGGGACATTGGATGAAGTGCCTGGCGTGACGTGGGACTCAGAACAAACTCTTTAGCGATCACAAATGCTCAGTCTTTGCCTTCTCAGAAGGAAAGGCAGCTTTACCTGTCGGTGAGCGGCTGAGAAGGGATCCTTCTTCCCAGGGAAGGCAGATCCAGGGAATCCGGCTTCTTATCCATTCTCAGGCATGCTTGAACACTGAGGAACTTAAAAATGTGCACTTTGCCCTTTAAGCAGATCTGTTAAGAAACAGACAGGAAAGAAACCAAAACAAACTTTGAGTCAGATAGCTTGACAAGAAATCCTCTGGAAGTGCTTTGCTGCCTTTGATGTGTCTGACTCTGTGTGTGTCTGTGTGTGAGTGCATGTGTTGACTGATAACAGCTTCACGTAAATCTCCCAAAACTACCGACCTATTCCTGGGACAGCTGACCAGCCCAACCTGTTCACCAACTTCATGCAGGGAGATGAAGAATTAGGAAACAAGGCCGATTTGGCACACAAGCTTTGGCGGTTCCAGGAAAAAGACCTTCCAGGGCCCCAGAAAGAGAGACCGGCCCCTCTCCGGCTACCTCCTAGGGAACCACTGAAAGCACCAGGCAGAAAAGGTGCTTCCATCTGATGACAGGACCCAATGGATCCCAGAACCCTTTCTCCACAGAACAGCTGACTGAAGGATGAAGCTGAAGGTCCCCGTTGCACTTCGGAACTGAAGGAAAGGGGGATCAACACACCTGGGCCGGCGGGATCTGCATTGGATTATTATCCAGAACGATGACTTGCAAGTGTCGCAATTTCCGGAAGCAGACGGGGATCTCTGTGACTTTATTACAAGAGAAGTCCAGCTTGACCAAAGGAAGGTCTCCTAATTCTGTTAATTGTAAAGGAGGAAGAGAGTGGCCTTCAGACATTATGAGACGTGTGTCTAAATCAAAGATCTCCAATCTTGGCCACTTTATGACCTGTGGACTTCAACTCCCAGAATTCCTCAAGTCAGCCATGCTGGCTGAGGAATTCTGGGAGCTGAAGTCCGCCAGTAGTAAAGTTGCGAAGGTTGGAGACCCCTGGTCTAAATGGATTCAGAGGAAGTCTGGAAGAAGATGGAAAACTCCTTACCATCAGGTAACATGTGGAGATTATTTCTTCTTAAGTTGAGTTCTTTTAACGAGTGCAGTTTTCCTATCTGTTGGGGAAGGACCTGGATCTCATTGCAGCTAATGTCCTAAGGTAGGAAACAGAAAACCAGAACGCCCAAAAGTTAAACAAGCATTTTCTGACCTGAATGGCTTAACCAAGGGAATGTGCTTCTTGAAGAGAGAAACACCTGTTTTGCTAGAAAGGGAAGGAGGAGGATTCTCTTAAAACAGATTTTCAAATGAAAATGGTTTCAAAAGGCATCTCTCTGATGTAGCCAGAAATCAAGAGATTTGGTCACGCCTTAAGCATGAAGCCAGTTGGATGACTTTGGGCCAGACATACCTTCTCAGCCCTAAAAAGAAAACAAGGGCAAACCATTTCCAAAAATCTTGCCCAAAACCTGTATGGACACGTCTAGGCATTCACGAGGTTAAACTAACTCAATAGTAAACCCCACCCCTCTCTCTCTCTCACACACACACACACATCCCGAGACAAACCAACAAACATTGACTCAACAAAAGTTACGAAATCAACCAGATGAGATTTATGAACTTGGGGCCAGCAGACTGGAAAGCTTGAAGCCTTCCCGTTACTGTTCTAGGCAACTAGTTTTTCTACACAAGGAGGTGCAGTTCAATTTGTTGACGAACAAGAGTGAAGCCAAATGCGTTCAGGGTAAGGAAGGACAGAGCAACGGCACGTACCAATTCCATTAAGTCTCTCGACTTTCCAATTTCTTCAGGAATAGACACCAACTTATTATTGCTGACAACCAAAACTTTCAGTGGCAGATCAAATAGGTATTTTGGCAATGTAGATAGGAGATTTCGGCTAGGGAGAAAGGAAGACATTGGGGGTTAATATCTGGCAGCTATGAATTGTTCATTATTCAAGAGATGCAGAAGCCATTAAAGCCACTCTGGGCTCCGTTTAGAAAGGACTCGGTGTTCAGCTCTTCAGTTGCAAGCCCTGCTGGTGGATCACAATACCCAAACAGCCTTTCCAGCAATGCGTTTCATCTCGTGTGCGTACACGGAAGCAGAATACTCAACATCTACAAAAGCTTGAATCAGGGGTTTAACAGGTCTTTGTAAACTCTTCCCACGTTTTTTTCTCTCTCTCTCCTCCCTGAACAATTCTTGTGGAGCTGAGGGGCAGCTTCACTTTTCTCTCTGATCCTTTTTTCCTGCTTTAATTTTTCCTCCTCTGGTGCTAATTTGTCATCTTTGCCCTGCTGTTAAGATGTATAGAACCTGAGGTGAACCCATGCATTTCACTTTCTGCGCCTCCTTGATAGCCTAATGGGAAAAGAGGCCCTGTGCACGCTCTAAACCAAACATAAAACACAGTGGATCTGAGAGCAGCCGCCACAAAACGGAGCAACATTCCTTCCACGAAGACAAAAAGGCTGTTCGCTAGTTCTGTGGTCAGCTCAGCTGCTTTCCCACCAGAAGACAAGATTAGTAGGGTTCTTTTCAGTATTCACCGAACTCCTAGAAGCCGAAACTGAAATATAGAGAGATTACATTTGCATCTCAAACTTCATACTGTGAAAGAGAAATATCAGGAACCAAGGTAGACTCCCTTGTACACGTTTATCTTCTGTTAATCTCTGGGCTGCAGGGAGCAGCAAATATTTCCGTAGTCATCTTGAGCAAGAAGGCGCTCAGGCATGAAACCAGGGAAAGAAAAATGCACCTACCTGATATTCAGATATGTTAACATCTGTAGGTTTTTAATGGCTTCGGGGATAGTTTTGATGCAGTTGTGATACAGGTTCAAGGTCTCGAGCGGCGCAAACTGCCACACATCTGCAGGGATTTCAGTAAATCTGTTCCTGGAAAGATCTGAAAAAGGGAAAGGAGGAGAAGGTATTTCCAAGGCTCATCCTGGAGGAGGAGGAGGAGGAGACGACACCCAACTGGCGATCGGCAGTTGCACAATTCTACGGTTGGGATGAAGAGGCTGTAAGTTGGAAAGGGTTACATTCTGCTGGGATGCCAAACCCAACCCGTAGGTAGAACTGGGATCTGCCCTTCTAGGAGAAGGCAAGAATTCACTACTGTCCACTGCCTTGCCCCAACAGCCCATCCCCCTCCAGTAGAGGAAACTGGTCCCTCCTGGCCAGCAAAGGCCATCTCCGTCCTTCAGACTGAATGGAGCCCAACCACTTCGTTTGGCCCCTCCATTTCTGCCTAGCCTCATCAGCCTCCTCCAGTTGAGTCAGGGTCCCATCATCTTTTTGGAAATAAAACCTTTTGAACACTGTGTGCGCACGGATGGCACCGAACAGGCAGTATTATGAAAACCGGCTTGCTGCTGCTCCTGTTCTGCAACAGCCTCTCCCAGCAATCTGGAGTCCCATAAAGCCAGCCTGTGAAACAGCCATATTGCCTTTGGAAGACATGCGTTTCTTTTCAAGCCTGCTGCTTTCGAAAGGCCCCCCGCCCCCAGCAAAGGTAAGCAGCCAAGAGCAAGAAGTAAAGAGCCCCGATGAATGCCAAGCATTAAGAGAGATACAAGACGCAGAGCGGGCAATCTTCGCCTTCATCCCTTTGTGTCCTTTGTTGTCACATGCGCAGCCAGCACAGAAAGCGGATTAATCCTTCCCAAAGTCACCGCTTCCCCTTCCTTGTCTGCAGACCAATTTCATTCCGCCAGGGAATGGGGGAAAGGGAAGCTACTTCCCGTTTCACCTACCAGGAATCGGGGCCTTGTATGGGCTTAGAAATCTCACTTACACACACACAACTTTATGCAATGAAAATACCCTTTGGTAACCCTCCTACTGAAATACTGTCATATTTGATAAGGTACACACCTTGAGATATTTCGGTGGGAAAGGTTTATTGGCCATGCTTGACTCCAGCTGCTCTAGTTAGAATAATTTCTAAGAATGGACAAAAACAATGTTTTGACTATATTAACGTCAAACCTAAGTATTTTAAAATGCTACATAGAATAAGGAGGCCCTCCGTTGGCACCAGGAAGCAGACCACGTCCAGAGGCAGACTGAATGCCCACACCGTCGAAGGACCAGGATAATCTCCGGTTAGGGTCTTTGAATGCTGGCAGTTTCATGGGGAGAACAGGGCAGCTTCAGGGACCCAGCACAGGCTCCTGTGGGACACAAACAGTTTGCTGTGGGGCCAAGTGGCTTTCTTCTACTGTTGGGTTCCTCCCATCACTGGGGAGGTGGGGGGGAGCTGTATCTATTCAACTGCATGCAACTGTTGTGGAGTACCCTTGAGTGGCTAGGAAAAAATTTGGAGAAGAGGAGAACCTAGCTGAGGAAAAAGGGTTGCCAAGGGATGTTCGTTCACCCACCTAGTCAAACATTCCCCTCAAAGAGCTTTCTAGTGTATGCAGAATAAGAGGCAGAAGCCCTGAACAAACAAAAAACAATCTGCATTTTCCCACTTTGCCTGCCTGAAGGAGATCTCGGAGGATTCTTCAGGGATTGAAGGGCTGCTTCTCCTGCTGGACCTCTTCCCACAATTCTGAAAAGTATTGCAGGTTAAAAGTAGACGTACCTGGGAAAACATATTCCTTAATGCTTGAAATTCTGCATATTATTGTTATCGAGGTAATAGCTAAGGGATCAGGGGAACAAAAATCTAGACTTGAGCGGATTCCAAGAATAAATGCCCCGAGTATCTTGCTGCTGCTATCAAAAGATCAACTGGATCTTTCACTCGAGATCCACCAGGTCGACAAAAACCTTTAGCACGTATTACTCTGCATTTCTCACTGGAGAGACAGCCTTCAAGCTTCCGCCTGTATCTGAATACATCTTTGTCAGGCTCAAGGCTAAGTAGCTTGATCGGGTTTTCATTCAAGCAATTAAGTTCAGATTTATTCCTTTGCATGGTGCCAAACCTATGAGCCACCAGAATCAGGATCAGAAATCCGTTTAATTTTAGTACTTCTGCAGCGATGATCAAAAAGAAATAAAAATAAAACCACCAGCAATAATATAATTAGGTGCAAACGTTTAATGGGAGGGGGGAAAAAAAGATATCACACATTTTTAGCACAATACCACCTGCATGTAAATTCAGGAGAAAGTCACATGGATTCAGTTGGGTTCCTTCATAATAAGGGTGTGTGTGTAAAATTGCAAATCACATGCAAATGTGTTGGGAGGTTCTATTTAATATGGCCAGGCTTAGTTCTGAAAAAGAATATACGCATTACTGATGTTAGATCAGGAAAGGCTCGGCTCACTTTGCATTGCATTGCATTGCAAGACATTCCACGCACAGCAATTTCTGCAATCCAAGTTCCGAGCATTTTAGTGACACTGATATTATCTTTGTTAAGCAGCTGAATAAAAGCTACTTAGTGGGAAACAGCCACAATAGATTAGGGTTAGGCAGGATGGGTTTTGATCAGTTGTGCCTTCCCCCAGTCGGGACTTGGTTCGGCTGCCACTCACCCTTCCATGGGAAGAGATGTTTGTGGTTGAACACCACAAAGAACACCTGGCTGTCCTACCAGCTGCAGAGCTGCCCTCCTTCGACTGCCGTTAAATTAAAAGCGCCGAAGTCACAAAGATCGCAGGTTCACTAGCAGTCAACTGGCCAGGATGCCAGCCCTTGCCAAGTCACCAAAGCCTTCTAGAACTGCCCTCCGTTTCTCTTTCAAACGGGTTCAGATCTTCGTGCCCTGCCTGCCTCACCTCCCCAGGACAGATATGGAGACCTTTCCACCCACATTCATCAGCAAAGTTCTTGAGAGCCCGATGCTACCTTTACATCTTTAAAGCGCGCAAAGAGAAGGGATGCGGGGTGCCTGCTGCCCACTTCGGAGGGCGCTCCTTTCCCAAGAAGCCACCCTCGCCTTTGTTCCAGGCTAAAGCCCACATTAGTAACAGCTCTGCCATCACGTCCCTAATGCAACCTGGCATGCTGGCAAGCAAAGCGTTATAATCCCAGAGAAGGCCTCTTCGCTGCTGCAGGAAGAAACGGGAAGGAAGCGTAATTCTGCACTTCCCCAGATCACCAGCGTGTTTTCTTCCAGTCAGGCCTTAAAGCGGAGGCTGGGAACACAGAGGGCAAGCACCAAGGAATGGCCCATTTCAGCAATTTTTGTAATGCTACTTAAAAGTAACATTTTTGGTAAACGGTCCAGCACATTGTTTCCTTTGAAAGCAAAAATATCCCACCTCACTCGCTCTAAAATTTGTCCACCCTGAGTAAAGAGGCAGATGTCACGTCCCAAATCTGACATTTTAATTGCAGAGAATAATTGTTGTTCCGAGTGCAGATAATGCTGGAAAGCTTCTGGAGTGTGAAAGGAGCTTAAGCAGCTAAATTACAGCTCGGTGCATTAAGTTCGAGGTTGCTTCTCTCTCTTTTGAGGAAACTAAATGCAGGCTGGATTTCCCCTATGGTTCAACTGAAGTCTACCATTGTCAGTTAACAGAAAGGGAGGAGAAACATTTTCAATCCATATCCAGAGGAGAAGCTATGTTAACTCTGAGAAAAAAACAAAGAATCGTGTGTGTGTGTGTGTGTGTGTGTGTGTGTGTGTGTCTATATGTTTTCACCATGTTCAGCTGTGAAGCTGAATGTATACATCATATTAATTCATTTACAAAGCGGAATCTCTTTCCTGCTCACGAAGGTTTAAAGCCAGGATTCGTTTTTTTGGCGTGTGTAGGCCAAGAACCCCAGGACAAACTCTTAAGGAAACCTAGAGAGAAGCTTGTCTATTTCTTGACTGTAAAAAGAAGCAGGTGAGGGGAGGTGCCCCAATTCTTTGCTCTATCATCATCCTGAGCTACAATCTCGGCTTACTGTGACCTGTGAAAAAGCTTCAAGGATTATGCAAAAGGAGGATACAGTAGACGCAAGCAGAGATTATGGCCCAAAGTGTCCCTAACAGAATTATTTAGGAAGCTGTCGCCCTGAATTACCTGTCGCCCTGAACTGACGTCCTCCTGGAAATCGAACCCTCTTAGATGCCCAGGGCTCCTTGCAACCTTTTCGCCCACATCCACTATTATGCCATCTTTGGGGGCCTCCCTTGGACCAATCCAGAGAGGCACCCTGCCTTCTGCAGAAAGGCAGCCTTCTTAGGCGCTTTAAACCAGGGGCTTCTACCCTCTATCCCCATGTTATTGACATGCACCTTTGAGCCCAACTCCCAAAGGACTCTGGGTGGGAGATGATGCTAGTTGTTCTCAGCAAGCTTGCATGCCATTAAAGATCACATTTCCAAGGACTCAGCTGGTGTTAAATCCACGGCGTAAGGCATTTCTTTAACGTTTTCCTTGGGGAGACTCTTTACAAAACTGACATTTTGACAGCCATCCAAGTGTCCCTGGTCTGGACAACGAAGGCAACATGTATGACGACTGATTTAACAACGGCTCATGCACATTCAAGGCGAGTACTTCGACGTCTGCACGAAGGAAGAACACGTCAGGACTCCCAGCCATGCCACTGCCTAGAAGGCCCAGAGATCTGCCTGAGAGCGACTCGTCTCCCCCCCCTCCCCCCCCCCCCCTCCCTCCCTCTCCCCCCTCTCTCTCTCTCTCTCTCTCTCTCTCTCTCTCTCTCTCGCAGGGCTCTGGCCTGGCAATGCCTCCCACCTCCCGAGTTTTATATCCAAACCAGGCAGCTCCACCACTCACTAACTCTAGCGCACCACTTCATCCCAGCCAGTCTCTAACCGCCGGCAGGGCCTCTGCGTTGCTCTCTGGGCCTTGAGGGGAAAAACTGCCTGCAACATTCAATTTCGCCTCTCTGTAATTATCAGCCTTCCAAGTCCTTTCAAAAGAAGGAGCCTTCAGGAAGCCACAGTCTATTCCTGTAGAACAAATGAACACATGCATGGGAAAGGAACCTCTCCCTGCAACAATAAATCTGCCGGCATAATAACTGGCAGCTCTTGGGTGGTTTTTTTTTTTTTTGGTTTTTTTTTTGCATTCTGCTGGATAATGGTCTTTAAGATTTTGTCTTCAGAAAAAAAAAATACATTCCAGCAATGCCTTGGATGAGCTCTTCACGGACAGATGCTCCAGGCCAGCCCTTCTCAGCATTTATTCCTAGGAGATTCCACCTTTCCGTCTGACAGAAGTCTCAAGGGGAGCAAAATAACAAAACGGAGTAAACTTTTAAAAGAGACGCTTTGGTAATAAAGTCATTACCGTGTTTCCCTGAAAATAAGACCCTGTCTTACATTTTTTTTGAACCCTGAAATAAGCGCTTGGCCTTATTGCCATGCACTCAAAAGCCCGATGGGGCTTATTATCAGGGGATGTCTTATTTTGGGGGAAACAGGGTATTAATTCAGACGACCATGCCAAAGATGTTACTTTTGCTAGCACTTTTTTTTTCTGGAAGGAGGTTAAGATTAGAAATGAGACAGACTGGAAAACCAAGGAAGCACACTTCAAAGCTTGGGAACAGAACGGAAATTCATCTATGTGTCATCCAAGCTTCTCTGCTTATTATTATTAATGATGTCTTAGATTTACAGATAGAATAATTTTGAAAATGGATTTTTACTTCGAGCTAAGCAAGGCCTGATAATTACAGGGTTTTAGGCCAAATCTGATTCATGGGGGCTTCAGGGATAGTTAAGGGGATCCAACTTGACTTAGTTCTGAAGATCAGATGGGCTGCAACTGCTGAGCCTGAAGATGTCTACGCTCTTACGGTAACTAGTAAGCAAACTTACCAGTAATGATGCAAACCATAATCTAATTCAGTCTCTCTCAACCTTGGCCATTCCAAGCTATCTGAACTTCAATTCCCAGAATTCCCCAGCCAGCCATGAATTCTGGGAGTTGAAGTCCAAACAGTTTCAAGTTGCCAAGGTTGAGAAATCTAATTTTTCATCTGACACGCTCAGGTTTTCAGAGCAAAATTTTTCTGATGTCAATGCAGAGCAAATTAGGACTCAACAGACACACACACACACACCCCCCCGAGCACCGAGCTCTCTCCTTTGCAAAGTCACTTTTGAAGGACGGAAAAAGAAGAGGGTAGATTTAATGTAATTTACACCTCTGAACGATACCAGGTCCAACTTCGATCCAACTACTGAGGCATAACAAGGTGGTTTTGACTATTAAAAGCCAACATGCAGATTTGGGTAGCCTCCAGTTTCTCAACCTTCCCTCACTTTCCCAACGGCTCCATCGCAATCCTCCTCCGCAGCCAATCTGCACCCCGCCATAATATCCGTCTATATTAGAGGAAATTGCCACTGATGGAGCCTCCTCCATCTGCAGGGACTCCCATCTTCGGACTAATCTGCTATTATCTACTCTAATGATCCGGGCTGCTGCTCCCCCTCCCACAATTCCTTTGGCTTAAGCTCTAGTCCCATGACCTGCCTCCCCCTCCCCTGTATCCCAAACTGCCCCAAGCGCTTCTACCTGCTCACTGCCAACAGCCCACCTCCTTGGGCATAATTTCCCATCTCCTGCCTATAACCCGGGCGTGTGATCCCACCCCAGCCCTCTCCTCACTTGCACCAGCCAGCAGAGTGAAATCCCCCCCCCCATTCTTCCACTGTACCACCCCTCCTTCTTGCACACTTTGCAGGCCACCCCATGGCCACCCTGCCCGCCACACCCTCCCGGCATCCCCCCACAATGATGCCAGCCCTGTGGGCATCCCAATGCAACTTCGGTTAGGGGGCACCTTATTACCTGTTATGTAGGGTTGCCTTGGCCCCACCCTCTGGCAGACCCCGGCCCCTTCCCCCCCTCCGTCCCTGCAACCCACCCTCACCGAACCCCCTCCTCCCCAGATGATGATATGCATGGGGGGGGCATTAGCACCCCAGAAGTCAACAAATGCTGCAACACAAGAGCCCCTCCAGCTCCCCCCTCCCACCAGTTAAAGAGCGCAGGAACATAGCCTATACAGTCAGGCAGGGCATGATGGGGCCTGGTCAGCAGGGCCCATGGGGCGATGGCTGTTGGTAGAGAATTGGGCAGGAAAAGGGATGATGGGCCTGGGGCAGCCCTTGAGTGGGGGGGAGGAAGAAAGGGGGCTTGGGTTGATGGGATATGCAGGGCAGGACATGGGCTGAGGCTGGGGATGGCAGGGTAGTCACTGGGCGGGGATGATGGGACCTCGGGACGAGGCCAAGGGCTCAGACCGGGGAGGATAGGTCCGGGTGCAGGCGGGGATGATGGGCCTGGGGGCAGCCCTTCGGGGGGGGGAGGAAGAAAGGGGGCTGGGGTTGATGGGATCTGCTGAGGCTGGGGATGATGGGACGAGGCCAAGGGCTCAGACCGGGGAGGATAGGTCCGGGTGCAGGCGGGGATGATGGGCCTGGGGGCAGCCCTTCGGGGGGGGGAGGAAGAAAGGGGGCTGGGGTTGATGGGATC
>QLTV01003123.1:1001429-1016448 GCA_003457575.1 Thermophis baileyi
GGCGGGAGGGGGGGCAGCCGCAGCTAAAACGCCCCCCGACTGGCTGCCCTTCAGCCGCCCGGTGGGCACATGGGGCGGGGGGCGTCCGAGAGTCAAGGAAAGTTCGTTCTCGCGGCGCTCCGGATCCCCCAAACCCTCTTCCTGTCCCGTGCTGTTGAACTGTTGCCCGAGGTCAACCCCCATCCCGAAAACACCCCTGGCCGGCTGTTCTCACCCTTCACTTTTCTGCCTGGCCTGGCCCGGGGCTTCTCCCCCCACCCACCCCGCTCCTCAAAGGGGCATCTCGGACCCCTGCTGCGCCTCCCCCTCCCCCTCCCGTGGCCAGAAATAGAGCCGGCGCCCTGCCAGCGCCTCTCTGGAGAGGGATGAGCCGCGCTGCCAAGCATTTCCCTGGCACGGGCTCTGCCGGGCCCATCCAAGCCCTCCTGAAGTCAGCAGGCTGGAAATATCTCCCGGGCGCTGGAGCTGTTTTGCAAGCACCGCCCTCTCCTTACCGGAGTTGCCCTGGAAAGGGTTAAGCTTCCTTGTGCTGGTAGTTTCATAGGCAAGGAAACTGCTGCCCCCCCCTCCAAATATTTGGGGTACAATATCGGATCTTGCTTCTGGCCAGTGTCCAGTGAAATGTGAGGATTTTTGTCCTTAACCAAAGAACAACATTTACCAGTATGGTAATGGACCCCTTGCAACCTGCCTTACCTCTCTGGCTGGGCGTTTGTCTATTAAGCTGCCTTGTGAGTGCCAGGGAGAGTGTGGGGCAGCTGTGTCTGTGCCCTCTTTAGATGACATCATCAAGCGTAACCAGAAGGCCCAGCCGAACCGGAAACCCTGGCAGCACCAGCTGAAGACTCGGAACCCGGCCTCTGGCAACAGGAGGCCTGGATTCCAGAGCTGGGGCCCAGCAACCCTGCCAGGTGGGTGGAAGGGACTGGTGAAGGAGAGAGCCAGCCAAGGGGGCTTGTGCCCTTCGCTCTTTGGAGAGAGGTCTCTCCAATCTGGTGCCCTGCTGGCGAAGGGCCGAAGGAGCTGGCACAGAAAATCTGCTTCAAGCAGAGCACCGCCAGGAGGGTGCAACTGTACCCAGACTGCGTTAGGGGGCTCCCCTTGGGGCAACTGGATTCAATGAATTTTGGCTGGGCTTGGCAGGTATTAAAGGTCTCAGATTGGGAAAAACCTCATTTAGTTGTTCTGATTGGCCCATGCATGGTTGTGTGAATGTTTTATTTTAAATATAGTTGGGGTTTTTTTTCCCCTTTCTTTTTTAAATTGTTTTTATATGTTTTATTTTTTTATGATGTAAGCCGCCCAGAGTCCTTCGGGAGTTGGGCGGCATATAAATTTTATAAAATAAATAAATAAATAAATTTAAAAAACTGGCCTGTGGATGGAAGCAACCTGGTTGCATTAAAAAGAAGGAGAAAGTCTTAGGGTCTGGAGCAATTCCTGCCAAGGGTGTGTGTGTGTGTGTGTGTGTGTGTGTGTGTGTGTGTGTGTGTGTGTGTGTGTGTGTGTGTGTGTATAGATGAATTCCACTAGACATTCTACCCAGGAACTCAAATCAAAAGGGGCGGGGTTTGTTTCCTTAGGATCTAGCAGATTTCCCAGAGGATTTAGGAAGCCACCCTGGGCCAGGAAGCCTTTCTGGAGCAGGATGAGCATCCCGGGCCCAAGAGCAGCGGGGCAGATGCAGGGCAGGAGCCCCCTCAACCGGCCGGCCTTTGCCCAGCAGGTAGGAGCAGACCAGGGATGGGTTCCTCCCGGTTCGGACAGGTTCTCCCGAACCGGTAGCGGCCCGCTGGTGACGTCACGATGACGTCACCGAACCCGATAGGTCGGTGCCAGTCCGTGGGGGCTGCCATCTTTTTTAAAAAAAATTTAATTTTTTTTATTATTTATTTCCCCCCCCCCCTTCTGAGCATGTGCAGAAGCCGACTTCCGGCACTGTGCATGCGGTCGCCATCTTTTTTTTGGCTTCCCCCCCCCCCGGATTTTTTGTCACTGCGCATGCGCACCCACGCGGCGCGGGAGGGAGCGAACCAGCAGTGAGGTAAGTTGGAACCCACCCCTGGAGCAGACCCCTCTTCCTCCCCTCCCCCTCCAAGGGGCTCCAAATTGACAGAGGCCAGAGCTGCCAAGGTGAGTTGCTGGGCATCTTTTCCAGGACAAGCCAGGGAAAGCCCCCCCAGGCAGGAACGGTGATGGAGCCCCCCAAGACTCTCAGCCAGAAGCAGCCGCAAGAGCCAAAGCCTTCCAAACAGCAGGGACGACTCTGCCATTTCGGAGGTCGGTGGGTTTAAACGCGATCGTCCTCTGAGTTTTCACGAGGGTGAGGTGTTGGGGAGAGGGCAAATGTGAGGCCCCGGTTGAAGGCCCAAGGACTACGTCAGTGTACCCCCAAACTTGGGAACCTCAAATAACAAACTTTGTCCACACCCCAGTCCAGATTACAGAGTTGGGAAAAGCATCGACGGCTGTATTTAACTGGAGACCCTTTTCTTTCTGCCACCTGCAGACCCTTCCGAATAAACCAAGGCCGAGCCTTCCTCCAGAGCCAGGTCAAATTCAACTTCAACCAACAGGTCAGTTTTCTTTCTTTTGCATTTTTCCCACTGGCATGTTTTATCATCCTTCACTTCCTGCAATAACTCTGAAAATCCGATCCCTGTTATCTATCCATTTTAAAGATGAGGAATTGAGGCATAACCAGCTGCCTGTGGTTACTACTGGTTTTTTTTTTCTTCTTCTTTCCCTTCTCTGCTGGAAGCATTCAGAAAGGTGTGAATGGGGTCCAAGTTCTATCAATACGGTCTGACCTGTGTCTTCCACAATTGGTGTTTCCCGGCAAACTGTCTTTGAACATGGAGGTTGCATCCATCCATATATTTTTCCATACATTTGTCTAATTCTAATCCCAAGCTGGTATGGCAGCTTGGAATAGCAATAGCAATAGCAATAGCAATAGCAATAGCAATAGCAATAGCAATAGCAATAGCAATAGCACTTAGACTTATATACCGCTTTACAGTGCTTTACAGCCCTCTCTAAGCGGTTCACAGAGTCAGCATATTGCCCCCAACAATCAGGGTCCTCATTTTACCCACCTCGGAAGGATGGAAGGCTGAGTCAACCTTGAGCCGGTGAGATTTGAACTGCCGAACTGCAGCTAGCAGTCAGCTGAAGTAGCCTGCAGTGCTGCACTCTAACCACTGCGCCACCTTGGCTTTTCCTGTTTTAGCCATTTAACAAACTGTCTCCTGTAAGCATTTGGCTTTCATATTTTTTTTTAATGCCTGTCCTTCCTGTTCCTCCAACAGCAAATCAAGTCCAAGATGGAGCAGAAACTTACAAGGGTGAGAAGGTAAATGACCAGCAAAGAAGGGACCTTGTCCATCTTATTCATTGTCTCCACGGATTGACGATGGCTTTGCTCTTCTGGCAGGTGGAGAACGCAGCCCAGTTCTGGAGCAGTGCTGACCGTCTCGGTGTCCAACCACCAGGCTGGCCACCCCCAGGGGTACATTTCCTCCTTAAGACACTTGGATTTCAGGACCCCGGGACTGTGAGTCTAGTAGCCCTTTTATGGCTGCTTTGTCTCTGAGATCTGCAGGAGGATTTCTGTGGAGATGCCTCAATCCTCCAGGTCATGGTTGCCCCAACGATGCTTTTCCAAGAGGCAACTGGGTTTTGTTTTTTCTTGAAGGCGTTTCTCTTCTCATCCAGGAAGCTTCTTCAGTTCTGACTGTATGGTGGGGAATGGAATATGAAATCCTTCCTTTCTCTACCATTCAGTCAGAACTGAAGAAGCTTCTTGGATGAGAAGAGAAGCGTCTTCAAGGAGAAACAAAGCCCAGTTGCCTTTTGAAAAAGCACCTTTGGGACAATCCGCAGGAGGCATTTTCACCTGCCAAGCCAAGGAGACACAAAAGGTGTTCTGCAACATACGTAGACCAAGGGGCAGAGGTGGGTTCCTACTGGCTCTATAGAACCGTTAGTAATGTGGCGGCCTGGGTCGCTAGAACCGGCAGTGACCCAGGCCTGCCACGCCCCCGAGCCGGTTCTCTCAGCGGTGCCATCTTTTTTTTTGTACTGCGCCTGCGTGTGCGTGCGCACCCGTGACCCGCCCGTGCGTCGCGTCCCTGAGCGAACCAGCAGTAAGAAAATCGGGAACCTACCCCTGCCGAGGGGTTTGCATCTCTGAAAATGCTCATCAGCTTTGATACCACCAGGCAACTCCTTGGTGAGTCAGCAGGTGAAACGGAACCACCTGGCTTGGATTTTCGGTGGCATACAAGTCTAATGAATAAATAGATTTTGAAAGACCAGATCCATCACCAAGTCAGGGGGCCTCTTTTTCCCACATCTCCGTAGTCCAGAGATTCCCAACTTTGGCAACTTGGAGGTGTGTGGACTTCAACTCCCAGAACTGTGTGGCTCTTTTGCAGGCCAGGACCGAAGCGCCCCTTCCTGAGAAGGCGGAACAGCCAGAACCCGCAGCTCCGCTGGCAGCCGAGAGGAGTGATGCTAAGATTCAACTTCCGGGCTATGGCTAACCAGGTAGGGAACTCTCCCAGGCCAGAAATGACCCCCTGGGGACCCCTCCAGACCTCCAGGGAGCTGTGCCCTGGAATGAAAGGAAAGAGAGGACTAGATGCCCTTAAATGTTTTTTCCCAGATGAGATTAAGATCCAAATCAGGTATCTGGGGGCTTCAGCGATGGGGGGAAGGTTGAGGTGGGGGCCATCGGACTGGCAGCCCTGTCACCTGATGCTTGATGGAGATGGATGATGTGACCTTCAGCAGCAAAAGGAAGCAGCGGTGTAGATTTCCCAGCCAGCTCACGGGGACCTTTGGTGATCTTTTCCTCCTGGAACTGCCTAAGTGTTCCCCTACTCCATCAGGATCATGCAACTTTGTGAAGAAGGAACTGGATCAGACGAGTGGTCCAATCTTGAGAATTTAAACCAGGGTTCTCCACCTGGAGCCTCCCCAGCAAGGGATTCTGGGAGTTGAAGTACCAGAAGAAGGGCTTCAGGATGGGGAAGGCTGAATGAAGCTAATTCCCATTCAGGGAGGGATCCGACACGCACATCGGGCTCCTATCCGGGGAGTTTCCTCTTAGCTTCTCTCTACAAACACGACTTGGCCCCCGTTGTGTCTTTCTTCTTTAGACCAGCGTGACCCTGAACGAGCGGTTCTCTGGGCTGAGGCACAAACGCCGTTTTTCAGCAGAACGCAACACCAGCCGGATGGTCACTCTGCCGTAAGCCTCTTCCTCGATGGGATCGGGCCAAAGCTGGAAAGAGGTCAGCCCTCCAAGGCCACCAATTGTCCAGGACTCCCTGGGGAGGTCCCTCACCAACTGCAGCTTGGGAGGAGTCTTCTCAGTGGAGATGGTGACCTCCAGAGGTCCTTCTTTCACCCGAGCAGGGTCTCCATAGGCCAAGCCTAAAGACACCTGCTGAGGAAGAGCTCCAGCTCTTGGCCCTCCCCAGGAGAAGGCTTTGTCCTCAGCGTCTGGTATCTGCATCTCTGCCTCTTCATGGACTCATGTGGATGGGAAGGGAAGGCCCACCCAGGGTCACCCTTCTGAGTCAACTGAACCCAGAATTCCAGCGGTTGCTTGTTTCTTTCGGTGTTTGGCCTGGAAAGCACTTTTTCAGACCTGCTTTGAGGCACAGCCACAGGATTGGGGTGATGACATCACCTCTATAATGCAGTCCTTGTGCAAATGACGTGAATTGTGCAATTTATATCAATCTCATTGGGGGTGAGGAAGTCAGGATGTCTGACATCATCACCGTGTCTCCCGGATGCATATACTTGGAGGATTGTGTTGAATTTTAGCAAACTTTATTCTTAGAAGGAATAAAGCTATTTTAGAATCTGAATGACTAGGGTGATTCTTGGCAAACTAATCAAGGGCTTCCTTCTTAAAGCTGGTTTGTTTTGTACCACGCCTTTAGCCAGCTTACTTGTGGGCAACAGGTGATGCTGGATTGTTCTTCACCTGAAGTTTCCTTGGCTCCGTTTCCCCTCTTCTCTCCCTCGGCTGAGAGTGAGGAGAGAGTCCAGCCCGGAGTCCGATGCACTGCTTGGACTTGGACCGGGCTTTCTCCTGGTGGGTGCAGAATGGCCCCTTCACAGCTCAATCTTGGTCCTTCCCTCCTCCATCAGTGGGTGGGGTCCCCAAAGGGCCCCATTCAGGCCCTTCCGTTTCTGCTTTCCTTTCAGCAGAACCACAAGCTCTGAATCCTGGCTGCATGAAACCTGGTGCTCCGTTCTTACCTTGGTTTGAGAGCCATGGCACTTTAGCAACTGGGACAGCCCACCTGCCTCAGCCCCTGCCCCACAACCCTAAGCAGGGATCGGTCATTGCCTGTGAGCCGCCACCAGGGGGCAGCAGCTGACAGCCCTCTTCCTAGCCTTTTTTCTTGCCAGCTGTTCTGCTCCAGGTAAAAACTTTTCCACTTGCAAAATAATAATAATAATAATAATAATAGTAGTAGTAGTCAGTAGTAGTAGTAGTAGTAAAACAAAACCTCACATTTCTCTCTCACACAATGTCTGCAGCGTCTCAGGATTCAAACCCGTGAGTTGCACATTGCATTGTGGAGAAAGGAAACACAAGCAGCACATGTGAGAGAAAGCTGCCATCCAGGCTGCTGTGTGTCCTTGCATTATTCCGTTTTAGCACACGATTATTAAGATTTTAACATTGGTGAATCAGGGAAGCCGTTTTAAAAGAAGCCTCAAACTCCTTGGGGATTCTCTGATGCCTCCTTCAGGGAGGGAGGGGGAGTGTGTGTGTGTGTGTGTGTGTGTGCCAAGCAGCCCTTGCTTTCCCAGCTGCTCAGTTAAATGGTCCGGAAGAAGGAAGGAGCATCTTCTCTGCCGGCCTTCCCAGCTCACAGGTTCCTCCCAACAGCCGGTTGGTGGAGGAGCGAAAGAGAGGGTTTCATAAAGATGTAGCTCGCTTGGCTGGCATCCACCCAGCGCTGCCATCTGTCAAACGCCTGGCGAGCAAACCGAAGTGTGTAGCCAAGGCTTGTCCTGCCCGCCTCCCTGCGAGAGAAGCCGCCGCAAAGCTCCCCTGCTAATGGCTGCCTTTCTCACAGGAAGCTCAGCGGGCTGGAAAGGACCACGAGGCCCACAAAAATGCCAGCCACCTTCTCTGCTCCCCCCTCGCCTCGCTCACTTCCTCTCAAGTTTCCGGCCTGCCCCTTCTTTTCTGAAGCTCATGGAAATGTTTGCAAGGTTATCTCTCCCCCCCCCCAGCTTTCCATCTGCAGGCGGGGAATTGGGTGGGGGGTGGGGTGGGGGTGTCATGAAGGAATTGGTAGGAGAACCTAGTGCCCTTCTTGGGGGGAGGGGGAGAAATGACACCCAACCTAAGGAAGTCTTCAGACATCTCACATGTTTCTCCAACGCCTGTTTCTAGCAATGACTCAATTCTGCCCTGGGGGGTTTTCAAGTCATTTCTTGCTGCTTGGAAGAAGCTCAACTGCTTTAAAGTTTCATGCCACCCCAACCCAACCCGATCGCTCTGCTAGGAAGCTGATTTTGCTCCTAATCAGACCTGATCCCACATGGACATTCTTCCCCAAGATGGGTCCATTCGGCGGCGTGGGGAATCAGCCCAGGCTACACAACTTTTAAGGACAACTTTAGTGCAATCACCGGCTAGGAATGCTGTTTTCTTTGGGGTGGGCAAGGCTGCTGAACCCCAGCTGACTCGCTATTCAGACAGTAACAAGGAGCAAATGAAATAGCTAAGTATCCATCTGCAAGCAGATGCTTTAGGGCAGGGCGTGGAACGGTGGCCCTTTTGGAATTCTGGGAGTTGAAGTCCACAAGTTGTAAAGGGGCCATGGTTCCCCACCTCTGCTTTAGGGGATCACGAGGGATTGATTAGGTGCCATTAAATTGGTGTTGACCACTACCAACCATGTAGATCAATTTTCTCCAGGAGGAGCTGTCCCTAAACTTCGTCATCCAAGTTTTCAAACCGTAGTCCATCTCCTAGGAGCCAGACCTACCATGAATTCATCTTATCTTCTGTGAGGAAGTCCTGTGAGGAAACGTTGGTCCCTACATCTTCTGGACCTCAGTTCCACATTTCACTGCATTCGGAGAAGATGATCTTCCTTTCACCTTTCTTGTATCTCCTGCCCATCATAGGAAGATCCCCCTTGATCCCCCCTCTTGATCCAGTTCTCTCCTTGTCCATTTTTTACTCTCAGATGTTCTACGTAATTCAGTGTTTCCCAACCTCAGCCATTTTAACAGGTGTGGACTTCAATTCCCAGAATATCCCAGTCATTTCTGGGGGTTGAAGTCCATACATCATAAACTGGCTGAAGTTGAGAAACCCTGGGAGAAAGGCACTCTCTGGCTCCTCTCTCAGCTGACCGACTCTTTTCCTGCCCAAGTTGAAGGTCTGCACAAAGAGATGCAGCCATCCAAATAATTATTCAGGGAAGCTCACTTCTCATGGCTGCCAAACAAGATTTATGTGTCTCCCTTGGTGCTTCTGGTCACTCAAACCAACTCAGGCATCACCTGTGTGCCCATGAAGGAAGTAGACTTTTGCCTCAAAAGTGTTCCAGTTGACGTTGGCTTCAACAGAAGCTGCCCAGATGTTTTTGACGCCATTGATGGACACCCAACTCCCAACTGGGAGGGATTCTTTTGCAGCTCATCATGGTCTGTGAAGTTGAAAGCGTTTTGGTGTCAGCCCCAAAGGTGGGCATCCACTGCTCCCCCTTGCCCCTCTTTAGGTGGCGAGGTGGCGCAGTGGTTAGAGTGCAGCACTGCAGGCTACTTCAGCTGACTGCTAGCTGCAGTTCGGCAGTTCAAATCTCACCGGCTCAAGGTTGACTCAGCCTTCCAACCTTCTGAGGTGGGTAAAATGAGGACCCAGATTGTTGGGGGCAATATGCTGACTCTGTGAACCGCTTAGAGAGGGCTGTAAAGCACTATGAAGCGGTATATAAGTCTAAGTGCTATTGCTATTGCTATTTAGGAAGGCCCCCTGTGTGTGCCCTCTTTCTCTGCCAGGCACCCAGTCACTGCTACTTTTCTACTGCCAGCCTTGCCAACGTCTCCTTGAAATTTCATGTGCACATTTGCCACATGACTTAACAATAAATAAACTAGGACAACCCTTTGTAGAAACCAGGTCAATTCAACTTCAGCGACATCCATTCTTCTCTAACATTAATGAAGGAAACATACACTGAATGAAGTATCTAACAACTGAGATGTAATGTTCTGTCTGGATGATTTGTCAATTTTTCATTTGTTAATAAGGCTTCATCCCCTTCCTTCCTTCCTTCCTTCCTTCCTTCCTTCCTTCCTTCCTTCCTTCCTTCCTTCCCACCTCAGTTTAGGGGTGGATCTCCTTGTCCATTCTGAAGACCAACCTGACGTCACTTAGGAGAAACGCTTGAGCTGTTTTGAACAGGCCTCTTGCTGTTGGTTCCAGCTGCCTGTTCCTTCCATCTTGATAAACAAACACCTGATGCAAGACGTACGGTGTGTTTTCCTTTTGAAAGCAAGACTCACAACGGCTGTCCATCCACTTGCCAACCATGCTTGTCTGCTTTTAGAAATTGGGGCACGCTTCCTCTATTGTTATAGATATTCTTCCTCCTTTTCGGTAACTTACACTTTTGGAGAGTTTGTGGGCAGGAAGTGGCCACCCTTCATTCTCTTTGCTACCTTTCATATGCTTTTCTAAACAAAAGGCCTGCTTTGGAAGCGGATGTGATAATTGCAGGGGAGAGCACAGCCATGCAACAGTGGCAGAGACAAATATACAGGGATTGTCCTCGGAGTGTGTCAAACGGGTTATGATGGTGGCCAGTGATGCACCCGGAAAAGGGGCAGGGTTGTGACTACACAGCCACGGCTGCCATGTTGACTTTTCTTGACAAACACACACACAACCCACGGAGGCATCTGCAAATACTTCCTGGCATTGTGCTAAAATTTGCTTTTTGTCCCTATTCTACTTAGTTTTCTCTTTCCCCTGGAATTCTGGACCCCGTTTAGAACAAAGTTGGCTCCAAGAAATGCTCAGCCCTTGGGGTCCCCTGGCATTGTCCGTGCCGCTTTCTTGGAAGTCGTTGGCACTGCCTGCCTGCCCTTTTACCCTTCTAGTTCTCCCAAAGGAAAACACCTTCCCAAGCCTCTAGGCCAGCCCTTATACCCAACCCTGATACAGCCTCACAACTCCAGGGTGCAGAACAAGGTCTGGGCCTACCACGCACCCAGGGACCCACCTTGCTGAGTAGAGCCTGGGAGACGGGGTCTCCGGGGCTACCTGAAATCCCATCTTTTGCACTTTTGTTTTTTGCACCGATACTTGTGGAGAATAGCTTCCCATGAAAAGAAAGCAAAAACCTTGGGTGAGCTGACCCACCTGATTGTTTACTTGGCACGGAGCTAAGCCAGGAGTACAAGAATAAAATAAATTGCAGTCCCTTGTCCACTCTGGAGCTCAGACCATTAATCTGGCTGCAAGCTGGAAATTATTTGCACTCCATTTACTTGCACGCTTCACTTATTGAATGATAAGGCCTGCTCTGGGCATCCTTCAGAAGAAGAATTTAAAAGTACAATCTCGCCGCAATCTTTCTCGTTCTTGGCTTGGCTAGTTTCTGTTCGACTTGCTCTTTGTTCAGTTGGACCTGAACCTCCTTCAAATCGCTGTCAACTCCTGCTGGCTTCTAGGTCACCTCTGTGGAGATGCCTTCAACAAATGGGAGGACATGGTTTGCCGTCCCCTTCTTTCCAGGATGGTTTAAATGTCTCAGTCTACTTTAGGAAGAGGGATGTTCCAACCGAATGCTAACGCAATCTGGCTCTGCAGCACCCAGAGAAGATCAGCCCAGCGGGATGACATGCAGATGTTGCAACACCTGGACCTGGGAGGAATTCATGTGGGCGTCGATCACGCTGCCTTCATGCGCCCTCAATCATTATCGGAACAAAGCTGTGCAATGGCAACAACTGAACAACTCTGTCACACCACGCTGAAGACCAGCAATCGGTGGTTTCCCTGGGTGAGATTCCTGGCCTGCTCAAAATCACCAGCTGGGAAGAAAGCCACCGCCAATTGCCTCCCGGAATGGGTTTCAGGGCGGTGCTTGAATGCTCCGGTCCAATCCAATCTTTACTCCTAATTTTTTGCTAAAGAATTCTAGATGCACCACTAGATGGCAGCAATAGGCACTTCTGTCCCTCTAGGCTGCCCTCTGCAGCTGCAAAGAGGAACAGTTCTTAAGCTCAGGCGTGCAAGGAATGGAATTTGGAGCGTGTGAAAAAGATGTGGTTTGGATGTGAAGCATTCTCAGGTATTTCAGCTGCTTTTTCCAAGTAGTAACCAGTCTGCATATTGATCCTTCAGCCAGCAAACTGCTCTAAAGTTAACACTTCCGGCCTGAAAAACTCTCAAAAGTTAAAATCTCCCACCGTTTCCTCCCTGGCGGACGTTGACGGATGGCGTCTTTCTCTTGACTCTGGGGACCTTGCTCCTAGCAGCCAACTGGAGGATGCTTTCAGACCGCCCCCCCAACCCCTCCCCGTGGTTTATTTATGCCCTCGGCTTTTAGTCCATTAGGTCTCCATTAAATCCTCTCAGACTCAGAGAGCCTGAAAGCTGGTTCGGCTCAGAGATTTGACACTGAGGATATGCAGCCAGCAAGCCCCGGCAGATAAAAAGAGAGGGGGGGGGGTTGCAGGGGAGCAGCAGCCGGCAAGAGGGACAAAGGCCTCGGCTCTCTTTTCAAAGAACAGAGACAGAAAATGGAGCCCCCTTTTTTTTTTTTTTAAACTCCACAGCCTCTGGGGTTTTTTATTTTTAGAATATGCCACCTCACCAGAGGCAGAATTGTGGGCTGGTGCCTTTCAAGCATTCTCCTCCGCTGGATACGGATGCCAGCTGGGCTGAGGCCGGCAAGACAAAACCCCGGTGCCCCTCCCAAACTGGAGGTGGTATTTAGCCCCAGAACCTCTTTAGGGAACCAGGGCTAAAATCTCACTCTTCTGCCCAGGAAGTGAACCATGGAGGCTGAGAAGACTGCTGCCAAAATGGGCACACATCTGGAAACTCAACAGAAGAAAGAAAAAAAAAGAGAGAGAGAGAGAGCAAACGGGCCCTCCTTCTTAGCAAACCCCTACTGGATCAGGACAGAGCTTTCTCTGCTTCTGCCGAAATTCTGTTTGGGAAGAAGCAGAAAACAGGGAGGGGAAACGGAAGGGAGTGTCATGAAAAAGGGCAGGGCCAGCTGGCAGGAGCAACAGCCCTGGGTTGCAGTTCCCAGCTGGGTCGGGTCGAAAAGAGGATGGATGCTTTGAGAGGCCAAGACGTTGCCTCAGAGCCCCGTGGGTTTAGCAAGGCTCCAGAGGAAGCGATTTTCAGTAAGCCTTGGGTGGGTCACGCAGTTTTTCTCACGTCCGAAAGAAATCTCCAAGAGATTGCAAAGATTCATCAAGAGAGCCTGAAATGCTAAGTTTCAAAACCTCCACACTCGGGGCCTCTGAAGTGTTGTCATCTTCTGACAGTGCAAACCCTGAAAAACAGCAGCATAATTTCCTGCCAGTTTTTAAGTCAAAAACAGGCTTAATCTGGCCAGCAAATGATGCAAAGTCCTTCTTTTCACTGAAAGTGCCAAAGAGGCCCCCCCCTCAATTCCCAGCTGTGTGTCACAGTTCTCCTCCCTACCTAAAAAGACAAAGGCACACACACACACACACACACAAACTGAACCCCACCCTGACTTCTCCAAGGTGGATTGTTGAGGTCCAGAACAGCCAAACCCCACCATCTAAATTTAAATCTCCAGCCCTGCAGAGCCCCAAGCAAACAAAAAAGCCCTGATTTCACAGCCCAAAATAGCACTGGGAGAGAAATGCCCCCCCTGTCCCCCCCCAGACACCCAGGCCTTTTGCAGAGGCACCAGCTGAGCAGGAGGTCCCCAAACCTGAATGTTTTCATTTAGGGCCAGAAGCTCGCCTGCTGCTGTTTTTGCAGACGTTTGGCTGGGATCCGAAGGCTTTTCTTAAGCACGAAAAGCTGAGTGCAAATTTGAGAGGTAAGAATGTCTTCTCATCCCCCCCCCCCAAACCACAGCCTGGAAGGGAGGGTTTAAATTTGGCTGTTTTGAGGCCGTCTTAAGAAACCTGTCTGCTATTTCTATTTCACAGTTCCAAAATAAAGAGCTATATCCAGAGCCCCTCTTCAGCCTCGGTGTTTGGATATCCTGCCCTCCATGCAGTGACAACACAAGCGGATCCGGCCCTTCCTTGCCAGGACACCCGGTGGGGAAGGCGGCCGACCCTCATCTCAAGGCGGTCTCGAAATAGGAAGGGTTAGATGTCCCTGGATGAGCCGCAGGGTTGTGGTTGTCGTGAAAGAGAGCTCAACAAGGGAAGCAGCGGTCCATACAGGATCTTCAGCTGAGCCCCCCAAATGGAACCAAGATTCATGGTGAAACTGAATATTTGCATAGGTATCTTTTGCAAACATTTATTTGAGATATTTCTGATAAGAAGGGAAACTCTATGTGCACCAAAAAAGTGAAAATCACCGCCCCAAACAGCCAACGATCAGATTCCACCACAGGGGAAGAGAAAAAGCTGCTTTCTCCAAAGTTCTGCAGGTGTCCATGAAGGTGGGGACTTCTCAAAAGCCACCTGAGATGGTGGCACCACCACTGGCTTCTTCTACAGGTGCCTGTGCCATAAGCACAACAAACACTGCACCAGGGCAAGACTTGGCATCTTCTGCTCCAGCGTTGGTACCGGAGGGTGGTGGAGCTGCTGTGGTCCTTCAGAGAAGGAGGCGTGTCCATGATGTTATTCCAGAGGCCCAAGAAGGTCTTGGAGGCAGCTTTGTCTCCGAGGGGGAAGTGGGGGAGACAGGCAGCCCTTGGGAAGGGGAAGCGGGAGACATCAGCGGAAGGGCCTTGGTGGCTTCCTCCTTCGGCAGCGAGACCCAAAGCCGAGGGGCCTTCAGATGCTCCTCGGCTCACTTTGCAACCACTTTTGAGGACGGCAAAGGAGGAAATTAGACATCTTGTGGTTCAGGAGGGAACATTTCTCCAGGGCAGTCATTTCAAAACCATTTTAGGTATATTTGGTTTTGTCTTCTGCAGCTTTTAGCCTCCTATTGATTCACTGGAGGTGTTTTTGGAAGGCTTCATCGGATGCACCACTTCCATTTCAGTCTCCCTGTCAAGGGCTTCTCATCTTCTGAAAGGCAAAGTTACTCTGAAAAACAGAATATGAATGCAAGATCATCTCCTCCTCCTCCCCCAACCCCATTCTCTTCTACCACTGATGATGTTACCTAGTTTGGTAACGAAATGTATACAAGAAAACAACTAGTCTCAGAGCACCAAGAACCCCACAGTTCTCCTCCTCCCCCTCCTCATACAGTCTCTTCTATCGATATAGGATAATCTGTGGAGAGGGAGAGGGAGAAAGGGAGAGGGAGAGAAGTGGAGGGAGAGTAAGCTGCAAATATTCTCTGCTAGTTGAGGATTTCCCTTTTCGGCTGCAGTGACCAGAACAGCAAACAACCTGGTAGTTCCACCTAGATTTTACAAAGGGGATTATTATATTGCAGGATCCAATCTGGGCCGGTCACCGAGATCAGAGATTTACCCTTCCGAGCATTCGGACTGGTGCTGGAGCTCATCCCCACTAGGAGAGAAAAGGGAACTTCCCTCTACTGCAGCGGTTCTCAACCTGTGGGTCGCGACCCCTTTGGGGGTCGAACGACCATTTCACAGGGGTCGCCGCGCGCGTTAGCCCGCCATCTTGGTGCCACCGTCACTGCAGGGGTGAAAAGGTCCCGGTTCGGCCATGCCTGCGGGTCGCCGGACAGCTGGTAGCCCGGACGCCGCCATTTGGGTTCTTCTACCCTCTGCGCATGCGCAGAATGCTTTGCGCATGCGCAGTGGGTAAAAGAACCCAAATGGCGGCGTCCGGGTGGGCGGGGCCTCATGCTACCTTG
>QLTV01003123.1:1016494-1029526 GCA_003457575.1 Thermophis baileyi
ACCCACACGGCGGCGTCCGGGCGAAGTCTCCCGCTTCCACGCTATCAGCTGTCCAGCGCCCGGCAGGCAAGCCCAAACCCGGCGCCTTTCGCCCCTGGTGCCATGCCCCCTTTGTCACCTCATCCCGCGCGGGGAGGGGACGGGGAGGGGCGGGGGGTTGCGGGGGGGTCGCGCCATTAGAAAGGTTGAGAACCACTGCTCTACTGGAACCTGTGCTTTGGGCTAAGCTTTGCAAGATTATCCTGGGACACCTATACCTGCCTTCATTCGGAATGATTATATTGGCAGTTTCATTTTCAGTTCTTTAATATATCCTACCGTGCAGCTGTGAAATCTACTTGCCTTCCCTACCAGTTTGGAAGCGTGCGCCTTTTCACCCTCTGCGCATGCGCAAAGGGTTAAAAACAAGAAAATGGCGATGTCCGAGTGGGTGGGCGGAGCCTCATGCTGCTGCCGCTACCGGTTCTCCGAACCACCAGCGGCCACCGCTACCAGTACGCCCGGACTGGGCCGAACCGGTAGCATTTCACCCCTGCTACCGTGGGACTTTCTGCTCTTCTTTTTATAGCAGCCACAGACCGGGGAGACATTTTCAGTGTGAGAGGCCTGAAGATGACTTTCCTTGACCAGATCGACCAGGTCTGGGGGAAACAAGTGTTTCTAGAAGTAACCAATCTCCCTGAACTCCTACATGCTAGAAAGGGGAATATTTGATATGAACAGTCCTGAAAATGGCCAAAATGGGATAAAATCGGATGTGAAACTCTTGTTCTCTTTCCATTAACCTCAAGGTCTGTGTGAGCATGAAGTCTCCGGTAGAAAAACCCACCATGTTCCTCAGCTCACATCTGTTCGAAAGGGAAGGGAGCCCACGAGTTGAAGGCATAACAAAGCCCAAACATCTGGCACTGAATTCAGTTTCATCTGCCTGGATTTTCCTGCTCCCCTTCCTCCCCTACCAAACAACAGTGCTGATGTCCACATGAATTTTAGGGAGAGGGGGATTTAAGGCCCCCGCTCCCATTCGAAGTGGCCTGTTATCTGAAGGGAGGGGGGCTCTGCAAGGTGGCCACGGGGGTGGGGGGAGCAGCCCTCTTCCTTCTCTGCCGCTTGGAGGCTGCAAGCGAAGGGCTGCCCCGAAGCCAAAAGAAACCGCAGGAATGCAGTTCTGTCTCTGAAGGGGAGCTGGGGAGGAATGCCTGGCAGTTGGAAATAGTAAGTCTGCCCTGCGAGGAAGATGGAGGGAAGGACGGGATCCTTTCGTCCTGGTGGAGAGGAAGCAGGTCCCAGGGAGATGGGATGCAGGCTCAGGCAGATGATACGAGAGAGGGGCACGTTCTATGGATGAAATTGCAGTTGCTTTCCTCCCTGGTTGCAGACGCCAAAGGATTTGGCTTCAGGGTTCAAGCAGGTTCCTTGGTTAGGAAAACAGGCTGATCTTCCAACCTGCGGAATCTGGTGCCTTGGCTGGCAGAGCTGAAGAAGGTCAGGAAGAACCAGAGTCTGAACCAGATCAGGGAGGGAAGTGAAGCCCTCCTGCCCGGGGGAGAGGGAGAGAACTGGGATGTTGGCCTTATAGACAGGGGTCTCCAAGCTTGGCCACTGGCTGAGGAATTCTGGGAGTTGAAGTCCACAAGTCGTAAAGTGGCCAAGGTTGGAGTCCCCTGTGGTAAAAGGAGGCTGCTGCGTGATAGCACACTTCAGGAGGTTACAGGGAAGAGAGCCAAGAAATGTGGTCCACCATTCCAGAGTGTGGGACGCAGAAGAATGGATTGAAATTATCCTTTCCAGCTTCTCCAAGGCTCTTAAAACATGGTTTTGCTATCAAGCTTGGACACCCTATGGTAGAGTGGAGCCTTGTGTAACATTGTGTAACATTGCAGAATGACATAACAGCGACAACCCCCCCCCCCTCCCCAACCATAATCCCTCTTTCTCCAAGCTTGGTGGCTTCCAAATGAGTTGGGACACCAACGACGAAGCTGTGGAACTTCAACTCATGGGAGTTGTAGTCCACATCTGAAGAACTATTTAGGTCGAGGAGGAACTATTTTCATCCAAGTCCATCCATCAGTTGACCTGGAAAAGGAATTCTGGACTAAGAGGGTCAGAGTGAGGCCCTCTCCTTCATGGATGTATCGTCTGTTTTCTGGCTTTTTCTTTGGAACTGAATCAAAAATGTTTTTAAAAGCATCCTTTCATGTAACGTGAGTGCTACAGGGATGAATTTTCCAGAAGGACAAGAAAAAAAAAAAAAGAAGAAGAAGAAGAGAGAGAGATGCTAAAAAGAAATCAACCACAGACAAAGACTCTTTAATATAAAAAGGCCCCACAAGAGGCTATTTTTTCTCGTAGCTTTAGTCCCTTTGCTTTTCTGATGGAATTAATTTACAAAGTAAAAGAAAAAAAAAATCCAAAGTATTGAATGGGCGACTGTAAAATTTCAGTTTACTTGATACTCTGATGGTTAAAGATTAAAGCAGCCGAATGAAATGTGGTAAAGGACGGAGAATGGAATTTATGTTAAAAATTATTCAAGCGGCTTAGTTTACGTCAGAGCAGACAAAAGCAAAGGATTTTTGTTTTTATTGTCCCTGGTATACAATTTGCGGGTGTATGTGCACACGAGTGTGTCAGCAGTGAAACTGAACAGCAGTTAAACAAGCAAAAGACTTTTAACCAGCGCTGTAAATTCTTCTCTCCCAAATAAAACTCAGGTTAGAGTCTGGGTTTTCTGAAATTCACAGCTGAAATGATCAGCGTGTTTGTTATCTGTCTGAATTCATCCACTGTGTTTAACCGGGTGAGTTGTAAATCTGATGGCCTGCCTTACACAACAGGTTGATCTTGGTCAGTTGCTCTTTTGAGGGGCTAAGTGACCTGCACGAGACTGCTCAGGCCAGCAAATCCCTTTTTATCTGGCTGCCCAACATCTCCAGGAAGGAAAACTACAAAGAGGACCCCACGCTGTCCCCCACTATTTTTTTATTATGTATTTATTATTTATTGGGTTGATATCAGGGGTGGGTTCTACTTACCTTCCCTACCGGTTTGCATCGCGTCGGAAGTGCGCATTTTGCACGCTCGCACTCGCTTCACTCACGCGCGCGCCCCCGTCACATCACGCAAATGACCCTCTGCGCATGCACAGAAGCCTCTACGCATGCGCAGAGGGTTCTTTACAAGCTGCTTTCAAGGAGCGGCGACCGGAGAACCGGTTTGGGGGCGTGGCCAGCTGGCCATCGCTGCCGGTTCAGCGAGGGGGGGCTAATTTCCGCCACCGGTACGGGAGAACCGGTCCGACAGCAACCCACCACTGGTTGATATCTATGTCCAGAAATGTGAAAATGCCACTCTCTTATCAAGGAATATTTACTGTGCTTGCCCTCTTTTGCTAACCCCCCTAATTTGGAAAAAGAAAAAGAAAAGAAAATGACTGCAAAAGCTCTTAAGAGCTGGAAACAAAGAAGTAGACCTAAAATATGGAAGTAAAATATGGAACTAAAATATTTGTGAGCTTCCCAATTCACAGCTTGTTCCCAATATCTGTTAAAAATAAGACTTGCTCTGCCAGAGTTTCAGTAGCGTGACATGAGTGTTAATTCCATCCAGGACGTACAGAGGAACCCCTGAGTGAACCTGGATCAGGGTAGGCTCTCATCTTAATGAAATTTCACCTAATAGCAATACCAATAGCACTTATATACCGCTTCATAGTGCTTTTACAGCCCTCTCTAAGCGGTTTACAGAATCAGCCTATTGCCCCCAACAATCTGGGTCCTCATTTGACCCACCTCGGAAGGATGGAAGGCGGAGTCAACCTTGAGTCGATGAGACTTGAACTGTTGAACTGCAAGCAGCTGGCAGTCAGCAGAAGTAGCCTGCAGTGCTGCACTCTAACCACTGCACCACCACGGCTCTTGCCAAAAATCCATCGGTAGGCTACATTCTAGATCAGCGGTTCCCAACCCTTCCCGTCCTACAGTCTGGCGGCGGTGGCCGGCTGTGGCGGGGGATGGATTCACGCATGCAAATGGAGATTTGCACCCACGCCATTTGCGTGGCCCTGTTCCGAATGGGACACAGACTGGTACCAGTCCACAAACTGGAGGCTGGGGGTCCCCTGTTGTAAATGATTAAGCCCTCTTCATATCTTGCTGCCATTCAAAGACCCTTAGGAGATTCCAAAGCGTGCAATACAATCACAGTTGAAACGTGTCTTGTAAAAATGCAAACTTATAGGATGAGACAGGTAAAAACAAACAAACAGTTGCAGGACAATATCCTTGCTGAATTAATTCGGTTTCCAGTCTCTTCCTGAGGGCCAGCGAAGGACAGGCGAGCCCGATCTTCAAGGGAAAGTCAGTTCTAAACAACGGTTGCTACCACAAAAAATCAGCACTGCCCAGAGGTGGGATTCAGCAGGTTCTGATGAGTTCTGGAGAACCGGTAGCGGAAATTTTGAGTAGTTCGGAGAACCAGGAAATACCACCTCTGACTGGCCCCACCCCCATCTATTCTCTGCCTCCCGAGTCCCAGGCCCCCCGGGAGGAAATGGGGATTTTGCAGTATCCTTCCCCTGCCACGCCCACCAAGCCACGCCACGCCCACCAAGCCACGCCCACAGAACCGGTAGTAAAAAAATTTGAAACCCAGCACTGCCTCATCTCAGCTCCCCTGGAGTGTGGGACCCCCAGGCCTTGTCCCTACACAAACAAAGTGGACTTCTCAGCAGCATGATAAAAAAAAGTCTTGGGATATATTTCTGTGGAAAAGTCCCAATTCAGGTTTTAGAGAATCTCCATCTTGGGAGAGATGACCCATTCTCTGGAGGTTCAGTTCCCCTCTAATAGCCTTGACCTTGGGAAAAACAGAACAAGACCAAAAGCTGAAACTGCTACCTCTTTTTCTAACTCTTGTCATGAATTTCCACTGCATTTATCAAATGCTTTTTGTGTGTTAATAACACGGGGAAGTCCAGCGTTTCCCCCCACGGCCTCTTTTACGTCTCTGTCTCTGCTTTAATGCTTTCCTTTCACTGGAGCAATTTGGCAGATTTCCTTCGCTTGCCTTAAGAAAGACCTGATTTGGGGCACTTTGCAAATCAAATCAAAAACAGGGAGAGGGGCAAAGTCAAAGTCACATTTTCTGTTTTTATGAAAGCAAAATTTATGAAAAACCAGCACAAGCCCGAAGGTCAGCTTTGATGGCAAGACATGATAACTTACTAATGGTTCAAGACGTCTTCTTTTACTAGTTTTATTCTTTTAATTCACCAGTCATACAGACAGCCTAAGTGGAGGTGCTAGAGCAGGGGTGTCAAACTCGATTTCACTGAGGGCCACATCAGGGTTGTGTTTGACCTGGGGGGCCAAGGGGGCATGCCCGGGGTGGGCATGGCCAGCTCAATGTCACTTGTCAAGGCTCCGTTTTCGGCCGTGATGGCCTCCTGCAGCCCTCTGCCAGTGAAAATGTAACCTGGGGAGCAGGGGTGGGTTCTAACTTACCTCGCTGCCAGTTCGCTTCCTCCCGTGCCGCGTGGCCGCGCCTCGTGGCCGCGTGCGCTTTGCGCATGTGCAGTGCCCAAAAATCCAAAAAAATCCCCCCCCAAAAGCCAAAAACAAGATGGCGACGCATGCGCAGTGCCGGAAACTCAGCTTCTTTTGCGCATGCGCAAAAAAAAAAAAAAAAAAAAAAACACGGAAAAAAAAGCAAAAAAAAGAGTCCTCCAAAAAAAAAAAGATGGCGGTGCCCATGGACCGGCATTGACAAAACCGGTTCCGTGATGTCACCATGATGGCACCAGCGGGTCGCTACTGGTTCGGGCAAACTGGTTCAAACTGGGAGGAACCCACCTCTGCTGGGGAGGCTGCGTGCAGCCTCCCCGGCAATGTTCCCTGTAAGAGTAGAAAATGTCACACGGCAGTTAGAAACTGGCATGCGGCGCTCTCTTTTCAAGTGCGTGGGCATGCAGGCGTGCAGCCTCTGCCATTAGAAAATGCCACGCGGAAGTTGGAAACTACCATGCGGCGTTCTCTCGTTACGTGTGCGGCCACGCGGCCGCGCACCTTAGAGGGAACAGTGCTCCCCGGGCTCCATTTTTGCTGGCAGAGGACTGCAGGAGGCCGTCATGGCCGAAAATGGAGCCCATGCGGACCGAGCGCGGCCCTCCCGAGCTCCATTTTTTCTGGCAGAGGCACCACAGGCTGGTTCTTCGTTGTTTCCAGGGTGGCCCCACGGGCCAGATCTAAGCACCCTTAGATCTGGCCCCCGGGCCTTGAGTTTGACACCCCTGTGCTATAGGGAGCCCTGATCTCATACAGACCAGGAAATTGGGTTCAGGAAGGGGAAGACATGAAGTGTCCCTCTTTACTCTCCAGATGTTCACTGTGTTAATGCTGATGAGGTCTTTGGTGCTGGCTTTGGAGATGACTGTTGCTGCCTCAAGAAGCAGAGGCACCCAGAGGCAATCCGTGAGGTCCCCCTTGCCGGTTGTAATATTTCTGCAGAGTTGGCCGCCAAATGTTTGAGTATTGCAAGACAAGTTGCAGGCCTTCCTCCCCTTGTTTTGCAACTTGGGCCCTGGGGAGGAAGTCCTCTGGCTGGGCTGATATCGATTTACACAAAAGTGCAAATAATCAACGGATGCATAGAAATGAAATTTGTGGACAAGAAAAGTGCCTAACAAGCATGTAAGCATTAACGAGAGAGAGGGGGAAAGAGAAAACTAAAAATGAATACCTACAGGTAATTCATTCTAGAAATGGATTTTCCATGATTCATAGTCTAACTCAGCTATTTCCTATTTTGTTGCTTTTAGACATGTTGTGCCAAAACTTCCAGAATTTTGAGAACCCTCCAGGTCCTCTTGACGATGGAGTCCAAGTTGAAACCAAACTTCCGAATCGGCTTTACTGCTTAAGAGGACTTGTCTGAGTTCAGCCTGAATTTGACGTTTGTTGTTGTCCGCCAGCGGCCTGTGAAGCTGGCAGCGGACAGCGAGGAGGCTGGGGAGGAACATGGGCCAGTCCTGAAGTCTGGAGAAAGCTCTGTGTCGGAGGCAGAGATGGGGCCAGGGCCATCTGGGAGTTCTGTGCTGACTCCGGAGCCTCCAGAGGCTGAGAGCAGCGAGGCAGAGGAACAGGGGGAGCCTGTTCCCAACACGCACATGCGCAGCGCTGCCAGAAGGCAAGAACAGTTAAGGAAGAAAAGGGCTACTCGGGAGTAAGGCTTGGAGATGATTGGCCCCTCCCATAGGACATAAAAGAGGAGCAAACGGACATGAGCCTTTGCAGGAAGCAATTAGTTCATATAGTCGCTTCAAGCTCTGAGAAGTCCGTTTGACTCTGTGCTCCATTTGGCCTTGCAAAACTAATTGGCAATTAGGTCTCTGGCAGCGTTTCAAGGGAGATAAAGGTGGGTGTTTATCAACATTACCCTGAAAGGTTTGGCCTTGCAAAGCTACTTGTCAATTAAGTCTTTGGCAGCGTGTCAAGAGAGATAAAGGTGGGTGCTTATCAGCCTTCTCCCGAAAGACTGTGGCAGACTTCTGTCGGACTAATTAAAACTGTTTGGGACTTATTAAGGATGTGAATGAACATAATTCACAGCTGTTGAAATAAAAAGAGGTTTTTTGGGACTACGTTTGTGATTTATGCTTTATCAGGAAGCCTAGGTCAGAACAATGTTCTTCACTCACCCAACGCAGTTTCTAATCTGCCAGAATCACTAAGATGGACATTCCCTCCAGGGGTGGGTTCTGGTTTTCTTTGCTGCCGGTTCACTCAGCCGCACCGCACGTGCACATGTGCGCTTTGCGCATGCGCAGTGCTTTAAAAAAGCTTCTGTGCATGCGCAGAAGCAAAAACAAGATGGCACCGCCTATGGCGCTGCTGAAAGAACCGGTTCGGGGGCGTAACAGGCTTGGGTCGCTGCCGGTTCTAGTGACCCAGGCCGCCAAGTTACTACTGGTTCTATAGAACCGGTCCAAACCGGGAGGAACCCACCTCTGATTCTCTCTCTCCAGCTCCTAACACGGGTCATCCACTGGAATCCACTGATCTGAAGCGGTACCAAAGTGGATCTAGAGAATTCATATCGTCCAGAAAACCTGGAGTTGAGAGCAACGGGACAGTGGAGCACCCGGCCGAAGAACAGGCACCTGGGCAATTTCACGAAGCTCCGTTGATGGGATAGAACAATTTGTTTTTGCTCGCTCCTCATGGGTGGTCCCGAGAGGGTGGCAGCGAAAGATTTGATCCAGAGCAACCTCGGGAGGGCCTTCTCCCTCGAGTCATGGGACCCAAAGGTAGTTGGGCCTGGCAAGAGATGCTCCTTGTTCTCAGGAGCAGTGGCTCACAAAGGTTATTATTGTGGTCCTTCTTCTTCCTCTGGCAACTGTCATTGGCAATCACTCTTCCTCGATAAGAGATCATGAGACCCAGCTTGTATCTGAATTTTTTTCTGACGTGTCACAAAACTCTTGCGGCAAGAATGTGCGCCATTAGCTTTGCATATCACTAGCTTTCTTCACATCTTCTCTGTCGTTAACACAGCCGTTGGGCAATGTTCTTGGGGGGGGGGCGGGGAAGCACCCAAACCACATCCTCCAGTTTTGTCCCTTTTCATCACCTTTTAAGTACATTTCTTGAGGCCCCAGGAAGTGGGAAGGGCTGCGACACAAATCAGATGTGGAAGGTGATTTGATACTGTATTATCAGCCTGTGGTGGGCAGAAGTCAGTCTTAATTCAAAGAAAGGGGTCAAAGATCACCTCCTCCTCCTCTCCCCCTACCAACCGTATCAACCCCATTGTACAGGGAGGAGCAAAAATCAAGGTTTTCCCCTGCGGTGAAAAGGCCTTAAAAGTGATTAGCTGATGGTGGCCATTGTTTACCGGACTCGTGATCAGGGGGAAGGCTGGGCTGCAACCGGGAATTTGAGCCTTCTGGGGGGGGGGAGTCCTAGATAAAGTCATGGCTCATCAAAAAGGGAATCCTAGAAGAGTCCCAGTTTGGAGGAAATGAACTTGCAATTATGCGACTCCAGAAAAAAACACAACCTATATTTTCATTTCTGCTTAAACTTAGAACTCTTTGCCTCCCTTCCATGTTTAAGAAAGACAATGCACAAACATTACTTCCAGCTGACTAATATTAGTGTAGGACTTAACTGTTCTACAAATCATCAAGAGAAAATATGTACAGATTGCCTTAAAGCCCAAATACAAAACTCTTTATTGGTTCCTAATCTCTTTTTAATAATTGATCTTAGTATTTGGAACAACTTGCCTCCAGAAGTTGTGAATGCTCTAACACTGGAAGTTTTTAAGAAGATGTTGGATAACCATTTGTCTGAAGTGGTGTAGGGTTTCCTGCCTGAGCAGGGGGTTGGACTGGAAGACCTCCAAGGTCCCTTCCAACTCTGTTATTCCTATTCTATTCTATTCTATTCTATTCTATTCTATTCTATTCTATTCTATTCTATTCTATTCTATTCTATTCTATTCTATTCTATTCTATTCTATTCTATTCTATTCTATTCTATTCTAATTTGTCCTCATTTGTTGAAATTCTCTTCTCCTGTCCCCATTTCTAGCAGGGCCCATTTCTAGCCTGGTGGGCTGTTTTTGTAGCATTGCTATTTTTTTTCTTACTAAAGGCACTTTAAAAAAAAAAAAAACCCTGTTAAAAAGCACTTTTAAGATGGCAGTTGGACTTTTTAAACCCTTCCGCAGCTGCCCCTGCCTCTTCACCCCAGCCTTGATCTCCAGTGGAGGACTTGGAGGGTCCTTGGCCAATATTTTTCCTGGCCACGTTCTCTCTTCTGCTGCTTTGGACTTTTTTCATTCAGCTGGGTACCTGGAGGGCCCCAAATTCCCCTCCCCAAGCCTGGATGTTCTGTCCCCCCAACAGCTGCTGAGCAAGCGGCTCTCAGCTGCCACCAGCTCCATCTTGGACAGCTGCAGAGGGACTCATGTGGCGTTAGACGAGAGGAAACCCCAACACTTGTTTCCAGGAACAAAAGATGTTTGATTGCATGAAATCTGTTTTTGGCCTGGAATGCTAGGAATTCCGCTGTCTAGTGAACACACACGCAGCATGGCTTTTGGCTTACCTCTCTGCCGGTTCGCTTCCTCACGCGCTGCGCGGGCGCGTGCATGCGCAGTGCTAAACACCCAGCTTCTGCGCGTGCGCAGAAGAAAAAAACAAGATGGCGGCACCTACGGCGCCACTGAGAGAGCCGGTTCGGGGGCGTGTCCAGCTGGCCATCACTGCCGGTTCGGCGAGCAGGGGGAAATTCCCGCTACCAGTTCTATAGAGCCGGTCCGAACCGGCAGGAACCCACCTCTGCTTTGCACCATCAGGGGCACCAGGGTGCCAGTAGGGTGTGGTCAAGATGGCAGTCACAATGCTGGGGTCAAAGCTCTCCCTGGTTTTGGGGTGCATCAGACTGTTGTAGCTGCCACCTTGATGTGCGTTTTTTAATATATTTTTTGATGACGTCCTGTGGAAACCCCTGCATGACTGCAGAGGGCTGGAGCTCCGACTTCCTTGGGTGACCTCAGTCCCTGCAGCTTCTGGACCAGTTGAGTAGGTGCACCCACCAGTCGTGGCTTATGGAATGGTTGGCTTCGAGCCACCCATGCTTTATGGGATGTATAGACCAGAAGTGAAAGACAACGGCCCCTCCCACAGGAGAAGCAGCCCCCAAGGAGAAACAGTAGCATCTTTAGGAAAAACAATGGTTCAAGCAGTGACTGCTTCAAATCAAGCCAGCCCACCGAACTTTAGAGAAGGCAAATGGGTGAGAGGGAAACGCTGGATGTCTTTAAGGGGCACCTGGGAATCTCCAGGTCTGCTGGATCTGCAGCTTGCCGAAGCTCCGAGTGACCAGCTACGCGAGGGACCCACTGGATTTTCTGAATTCAGATCAGGCTGCTTGTGGTTCCACATGAAGGACTATCAGAGAGGTTTTGAAGGACTATCAAGAGGTTTTGTTGCATTTTCAGCCTGGGCCATCTGCTTGATTTAACCCCCTTTAGCTGTTTTTACGTTTCCTCTAGTTTTGTACCCCACGCAGCGTCCACTGGTGTCGGCAGCCAATACTTTTAAATAAATAAAGGAGATATTTGCTTTGGTTCATTTTTGCGAGAGCAGAGTCAACCAATGGCCGCTGTGTTTTGCATGCACAGAAAGTTTATTTTAGAGTCAGTTAGGTTTGCAGGTAGACAGGAAGTCCCACTTGAGCAGAAAATAACATTGGCCCCGAGGTTGGGTTTGCTGAAGGGAAGCTAAAAAACGGTAACAAACCTTCCAATTCTGCAGAGCCCACTTCAGTCAGATCTTCCTTCAGAAAAGCAGCTGGCCAGGCAGGCCGGGATTGTTTGCTCCACAGCTCTGCACATCCTGGGCGGACCCCAGGCGGCGACAGCCAGAGAGTCCCGTGACAGCCTTGCCAGGCTCTGGCACTCGTGGCGAGGGGGTGGGGGGGTGGGGAGGCGGAAAACATTTCTCAGCGTGCAAAATCCACGATTCTTCACTTGGCTACAAAACCCGACGTTCCAATACTTTACAACGTTTCTAGCTTTAAATGAAGTTATCTTACTTGGGGGTGTCTACCTAGGATGCTCCTCGCTAACTTTTTCAAAAGAGTTTTTTTAAATCCCATTTATAAGCAACCCAAGATGGTGAATGTTTCTAATCCTCCTTCCCTCCTCCTGTTTTATCCACAACAATAACCCTGTGAGGTGGGTTGGGCTGAGAAAGAGGGACTGGCCCCAGTTGGTTTTTCATGCCTAAGGCTAGAACTCCCGTCTCCCATTTCTAACCTGATGCTTCTACCACTAGACCTGCCATTCCGGCGGGACCTCCAACCCTTATTCCTAGCATAATTCATTTTTAGGGTCTTTGAACGCTTGACTTGACCAAACTAAGGCAGCTCATCTTGGTAATCTTGGGTTCCAGTGGTTATTTCTGGCTTGGGGAGGTTTAAAACTTGCTTCTTACCTTTACAAATAGAGAGAGATATATACTGTGCTGGACAGTCCCTAAGGACCTCATCCTGGAATGGATTGATTTGGAAGAAGAAGTAGATGCCACCTTGAAGGCGGCTCAAGCTATGGCCTACTTAGGCCAGCATTCAATGCCAACCAAAGGTGTGCTGGAAAGCTCTTTTGGCCACAAGGGGCATCTACTGATGCTGGCCACCGGTTTGGTTTCAGGAGACAATGTTTTTCCTAGAAGAACCCCATTGGGTCCCTTTGCTAACCATGGATGGACCCCATCTTGGGGAGTGAGCTGCTGACCCAGGACTTTAAAAAAAAAAAACCTTCAGGAAAAGGAAACGTAGGGAGCGCTTGGCTAAGAAACGGGAAGGAGAAGAGGGCGCAAAGTGAACCAACAAAGCCGGCTCGGAGGAGCGCAGGGGTTGGAAACCCAGAGGGGCTTCAAAGCAGCCCCGGCCCTTCCTAGCAGGGGGAGGGCAGCGCTGGGGGGGGGGGAAAGACCTCACCCTCTCCTGGCACCCGCTGGGCCGACTGGGGGGGGACGACCTGCCAGCATCGCGGACAGCCCTGGCATCGGCAGAGGGAGGGAGGCGTCCAGGATCAGCCGAAATCGCCCCCAGAGACCCCAAAGCGCCCCCGCTCAGCTGGGTCGAGCCCCCCAGAGGTCTGTAAGGGGCGTGCATAAGCGCACCAGCGTGCCTACCGTCCCTGTCCTACTGTCCTATTGTCCTCATCTATCTGTATTCACTTTGATTATGTTTATGTTTATACCTATACCTGCTATCTTGTACATGTTTGACAAACAAACAAACAAACAAATAATAAAATAAAATAAAATAAAATAAAATAAAAAATAAAATAAAATAAAAAAATAGGATAACTATTTATTTATTGAACAAAAGACAAGATATAAATCTAATAAAGAAATTTAAAAATAAATTAAAATTTTCAGTTGTCTATAGCTACATAGTGGGCTGCATACTGATCAGAAATCTGAGTCATTTTTTTCCAGTTTATTATTCTGTT
>QLTV01003123.1:1030068-1044058 GCA_003457575.1 Thermophis baileyi
ACCTCTGCCGCCCTGGCCGGGGCCTCTGCCCAAAGGCCCCCTTCCAGGCAGCTTTCCCGGCAGCCGGGGAGACGGCGCTCCTTGCAGACGGCCGCCGGGGCGCGCGGACTGCGGGGTGGGGGGGGGGGAGGCTGGGACCCAGAGAAGGCCCGCCCGCGCCCCCTCCTCTCCCCGGGCATCTCTGCGGCTCCTCCCCGGTCCCGGCCTCTCTCGGCAGTCGCCGGCTCGCCCAATCCTCCCCGCGGGTGCCGGGGAAAACTCGGGTGGGCAGTTCGGAAGTTTCCAGCGGGGCTGGCGGGTCCTCGCGAAAGCGCCAAGTGGGTTGTGGTGGATGTTTGCGCGGGCTGATGGAGGACTTGGCGTCCGGCTTCCGAAGGCCCGTGACCGGGGAGCCTTTTCGCCCGCTTAGCCGCGGGGGGGTGGGGGGGGGTCTGCGTGCACCGGGCTCCCCCTTTCACTGAGGCCTCTGCACGTGGGTCCCCCGGCCCCACCCGGCGCTGGACACGAGGCCCCGGTTGCCGGCTCAGTCCGGGGCTCTGGAATCTGGCTTGCCCATCAGGGCAAAGGGAGCGGCAGAAAATCCGGTTCCCCCTCTCCCCCCCCCAAAAGCACTTTGCTTTCCAAAACCCAGTAGTTGAAGGAGTCGCCCCCAGACCCGTCTTTAATGCTTGGCAAAGGATGCCCCAAATTCTGTCCCTCTGGTTTCCAGTGCACCCGTCATCCGGAGGTGGTAAAGGATCCAAAAGGAATCTTCCTGCAAGTTTCGACTGGGCACCTAAAGGGTGCCTTCTCTCTCTCTCTCTCTCTCTCTGCTGCACCCCAACAGCTGGGCTCCCCATGGCTCCTGCCAGGGCCTCCCCCTTTTTAGCCTGTGCCTGCTGGCATCGCATTCAGGGTTGGGGTGAGCCTCACCCCTTGAACAAAAGCCTGGCTCCCTGAGAGGTTTGCCTACGGCCAGAATCACTTCTGTCTGTGTGCAAAACTGCCCCCCCCCCATCACCCCAAAGAGCTTCTGTAGTGACAAAGCTCAAGGAAGCCAAAGCACCCCTCAAAGTTGGAGGCTCTTCGGTGAGATTTCTGCAGCACTCCCTGGAGCTGGGTGTGTCCACTGAGCTCTTGCTTGGGGGGGGGGGGAGAAGGTGGGCCAGTTGCCATTCTTGTGGCTCTGATGCTGAGTTTTTCAGCCTAGATAACTGTGGACTTCAACTCCCAGAATTCCCCAGCCAGCTATAAGGTATCCTCAGCTAGCTAGCTAGCTGGGGGATTTTGGGAATTCCACATGTCTTACAGTTGCTGAGGTTGAGAATCACTGCTCTGATGAACCCCCTCCTTTTTTTTTTTTGATGCCGGAAGCCCTAATTCTGGTTCAAGGGTCAGGACTGAACCCCTGCTGGCTTTGGAGAGGGGGAGATGTCCCCTCTGGCCTCCAGGGCATCTTCTTCAATGGGTTGATTCAGGCTGATCTGGAAGTTCCCCAGGTCAAGCCCTGCCATAGACCTACCATTGAGCCTGGCCAGATAAGAGTGTCATTCTCCTCCAGAGCAGGGGGAAGGGCTGCTGGGGGGCAGCAGAGGGGGGAGCACCGGTGGGAAATTCAGGCACCCCGGGCACAAGTAATGTGCCAAGAAGCAGGCCCTGAGCATTTGGGTCAAATGCCGGCAATTCTGCACACGAGGTTTCTCTGGTAGCTCCTTTCATTTTATTTTATTTACGATTCCAATTTATATAACTGCCCATCTTACTTTTATGACTCTGGGCAGCTTACAAACCATTTCTCTTCTCTCTTTTTGGCTCCGTGCCTGCTTAAGCTTTCCTGTCAGATCTCAAAAGTTGCAGAGTTTCAGAAGTGAGCTTCAGCCTCAGAGCCAAAGCATCAAAGGTGGGGGGGGGGTAGCTAGGACCACTTGAGCTCCCTAGACACAGCTGCAGCCACGCTCCAAAATTAAAGCCAAATCTTCTCCTTTAGTAGAGAGAAAAATTCGACTTCAGAAAATTGATTTCTGGTTTTACTCTCCCCTTAAGATGTCCCCCTCCCTAAAAATATTATCGATAACTCCCGAAGCAAGCGGGCCTGAGTGGGCCGAGCAGACTACAGTTCATATATTGCATAATCCCTGCGGAATGTGAGGGTATTGCCCCAAATGGTGCTTCCTGTTTTTATTCTTTTCTGTGGATGAAAAAAAAGCTGTTCAGTATAAGAGACGCCTCTGAATTTACCTTCTTGAAACAGTTTCATTGGGGAGAGCTAGGCGTGAGAAACAAAGCACAGGACATTTTTTTTTAAAGGGGTTTTGATGGCTGTTTTTTTTTTTATCAAACAGATGTGGGAGTCCCCATACTGCTCCCTGCTCCCCACATGGCTCCCTCCCGATGGGCTAGACTACAAGGGCAATCCTGCCAACCGGTTGGGGATGATGGGTGCTTAGCCTGACACCCTGGGAGGCTGGGAAAGCTGGCCAGGGAAGGAAAAAGAGTTGGAACACACACAAAGTCCACTTTCCAAAGGAAGAGGATTCTGGCAGCCCCATGGCAGGCTAACCACTTTCATTAAAAGGAGCTTTCGTAAAACCTCTGCCTTTTAATAAAATTAGCCTGCCATGGGGCTGCCAGTCCTCATGAACCTTGGCTAGCTTCAGCTCTCCTCCTGCAGACCTCGTTTTGGGGGGAGACGTGGGGAACAAAGTAAACTTGCTGAATGTTAGAACTTTGGGGTGAAGTCAAAAGGGCCTCGGGGAAGGCAGAGAATGGCTGGCACCTAAACAAGCTTTGGGTTATATGCTGGAGGGGCGGTCATTCATCTTCCAGTAATGGATTCTACCTGCAAACAAGCCTGGCAAAGTTACCCTCGGTGGAGGAAGAGTTTGGGAGGGACCAACATGGCAGAATTTGGGCATTGCTGCCAAGCTGCCCTGCCCGTTTGAATGGGGGGGGGCCGAGCCCTAGCAGTTTGCACCCCTTGCCTTATGGCTGGACGTGATGCATGAGCTCAGCCACTGGTGGTTTATTCAGCAAACGGTGGTGCGGTTTGATGTGTGATCCCAGGGAGTGTATGTAACTTCAGAGAGAATCTTAGTTGTCACAGCTGTAGCTCTGAGAAAGTCAGAGAGACACATTCTGAGAGAGCGTTGTGGCTGAAGTCATTTGCGTAACAGAAAAATGAAGTAGCCCTGAAAAATCTGATCTTTTGCACCCGATTAGAAAAATGTCAGAGTAGAGGTGGGACGCAGGGTAGAGGTGTTTAAAATTACGCTGTAAATGTTGAATTGCAGTTGGGTTCCACTGGCGCCTTTTCTGAGGAGATTTTCTGCTGCCCTCTTCTGACGGCAGCTTCCAGGAGCCTTCCTTGCCATAAGCTGCCCGCCTGGTCCCTTCCTTGCTTCTTTGGCACGTTTAGTCTCCCTCCCTTGTCAGTTCAGGGTTATTTCTCTGCCTTTACCTGCTGACCATTTTTTCTTCTGCCGGAAATCTGTCAGTGCAGTCCTATATATTACTCCTTAGTAAGGCTCTTAAATGCAGTGAGATTTACTTCCAAAAAACGTGTGGAAGATTGTAGACAGCTCAGACACCAATCTGACAAAGTGCTTATTTTATTATTTGCATATTGCTGTATTTGTGTTTTTGGAAATATGGTAGTAAAAAATGCTTATTTGCCAGAATTACTTCTGACTTGGTATGTAAAGCTGATGGAAGTGACTTGCTGGGACTTCTTCTGTCTTGTGATGACTGCAACATTGTCATAGCAAAGATGCTTTATTTTTGTATACTGTAGTTCCTCATGCCTTGTTGATGTAAAGCAGATGTGGAATATTTGGGGATGTTAGAAATGCAGTTAAGGCTGAGTCTGATCTTGCAAATGTTTTAGGAGAGTCTCTGAAAATACCACAGGGTGGGTTATTTTTAGAGTGAGTGGTCTTAGCTATCTTCCATCTCTCAAATAATGTATCCCTTGCTCATATCCCACATGGCTCAAAATGCTATTGTAGACGTGAGTGGTTATGTCTCTGCTCATTCACCGGAAACCTGGATAATGTCCTTGTAAGGGCTAATCAAGATGGCACAACAACGTGGATTTATTTTTGATTTCTCTTGGGAGGTGTGACATTACAAAAAACACAAGTTGGGGAAAAGGCAAGGGAAAAACCCAAAGTAAGCCAGATACTTCACCCAGGAGGTCCACCTAGGTGGCTGGGGAATTCTGGGAGTTGAACTTCACAAGTCTTAAAGTTACCAAGTTTGGACACCCCTGATTTAAATTGTCTCCTTTCACAGTTTTACAGAAATACTCACTCTTGGTTTGTTTGTTTTCTTTCCTTCTTCTTTCCTTCCATCCATCCATCTATCTATCGCTTGGTTGGCAAAATCTGCATTTTCCTAGCTTTCTCTGAAAGAACTCCTCAACCCACACTGCTTAGGGTATGAAGCCAAGAAGAAAACTTCCTTTCCCCCTGCTTCTAGTTGCGATGGGAGTTGTAGTCCAGCCAATCTGGGGAGGGGCTGGTTTCAGCAGATGATGAACTGGCAGATTTCTGCTAGATGCTACATTTGCCAGCCAGCAGCCGCAAAAAAACTCCACTTCCTTTGCTGTTACTAATGCAACGGCGTCACCTGAAACATGTTTTTGCAACTCGCTTTCATTCTCCCTCCAGTGCAGACATTCTGGATTTCCTGTTATCTCTGACATTTCACCTACTGGATATTAGGGTATATCTAGTTTCACTATGGGAAGTCAGCAGGACACCAATCATCTTGATCTTCCCTTGCAGTTGTGATGGAGGGTGTAGAAAGTGTGTTTGTAATACATTTTAACTGTTGCTTCGACTGTGCACCGAATTTGCTTTGCAAGGGCGGAAGAGTTCCTGACAAAGGAGGCCAGGGGAGGTTTCTTCCAACCTCTCTTCCTGTCCTCTTGGCAGGGCAAGTCTGCCAGAGCTGATGGCTGCAGCAGCTGGCAGAACGGAGGGGGGGGGGAGTTGGAGGGGCAGGATATGAACATCAGCTGACCCGGCCACAGATGATGCAAACGATGGGAGAGAGTGCCCTCCAATTATGCAAACGCCGTCCAGCTCTCTTTTATGGATGGGCATGTTTGCTTTAAAAAAAAAATTTTTTTTTTTTTTTTGCTCTGCGCTGATCATAAACGTAGACTCTGAACATTCTTTCTGAAATTGTAGGAGTTGAATTGTTCGAAACTGGCACTCTTTTCAAAATTAGACGGCGGTTTTAGGCAAGGCGTGATCCTAGCCTCACTAAATTTGGAAAGTGGTTATCACTCTGAATGGGCAACTTGCAGGTGTAACCCAGCGATAAGGGCTGAATTTTGCAAGAAAAAATGCTCAGGAGATTGCAGCCAATACGGAGGTGCCTGCGCGCATTGTTCTCCCCGGGTGAAATACGAATGAAAGAAAGTCCTCCTTCAATATGCCTGCTTTCTTTATTCTTTTCAATGGAGTGTGATTTGAAACCAAAGGCTTGGCTTGGTGGAATTTATTTTCAAGAGCTTTGCACTGCATCTGTCCAAACACTCCCTCCACGAGCAGCCTTGTGGGACAATATTAGCACCCCACAGCAGTTGTCGAGACAGGTTCTTTGTAAGTCCTCAACCCCACAGGGTAGGAGAGATGCCCCGAAGACCCCACGCCCCTCACAACAAGTGTTCACACCAAGCAAAAGTGTCTCTATTCCCTACAACAAATGTTGCCAACAGCTGCTGGGGACACACTTGTGTGCAAAAGAGAACAGCCACAGGGCTCTTGGTTGCACTGCACACTCTTCCAAGTCTAATGTACTAACTCAAAACGTACACATTTCAGAAACATAAATATTGTATTTTATTTGTTAAATTTCTAAACTGACCTCCTCCTCTAAATGACTCTGGGCGGGTTTACATCATCATCAAAAAAATCAAATAAATACATGAGTAGAAGCGTAGATGACAAACAGAATTGACACCTTAAAAATGACAAGTAAAAACAAAAATCGGAGTTACCAATTCAAAAAGCAAAAAAGTATCCAAAAAGGAAATGTTGCTTCTATATAGGAAGCAAAATGGATATTTTTTCTATCCACAAAGTAGCACTTGTTTTTCCTCCTCATCCTTACACCAAAGCTTCACTTTGCTACTTTTTATTCATTCATTCTTTCCTTCCTTTCCTATCAAAACAAACCTGTTCCAGTCCTAGGCTTAAGATGAGAAAAATCCAGGGACTGTGAAGCTTGAAAAAGTGAAGTGTGCATGCTTGCCTTTGGGGGAAAAAACAACCACCAAGTTCCTAGATTCGGCTGCTTCCAAGAGACATCTACTTCAAGTGCCCCAAAATAATTCCAAGCAGCCATGATGGGCCTTCGAGGCGGCTGCTCTGCCCTAGCAGATGTTTTTTGGGTCTCACTTAGCTGCACCAGGGCTGAGTGATCCCCACAGGCCTCTGTGGGCAGCCTTGGGGGACGCATTCCTGAGGATCGTAGCCCTCTGTGGTCTTTGGGAAGAGCCAGCTTCCTCACTTAGGGCACTTGGTACAGAGGAGGCCCTTTCTCCCCTGCGAGAGCCTTGGCCGCTACCTTTAATGGCCAGAAACTCATTTTGCTGTGATTCCAGACATGACCTCCACCTTTGATCTGGCTTCCTGCTTGCATTCCTTTCTCGAAATGCACAAATGCTGAGCTCATTCTGGGAAGTGACTCTTCAGGCAGCTGAAAAACTCCTCAAGAGGCCACTAAGTGCCGCCGGGGCCAAGAATCCCATTCAGGGTTGGGCCTCTCTAGAGCCTTCGTCCCTCGGTGTTTCCCAGACAGGTTGAACTGCTCCCCATAAAGCTTCAGTCAACACATGGAGAGGCAGCCTGGCATCTGTGGTTGGCTTCCCTAAAATGCTTGAGGCTTCGCAAAATAAGTAGAGAGGGCATTTTATAGGCAAGCCAGATTAAAAGATGATTTCCCCAAGAAGCAAATAGGAAGGATTATTGCTGTTGTGGTGGTGGTGGTGAATCTAGAGCTGACTGATCCAGAAGGACATCAGATGCATTTGGAAAGACTGGTCTGTCTGGGCCATGCACAACTGGTATTTAATCCTCCTTTTGTGGACGGTGATGCTTTTCTGAAGAAGTGGCCATTTCCCTCCCCTTCCAGCTCCGTATACAGAATCCGCAGATGCCCCTGTCCATTTGGCTAGCTTGGTCTGAGAAGGGATTTAAATATTGCTCTGATGCAGAACCGAAAAGGAACTGTTGCCTTCTTTGCATTTCAAACCTTCCGTACCTGTACATTAACCCAGGTCCAGTTGGAAGAAGGCCCATTTTTTTGCTCTGCTTTGAAAGGGGGCATGTATAAGACTAGCAACTTAGGGTGGGGCAGCCCCCAAGATAACACCCCCAAACAACCTGCCAGTTCAGACCTGTCCTGGGTGGAAAGCCAACGGACTTCTTATTGTAGTCCTGGATGTGTTATGGTATTTAAAAAAAAACCCAAAGCTATGAGGTCATTTTCCCTAAATATCCACGAGGTGGATCTATAAATAGAGGTCGCCAAGCTTCAGTCTTTGGGGAACATAATGGTTATTTTGGCCTCGCTGGAGTCTGAGGCACACCCAGTTGGGGGTTGTAGGAAAAATAACATCTATCTCTGTAACAGAAGGAGATTACATCTCATTTCCATACCGGCAGAGAATTTGGAACAGGGCAGACTTAAAAGGCCCCAGGAGAAGGCAACCCTCTTCCAGGCCAAGTAACCCACACTGAATCCCCGGCTGGTTGGGCTTCCATTCCAGGAGGATCCAGGTAAATCTGTTCTCTGTGAATATCACCTGGTGTTCTCTGCTTTTGTCTCACTCAGTCTTTGTTTTGGGGCAGAGGGGCTGAATGAGGAATAAACGGAAGGAGGCCACATCTGTGTGGTGACCAGCATGCCTCTTTCCTCCAGCAGCCAGCACATGCGCAATGCGCTTTGTGCATGCTTCGTGCATGGGCAGTGCGCTTCACGCATGCTTTGCGCATGCACAGTGCTTTAAAAAAGCTGCGCATGCGCAGAAGCAAAAAACAAGATGGCGCCGTCGAAAGAACTGGTTCGGGGGCATGGCAGGCCTGGGTCGCTGCCAGTTCTAGCGACCCAGGCCGCCAAGTTACTACCAGTTCTATAGAACCGGTCCGAACCGGGAGGAACCCACCTTTGGGGGGAGATTCATCTTGCAAGCCAGTAATGCTCAAAGAGAAATGCTTTCTGGTAGCCTCTGGGGCAGGGGTCGGCAACCTTAAACACTCAAAGAGCTGTTTGGACCCGTTTCCCACAGAAAAGAAAACACCGGGAGCCACAAAACCCTTTTGACATCTAAAATGAAGATAACACTGCATATATTGTTTTTTTACCTTTATGCTATGTATAAAAAAACTACAGTGTGTTGCATTTATGTAATCAATGACCTGCTACAGAGAAAACCAATTTTTATTTCTGCATGCAACAAAAACATTTTGAACTCCGAAAAAAAAAAAAAGATGGGTCGAAAAGCTCAATAAATCGTGTGCCGGTGAGTGTCGCACATTGGCGGTTGTGACGCATGATTTGAGCGACAGGGAGCCGCAGCAGAGGGATAGAGAAAGAGCCACATGCGGCTCCAGAGCCATGGGTTGCAGACCCCTGCTCTGGGGGGAAACACATGTTTTGTTTTGAAAAAGTCTGGAGCGATTTTCCCCGGCTTGGGATGGGAAGTGGTTAGAGAGTGTCTGGAGTTTTTGAGATTTATCCCAGTTGGGAGAATTCTTGGGTAGCCATCGGGGAGCTGGTGCATCATGGTTAGGTTTATCCATGGCTCTTGAAATAAATCATATTCTACTTAGGAAAACAGTGCTGTTGCTGTAGATAAAATTCGGAGTGCATGGCTCTAGGAAAGAAGCCCAGCTTCGTTAGAGAAAAACCGTGAAGGCTGCATTTTGGTCTCCTTCCTACGAATCCCAGGTGAGACGGGAATCTGGGCTGCCCCACTTCAGTCTGCAGGTAAAATACTCTGAGGATGAAAGACTCACCTTCCCTGGTTGGGAGCATAGGAAGCGAGAGGCGAATTCCATCCGCCTGAAGTGATTTGTTTTCCTTTCGGAAAAGGGTTTTACTCCCTCGTTTCATCTTGTTTTGTCTCAGCCTGAAGTTGTCAGAGCTCTGTTTTCCTGTGTCTGGATCCCAAAGGTAGCCGTTTCTTCAATTCTGTGGTGGATTAGTCTAGACTGGGATGGGGGGCAATTGTGGTGAATTTAACAACCTGTGGACTTCAGCTCCCAGGATTCCTGAGCCACCACCGTAAAACACAAGGATAATAATGACAAAGAGGCACACGATTGTCAAAGAGGAGACAAGAAAGAAGGCAGAAAAGGCGCTCTAGCCCAAAACTAAAAGATTTTTCAGAGCTGCTTTTACCGATTCTGAGCATTTCAGAATTGTAGGGCTGAAAAGCATCACCTGAACACAATGGAGACCCACGTCTGGCCTGGAGCCTATAATAACTGGCTTCGACCCATTCATTTCCTGATGCTGCCAAACTCCACAAAGCGAGAGGCGAGGTTTAAATTTAGCTCTGAGTCACTGGCATGACTCCTCTGCCTCCGAATGGCCGGCAGGTCTGGGAGAGCAGCCACGAAGTTGGGGAGCAGCTTCTTCAACAGCCCACGTTGGAGAAGGCTTGGAGGCTGCTCTCCCTAGGCTTTGGCCCCACGGATGGAAGGAGGAGAGATGGAGAGATGATCTATCAGATCCTTCAAGGGTGGAGTTTGGCTCCAACCCTCAGCATAATGGAGATCACAGTAGCCTTGTGGTTCCTTGGTTGGTGTCCCATCATCTGAAGGTGGGAATCACACGCATTTCATGTGGAAGCCCAACCACAAGCTCAACACTGTTTTAACATGAAATGTGCACACGTGTGCTAAAAACAGGAGCCTAGTCCTGCCTTCCTCAGCAGCATTGACCCTAGTTGGGTACCTCCCCATAAAGTCAAAGCCTCTTCCAAGCCACCAAAAGGCTGCTCATCTCGGTCTTGGGCGATTAAAAATCAAAAGCTGTAAATCATTTGGGGGATGTGCTCCTAACAAAGACACACTGAGCTGGCCCATGCAGGATTCCTTCCCTTGTGACTTCCTGATGCTTAGGAATAAATCCATTTATTTTGGCAGAGTGGCGGTGGTAGAGTCAGCTACTTTTTCATCCTTGATGATGAATTAGTTTAAAGCTTTTTTGCTACCACTCCCGGCTTCTTCTTTTATTCCAACTTCATTCTCATTGCTTTTTGGAGGCTCCCACCCCCCCTCTGCTCTCCCACCCCGTTTGCTGTCCAGGAGGTCTTAGGAATAAGCCCCTCTTTTGCTCCCTGCAGGGTTCAGAAGAGGATTCAGGACTCTTTTCTGTCCCTGGTCAAAATTTGCAGTATTTTCCACCCAGGGGCAAGAAATCCCACCCCCTCCTGGTCTCCCCGCAGGCTTGGAGAGGTGGAGGGAAAGTGGGCTGCTGCTGCTGCTGCTGCATGGCTCTCTCCTCCATTCAACAAAACTGCTGTGTCACCCTTTCCGAGAAGAGCGCCCTCCCCTCCCCTTCTCTTCCCTCCCCCCCCCAGCCTTCCTCCGTAGCTCTTGAGGGAACGGAGTGCAGGAAAGCAAGCAGCTTTTTTCCCTGGCAGAGAGGCCAAGCCTGCCGAGACACGTTCAGGCGGGTGACATGGCAGTGCTAGGAAGCCTCATCCTCTCCTGGTCCTCCTGGTCCAGGGTGTGGCTGGGGAGGCGATGCCAAAGTAGGCCAAACTGGCATCTTTTTAGGAATCCCGGTGCCGTTTTCCCGTCCTCTCATTTTTGCAGGCAATCCTCGCTGGGGGGGGGGGCGCAGAGCTGGCTTTTTTCGGCCTTGCTCAGAGGAGAGGTTCCTCCACGGTTCTCCTCCTCCCATCTGGGTCTTCCAGCTTCTGCCTTTGAACTTCGGGGTGTGGAGCCAGGCAGCCGATCTTCTTACCGTGCCAAGCAAAAGCCGCTTGCTCCCGATTTCAGCATCACGGAAACTCGAGTCCTTAGCAAGGCCCCGCCAAGTTTCATTGAGGAATCATTTCCCAACGAAAGAGCGGCTCCCCCCACGATTTTCCTGCCTCCATCTTGATCGAGAACCCTTGGCCCATTTTACTTGAGTGCCTCCTTTGCGGCGGCCCAGAATTCAAAACTGAGGATTATCTGCCTATTTGGAAAACTTTGAGCTATGAAGGTAGCTTCTCTTTCCCAGGCTAAACCACCCTCGGCAGGGATTTGATTGAAGGAGGAGGAAGAAGTGGTAGTACTAGTGCTAGTAGCAGTTCTAAGAGAAGTGGTAGTAACTTCTGACATCAGCAGGATGCGAGAGAAATGGACTGAATCCTCCCTATTTTTCTGATTCAGGTTGTTACCTCTCTTTCCGCAGAACTCTTTTCCTCTGCTTTCCCCTAGTTGAAAGTCAAATAATAATCATTTGGGCATCTATACTCATCAACCAGGGATGCGGTGGCTCAGTGGCTAAGACGCTGAGCTTGTCGATCAGAAAGTTCGGCAGTTCGGTGGTTCGAATCCCTAGCGCCGCGTAACGGAGTGAGCTCCCGTTACTTGTCCCAGCTTCTGCCAACCTAGCAGTTCGAAAGCACGTAAAAATGCTAGTAGAAAAATAGGGACCACCTTTGGTGGGAAGGTAACAGCGTTCCGTGCACCTTTGGCATTTAGTCATGCTGGCCACATGACCACGGAGACGTCTTCAGACAGCGCTGGCTCTTCGGCTTTGAAACGGAGATGAGCACCGCCCCCTAGAGTCGGGAACGGCTAGCACATATGTGCGAGGGGAACTTTTACCTTTTACCTTTACTCATCAAAGGGTTAAGAGCTCCTGGCTAATGTGTGGCTGGACCACAACCCAGCAGTCCCCCAAACTCTGGGCTGGATGCAACTGAGTCTTGCCGCACCTGGGAGAATGTCTCACTCCGGTGGTTGCTGATCTGCAAAGACCCGAAACGGGAGCAACGTGCCTGATCTTGCGTGGGAGAGCGAAGCCTTTAGTCAACCGATGCTTTCGGTGTTGTGCTGCAGGGTGACAAGGCGAACGCAGCCTTGATAAACGGAGGGGGGTGTCACTGGGTTTGCTCACCCTGCCTTGCGAGGAGCAGGACAACTACCTGACTCCCCGAAAGCTAAGCAGGGTCAGCCCCGATGACTGTTTAAAAGAGGGGTCCTCAGCCCCTGGGCCCCAGCCCACTACTGGCCCATGAGCCGTTTGGAACCGAGCCACGGAAGTGGTGGGCGAGCACGCGCCCACACGCGTCCCCACTTGTGAGAGCGGCAGGCGTGCATAACCACCACTCATGCAAATAGCAATAGCCCTTAGACTTATATACTGATTCATAGTGCTTTTTACAGCCCTCTCTAAGCGGTTTACAGAGTCAGCCTCTTGTCCCCAACAATTTGGGTCCTCATTTTACCCACCTCGGAAGGATGGAAGGCTGAGTCAACCTTGAGCTGGTCAGGATCGAACTTCTGGCAGTGGGCAGAGTTAGCAATATCAATAGCACTTAGACTTATATACCACTTCACAGTGCTTTACGGCCCTCTCTAAGCGGTTTCCAGAGTCAGCATATTGCCCCCAACAATCTGGGTCCTCATTTTACCCACCTCGGAAGGATGGAAGGCTGAGTCAACCTTGAGCTGGTCAGGATCGAACTTCTGGCAGTGGGCAGAGTTAGCAATATCAATAGCACTTAGACTTATATACCACTTCACAGTGCTTTACGGCCCTCTCTAAGCGGTTTCCAGAGTCAGCATATTGCCCCCAACAATCTGGGTCCTCATTTTACCCACCTCGGAAGGATGGAAGGCTGAGTCAACCTTGAGCTGGTCAGGATCGAACTTCTGGCAGTGGGCAGAGTTAGCAATATCAATAGCACTTAGACTTATATACCGCTTCATAGTGCTTTACAGCCCTCTCTAAGCGGTTTTACAGAGTCAGCATATTGCCCCCAACAATCTGGGTCCTCATTTTACCCACCTCGGAAGGATGGAAGACCGAGTCAACCTGGCCCTCCTCCCACCCACCTCGGAAGGATGGAAGGCTGAGTCAACCTTGAGCTGGTCAGGATCGAACTTCTGGCAGGGGGCAGAGTTAGCAATATCAATAGCAATTAGACTTATATACCGCTTCACAGTGCTTTACAGCCCTCTCTAAGCGGTTTTACAGAGTCAGCATATTGCCCCCAACAATCTGGGTCCTCATTTTACCCACCTCAGAAGGATGGAAGGCTGAGTCAACCTTGAGCCGGTGAGATTTGAACCGCCGAACTGCAGCTAGCAGTCAGCTGAAGTAGCCTGCAGTACTGCACTCTAACCACTGCGCCACCTCGGCTCGGTGCTTGAGTTGTGCACGTGCTTGCCCACTGTTCATGTGGAACCATCCCCTCTCCTGCCCCCCCTCTCCGGCCGGCCTGCAAAGGTTGGGGAACGCTGGTGGAAAAGGAAGCACCAGAGAGGAGTGCCAGGAGGGACGGGCAGACGGGAAGTTCAGGAAGGTCTCAAAAGAAGGATGGGGTGGGCTGTTTTCATACTGATGGAGACGTTTCGGCTGGCAGATTCTCGCTGTTGTTTCACCCTCTCTGTGCCCCTGAAGCAAGCATTGGATTTCTGCCTGCCTGCCACTCAGGCAGGTGCAGGGTTGGGCTGGCATCTGCTTTGGATTCTTTGGGGGTAGGAACAGAGGTAGGAAGAGGACCTCGTCCTGGCAGAAGACTGATCTACTAGAATAGAATAGAATAGAATAGAATAGAATAGAATAGAATAGAATAGAATAGAATAGAATAGAATAGAATAGAATAGAATAGAATAGAATAGAAGAAAGAACAGAACAGAACAGAACAGAACAGAACAGAATAGAATAGAATAAGGAATAGAATAGAATAGAATAGAATAGAATAGAATAGAATAGAATAGAATAGAATAGAATAGAATAGAATAGAATAGAATAGAGAATAGAATAG
>QLTV01003123.1:1048150-1067018 GCA_003457575.1 Thermophis baileyi
TTCCTTCTCCCCTTCCCGCCCTCCCTCCCTCCCTGCCGAATGTGCTGTTATAATCAGCAATGTTTGGACCATCTCGTGACTGGGGCTGCTGCTTCTGCCTGACTTCTGAGCAGCTGAATCTGCTGGGGGTGGGGTGGGGTGGGGGAAGATGTTTCCCAAGAGCATTTTTCTCCTTTGGAGGAGGCAAAAATAAATACATGAAATATGTCCCTGGAGAACCCCCCAAAGAAGGGAGGCCTAAGGGACAATGGCTGCTTCTCCAGGTAGGAATGTAAAAAAAGGTAAAACTTTCCTGGAGCGAAGGGCAGTTCAGGAAATACAGGCTCCTGGGAATTCTGCAATACGGGTACCCTGCGTGAGCCACCTTATCTGGGCAGTGGCTAAAGAGTTGGAGAATACAGGAGATTAACCTCCCCAAATGATCTGGTTAGTGGACTTGCTTATTTCATAGCCAACCGATCGATTGCTTGGAAGAGGAGCCAACTTCTCCCTGGGGGAGGAGAGGGGAGCTGCAGGGTGTGTAGATTCCCATAAAATCAGTGGCTAACTTCTTTCTTGCATGCCTTTGAAAAACTATTTTTTTTTTAAATTTAGAAGAGCTGTTTGTTATGCTAGCAAAGGACCCTCCATGCACAGAGCAAGTCTACCTTTCATTTCAAGGTGCTGAGAGCTTTTGTAAAGTATGTTGGCAGATAAGAGCAGCAGGTGTTTCCTTCCCAGCCTGGAATTGGGGAGGGGACTGGGCTCACCCACTCAAAATTTCCGCTACCGGTTCTCCAGAACCTGTCAGAACCTGCTGGATTTCCCCCCTGGGCTCACCCCTCCCTCATTGGAGCTGACCTTAGAAAGCGCTAATGCATTTCTCTCCACCTGTTTTTCTCAAATTTCCAAGGAGAAGTTAAGAGCATTAACTGAGGTGAAGGTGCATCGTGTCTAGAGAATTTTTGTGTTGGACAACATGCATCTGTGTCTCCCACCCCCTCCGTGCCCATTTTGCCTGTTGCACATTTAAAACAGGAAAGGACTGGTGTTCACCGGGACCAAAAAGCATGGGGGAAACTCTGATTGGGCTTCATTTAGAGCGAAATCTCGCCGCTGCAGCTAGTTCGAAATATTGTCGTTCATCTGTGCTGCGCTGTGTGTGTGTTCCGGTCTGTGAGAATTCATTTGGAAAAGATGCACCTGGAGAAAAACACATTCAAATTCCTCCTAGTGTTTTCTTTAGCAAGATGCATGGAAAAGGCAGGCGTTGTGTGCAAAGATTCCAGCAGTCAAACTCTATTCAGTGGAGCACCGATATATGATATATCTCCCACATGTTAGGGTGGAGTCTCTCTAAGGCTTTTTCTCACAGTCTCGTAGTGCCCCAGAGGGGAGGCGTCTCCCTTCGCTGATGGTGGAGACGTTTGCAGTTGGTTGCCGTAACTGTAGCTTGGATCTTTATCAGTCTGGGAACCAAGACTTAGATGGGGGTGGCCGAATGTCTGGGTGCTGCAGTTATTGATTCCTTCCCTGAACAGGGAGTTGGACTGGGTTAAGGTTTGATTGTTGGACTAGATCAAAGAAGAGGGGGTCAACCGATTCTCCAAAGCACCTGAGGGCAGGACAAGAAGCAACGGATGGAAACTAATCAAGGAGAGAAGCAACCTGGAACTAAGGAGGAATTTCCTGACAGTGAGAACAACCAGTGGAACAGAAGTTGTGGGTGCTTCATCACTGGAGGCTTTTAAGAAGAGACTGGAGGGTTACTTGCTTGAGCGGGGGGGGGTTGGACTAGAAGACCTCCAAGGTCCCTTCCAGCTCTATTCTGATTGATTGATTGATTCCCAACCTTGGCCACTTGAAGATGGGTGGACTTCCAGAATTCTGGGAGTTGAAGTCTACCCATCTTCAAATGGCCAAGGTTGGGAAACCATGGACTGGATACTCTCCTTCACTTCCACCTGACCTCACCGTTCACTTTTCCTTCGATTTCTGGAAAAATCAGATGCAAGCCAGCTCCTTTCCAGTATGGAAGAATGACCTTCTTCCCAAGAGACCTTTCAATGCCCTTTAAGCTGACCTTATTCAGCTTAAGCCCACAAATGTTAACGCCACTATGTGTGACCTACAATAAAAGATCACAGTTCCCCCAGAAAGTTTTCCAAACCCCAAGTCTGGAAAACTTCCCAGAGAAGAGAAGAGGCTAGGAACAGCAGTCTCTGCCCTCTCCTGGCAATGCTCCTACTTGGAGTACAAAACCCCAAATCCCAATGGGAAAGATCGGAGCCCTTCAGGAGGTAGAAATGGATCTCTGCCTGTTGATCTCGTCCTGGATCTCCTGCAGCTTCTGGTGTGGCTCTTGGTGGGTCCGGCCTGAGTCAGGCTGATGTCATTGAGGCTGGCGACTTCCTCCAGATTGTCCTCCCGCCTGGGCGTTCCCTGACCTCGGGGTTTACTCCTACTAGTAAAAGCAACACTTAACTAATTAGGGAACGAAGGCCTCCTCCGCTTAAAGACGTAACCGTCTCATCAGCAAAACACAGGTTAAATGGATGGCCTGCAGTTTTGTAAAGTGGCAAATTCTATTCCGTTTCCTGAAATTGAGTCTGGGGCCAACCTGATGGTTAGCGCCTTTTAAAATGAGATAATTTCACGTCATCCGGTGAGCCACGGAGTGTTGCACAATGCCTGGGCTATAAAATAGGGACGAGCCGCGGCATTTTTGGCATAGAGAGAATTTAGCAAACAAGGAAACGGCTCATCCCTTCGGGCTGCGAGGCGGCGGCTGCAGGAAAGTAGGAGATGGTTCAACACCCCCTCTCACCCGCTCCCTGCTTGTTTACCTAGAAGAAAATGGGCCTAAGGACACGAAAAATCCCCACGGAAAAACAGACTTGCTCCAGATCGGAGATGAACCAGCCTGTCTGCCCAAGGAAGGGAGGGAGGGAATGTCAGGTAGTCTCTCCCAACCAGAAGACCCAGCCGACTGGTGGAGCCAATGATTCTCTGGGCTGGAAACATTTTCATTGCACTGGATGGCTTGCAGCTGGGAAAAATGTGTCTGTTGGGGGGGGGGAAACTGCGCCGCAAACAGGGAGGGGGTGTTCCCTGGGCTTCCTCCCAACCAAACCTGCTGGCAGGCGGCAGCTTCCGCCGTGTGATGGTTCTTGTTGGTCAAAAGGCTGCTTTCCTGGACACTTTTTCCCTGGCCAGAAAGGCCCACGGACACACACACACACACACACACCCGGGTTTACTTTTCATCCTGCTGTTTGTGAGTTTTCTCCAGCTTTTCACCAGGTGGCTTAGCCAGGTGGACTGAGCCTGGACCTGGGAGGAGTTGATTCCTTGCCAAGGGGGTGGCTAGCTTTAATCCTGGATAGTTACTCCTACTCCCAAGGGAGGAGAAAAGCCTCTTGGAGACTTCCCTGCTAAAGCCCTGAAACCTCAGTCTGGCCTTGGGGTCAGTTTCGCTTCTCAATCCAGCCCTCCCCCCCCCCCCGCTGCCAGCTGGGTTGTATGTGTGCTCAGGATCTCCGTTCTCTTTATGGGAGGGTGGGGAGAAAGAAGAATAAACCGCACACCACCGAGTGTTTGCTAGGACCTTGGGAACACGATTGCAGGGTTTGTTTATTTGCTTAAGACCTGGATGTCCCTTGGTGACAGAAAACCAGGAGGCCCAAACCAGTTTGAAAAGAGGACGGAATGAGGAGGGGAGCCAACGTGAAGCAGCTGAAGCAGCCACTATTTTAGAGCAGTTGTGGGTGTTAAAAACAGGGTGTCCCTGTGGTTAACAGATCCCAGAAAAAGCACTGATGAATTTCAGGATTTACTGTAGCAAAAAATCAGGAGTCTGGTAATGCCTTCTTTGTTGTTGTTTTTAAAACTAGAAGGTTTTGTGGGCTGTGGCTCTACGTCTTAGGGGTTTACTGTAGTGCAGCGGTTCTCAACCTGTGGGTTGCGACCCCTTTGGGGGTCAAACGACCCCTTCACAGGGGTCGGCTAAGCGCCCGGTAGCCCACCATCTTGGTGCCACACCCCCTTTGTCAATTCATCATGCGCGGGGAGGGGGTTGCGGCGGCGGGGAGGGGGTTGCGGCATTAGGAAGGTTGAGAACCACTGCTGTAGTGTAACGTAGAATCCTTCCTAAAGACTCAAGCATTTCTCCGTGCCAGATGAGAGGTACAACTGTTTAGCCGCGTAATAACACAACCCTGGCAAAATTAATCAGTCCCTTGTGTTGGCTGAATGAATCTTATTGGATATGGACTTGTGTTCCTAATATAGAATAGAATAGAATAGAATAGAATAGAATAGAATAGAATAGAATAGAATAGAATAGAATAGAATAGAACAGAACAGAACAGAACAGAACAGAACAGAACAGAACAGAACAGAACAGAACAGAACAGAATTCTTTATTAGCCAAGTGTGCCTTGGACACACAAGGAATTTGTCTTTGATGCATATGCTCTCAGTGTACATAAAAAGACAAGATACATTCGTCAAGAATCATAAGGTACAACACTTAATGATAGTCATAGGGTACAAATAAGCAATCAGGAAACAATCAATATTAATATAAATCGTACGGATACAAGCAACAAGTTACAGTCCTGCAGTCATAAGTGGGAGGAGATGGGTGATAGGAACAATGAGAAGACTGATAGTGATAGTAATGCAGCCTTAGTGAATAGTTTGACAGTGTTGAGGGGATTATTGGTTTAGCAGAGTGATGGCGTTAGGGAAAACACTGTTCTTGTGTCTAGTTGTTCTGGTGTGCAGTGCTCTATAGCGTCGTTTTGAGGGTAGGAGTTGAAACAGTTTGTGTCCAGGATGCGAGGGGTCTGTAAATATTTTCACAGCCCTCTTTTTGACTCGGGCAGTATACAGGTCCTCAATGGAAGGCAGGTTGGCAGCAATTGTTTTTTCTGCAGTTCTGATTATCCTCTGAAGTCTGTGTCTGTCTTGTTGGGTTGCAGAACCGAACCAGACAGTTATAGAGGTGCAGATGACAGACTCAATAATTCCTCTGTAGAACTGTATCAGCAGCTCCTTGAGCAGTTTGAGCTTCCTGAGTTGGCGCAGAAAGTACATTCTTTGTTGTGCTTTTTTGATGATGTTTTTGATTTATTGATTTTTTTCTTTCTCTCTCTCTCTCTCTCTCCCCCCCCTCCATCCTGCTCCTTTTTTAGGTGTTGTGTTAATGCGCAAAAATGGCCAACACCACACAGATACCCAAAGATGAGCTAGAGGAACTCAGGGAGGCCTTTTCCAAAGTTGGTAAGTGGTTCTGTTCTTGCCTGATGCATTTGGCTTGGACCCGTTTCCCAGAACTTCGTTTTTTGCAATCATAAACATTTTCTAGTACTTTACTTGCTTTTCACCCATTACACTTATTTAACTTCTGATTTGGATAAAGATAACGCTCCCTCCATCGATTTCAGTACAGGTAGTCCTTGACTTAATGAGTGGTCACTTAACAGCCATTTGAAGTTACGACGGACCTCCCCAGAGCTACTTGCAACTCAGTTTTGAAGTTCCAAAGGCTGCCCTACCCCTGCAGTCATATGATTGCATTTTGGGTGCTCGCAACAGGCTCGCAGTTGTGGCTATTTGCGGCCTCTTATGGTCCCGTGACCATGATTTATGGCGTGTTTTATGGAAACCAGAGTTTACTTTCAGTTTCTAGCCAAAAAAAAAAAATGGTCATTGGATACAATGGGTGGACTTAACGACTGTTGTAAAACAAAAGTTGTAAAACCTGGCACATGTTGAGCTGTTGAACCAACTGTGGCTCCAACTAAAGTTCTCAGTCAAGGGCTGAGCTGTATTTGGGGCGCATGTGACAGACACCCTTCACTCACCAAAAGCTGCTCTTCAGGTAAGGTCAGGCCCATTCGTTGAGAGGGAGCGGATCCTGCATACAATTTCTCTCGCATCCTCTGGATGAACAGCTGGGATGGGGCTCTTGTTTTGACAGCCAGAGAAGGATAATACACCCCCACACACACACACACCTTTTCTGTCTCCAAATAGTCTTTATGACTTTACATTTCCTTGCTGGGGGGGGGGGGGGGGGGGGAGTGGCTTTTTTCATTTTGAAATTAGCCGCCAAAACCTGAAAGAGTCAGTCTTGGGGGGGGGGGGGAAGTTCTGCAGAATTTATCTTCCCCGGGAGATTTTTAGTCTCCTCTAAAAAAAGTAGCTCTTGCAAGCCGTAGGTGCTTTGAGGAGAAATAACATCGAAAAAGCTACCGCCAGTTATTGGCTTGCGGCCGAGGGACCGGCTGTCTTTGCCGGCCTCTTGGAAGAGACGCCCTGTCAAATCCCCTCACGCGCGCATGGTGCTGCCTTGCGGGATAGAGAGAGGCCGCCTGACTTGAATCTGCAACTGGGTTTAAAGAGGGAGAATCTTATCCTGCAGAGCATGTGATGCTGGGTTTCCCGAAGGCTGCGACAGAACCTCGTGCTTTGCAAGGTCAGAATTATCCCTGTTTTGGGGGCACAGTTCAGATTCCCCATAGGAAAAGTTAGAACCTTTAGCACCGTGTTTTTCAGCCCCGGCACTGGAGCAGGAGGTGGCAAATGGCCTCCCATGACTTTGGATGTTGACCTTGCAGTAGGACAGGGGTCTCCAACCTTGGTAACTTTTAAGACTTGTGGACTTCAACTCCCAAAAGCTATGCTGGCTGAGGAATTCTGGGAGTTGAAGTCCACAAGTCTTAAAAGTTACCAAGGTTGGAGACCCCTGCAGTAAGGGTGTAGGAGTAAGGGGGCTTCAGATCAGACCCCTGCCTTGTTCCTGCTGTGATTTTCCCAATCTCTCTTTGTCTTCCGCCTGAAAGATCTCAACAGCAACGGTTTCATCTGTGATTATGAGCTGCACGAACTCTTCAAGGAAGCCAACCTTCCCCTCCCGGGATACAAAGTCCGAGAGATCATTCAGAAGCTCATGATCGATGGAGACAAGAACAAAGATGGAAAGATCAGCTTTGAAGAGTTTGTTTACGTAAGGCTGGAGCCATCCCGGTGTTCGTCCTCTGATTCCCCCAAACTCTGGGCAGCGGCTTTTCCTGGGCCCTTCATCCATGCATTAATTCACCCTATTATTCTACCACCCATCGCAGCCATTTTCTGGGCAGCTCTAAAATGTGTAAAGCACCAAAACAATGTTGAAAGCAGCAGAGCAGAGAAAGCCGAGCCAGCAAATTCAGGGGTTCCTCAGAATTAAATTACGGTGGATTAATCCAGGACCTTCTAAAAGGTCCCACCTCTGGGTTTCTCTGCTGCTGAAACCCAAAAGAATAACAAAATAAAAGAGTTGGAAGGGACCTCGGAGGTCTTCTAGTCCAACCCCCTCCCCAAGGTAGGAGACCTTATTGCAAATAGCTGTCCAAACGTTTCTTTAAAATCTCTAGTGATGGAGCCCCCACAACTTCTAGAGGCAAGTCCTTCCACTGATTAATTTTCCAACTGTCAGGAATTTTTTCCTCACCTCTAGGTTGGTTGTCTCCTTGATTAGTGTCCATGCATTACTTCTTGTCCGGCCCTTTAGAGAATAGGTTGACCCCCTCTTCTTTGTGGCAACCCCTCAGATGTTGGCACCCCTGGTCTCTCAGAAGAGTCTTCAGGATTGGTGTGGGACTCTCTTGCCGCCCAGGTCCTCTTCTCTTCTCTTCTCTTCTCTTCTCTTCTCTTCTCTTCTCTTCTCTTCTCTTCTCTTCTCTTCTCTTCTCTTCTCTTCTCTTCTCTTCTCTTCTCTTCTCTTCTCTTCTCTTCTCTTCTCTTCTCTTCTCTTCTCTTCCAGGACTTATTCTGGGTTGTATCCCAGGATTCTACTAGATCCTGGCTAGGTAGACTTTGGCAACTGTGAAGCAAGACCAAAACCTTCTTGGGGCTTACCCCATCCATCTCCAGATGCTTCCACAAGTCCCTGAAATAATTGTGCACATTTACGTTTGCAGATCTTCCAAGAAGTGAAAAGCAGCGACGTGGCCAAGACCTTCCGCAAAGCCATCAATCGGAAGGAAGGCATCTGCGCCATCGGGGGCACTTCGGAGCTGTCCAGCGAAGGCACCCAACACTCGTACTCAGGTGCTGCCTGGGAGCTTCCTCTCCCCTCCTGGCCCTATCAGGCCTGTGACTGGCCCTTTTCTGCCCTTCCTACATCTGCTGTGAAGTTCTCACAGCTGCCCAAACGTCTTCTGTAGACCAGGGGTCTCCAACCTTGGCAACTTTAAGACTTGTGGACTTCAACTCCCAGAGTTCCTCAGCCTGGCTGAGGAATTCTGGGAGTTGAAGTCCACAAGTCTTAAAGTTGCCAAGGTTGGAGACCCCTGCTGTAGACCACACCACCAAGGTGCCCTTTGTGGCCAAAGTCCCAATGGTTAAGCCAGTTTATTTTCTTCTCCACCTTCCTCGACAGACCCAATATCCTAATATCCATTAGTTCTATAGTCCTGGTTCTTGAATGATCTAAAGCAGGGAGAAAGTCTGTCTCAGGATTTTTCTAATACAGGTAGTCCTCAACTGACCATTTGTCGAACTACGGTTCAAAGTTATAATGGTTTCTGGCCAAAAAACCTTTCGGTTCCAATTGTGGCCATAAGTTGAGGACTCTCTGTAATTAATGCAGCATTGATCAAGGGGAGCCCAAGGGGACGAGAAGGGTAAGATGGAGGAGATGGCCTTGCAATGCAAACCCCACCCTTCCAACCCCAAGGGGAGAACTGGCCTTGAGTCTCATATCTACTCTCTTGCCTTGGCAAAGTGTTGTACCCTGTCCCACCCTACTCCTACTCCCCCCAGGTGCCAGTGGGGGGCTTTGAGCTGCAGCATTGGTGGGTTTCCCCCCTGGTGTCACTTGAGTGTTAATCTCAGAGCCTCTCTCTACTTCAGAGGAGGAGAAATACGCCTTTGTGAACTGGGTCAACAAAGCTTTGGAAAACGACCAGGATTGCAAGCATGTCATTCCCATGAACCCAAACACAGATGACCTCTTCAAAGCCGTTGGGGACGGGATCGTCTTGTGGTGAGTCTCCTGCTCTGACTCGGGCGATGCCCATGGTGGTGGGAGGTGGGCAGGAGAAGCCCCCGTGAAGAGGGAGGCTCTTCTCCGTTCTCTCTAACGCCGTGGATTCCCGGGTGGGTGTCCGTTTCCCTTCTTGTTTCCCTGCAGTAAAATGATCAACCTCTCCGTTCCTGACACCATTGATGAACGAGCCATCAACAAGAAGAAACTTACCCCATTCATAATTCAGGTGGGCGTCCATTGTTCCCCAGGTCTTCTCTCCCCACAGCTTAAATAATAATATGCTGGAGTTGTTGGTGATCCAAGGGGGCGGCTAGGCGAGGGAATGGGTTTTGTTTGCTTTTAATTATTAAAAGAGGCTTTTGAGCTGCCTCTTTGTTGGACGTTGAAAGCAGAACCTTTCCCAACAGAAGAAGAGAGGTTGCTCAGTAAATATTAATTGCAATCAAAGAGGAAGCAAGACGGCATTTGGCATCTATTCAAGTGGGGAAACGATCAGGAGCTTTTCAATTAGATTCCCCCCTCTCCCCTTCTTCTGTCTTCCCTTCCTCCCTCCCTCTTTTTCTTCCCTTTCTCTTTCCTCTTCCATCTTTTTTCCTTTTCTCCCCTCTCTTCCCTCCTTGATCAGTTACCGGCGCCTCAAGCCTTATCTTGCTCTGGCAGTGAGAAAGCGACACATTTCTCTGTTGTTTTCAGCTAGCTATCTCTCCGTTCAAGGTTGGCAAGGCAGGGAACGTTCAGCATTTTGGTTTGGAGAAGCATTTGTTTAACGCCCCTCATCGGGTGGCGATGGTGTGGAACAGATTCATGGTCGCTAGAGCCGTCACATCCTGAACTGACCTGAATTTCATGGCCTCAAGACTGCAGATGACTTCCTATTAAAAGACTTCTTCATTTGCAGGAAAATCTGAATTTGGCTCTGAATTCTGCTTCCGCCATTGGGTGCCACGTGGTCAACATCGGAGCGGAGGATTTAAGGGAAGGAAAACCCCATCTGGTCCTCGGCCTTCTCTGGCAGATTATCAAGATTGGCTTGTTTGCCGACATTGAACTCAGCAAAAATGAAGGCAAGAGAGGCTCATCTGAGCTGTGCAACGGTTTCGCAGGGGTTCGGGAGAACCTGTAGCTAAGATTCTGTGCAGTTCAGAGAACCCCCAAATCCCACTCCTGGCTGGCCCCGCCCACCCCTCCCCGCCCTCCCAGGAGTCCCCACGTGGCCCGTTTTGGATGCAGGTAAGTGCAGGGTGTGTGCGGAGGCTCGGGTAGGGCGTAAAACGGGCCTACCGCACGTTCGGGAAGTTCGGGCCCGTTTCCGGCCTCCAGAGGGCCTCCAGAGCCTGGGGAGGCCATTTTCGCCCTCCCGGAGGCTCGAGGAAAGCCTCCGGAGCCCAGGGAGGGCAACCCCCCCCCCAACTGTGGTGCAGGAAGACGACTAAGCCATGCCCACCATGGCCACACCCACCCAGCAACCGGGCAGAGAACCTCTTGCTAACATTTTTGAAGCCCACCCCTGAACGGTGCCCATTTCCACTGTGGGTTGCAGAGGGCATTGAATGGGTTGGAGCATGGCTGGACTAGCCTTTGATGGGGGAAACTTATAGGATGGGATAAACAAGTAATGGGATGGTAAGAGAGTTGTGCTCAACATTTATTTAAGCCCTGTGCAAGGAATGGGATATGCCAGCAGGATGCCCACACTGGTGTTTTTCAAACCTGGCAACTTTAAGAGGTGTGGACTTCAACCCCCAGAATCCCCTAGCCAGCATGGGGAATTCTGGGAGCTGAAGTCCTCACAAAGTTGCCAAATTTGAAAAGAGCTGGTCTAAACAGATATTTAACCATCAGTTAAGCCAAAGTATTTCCTAAATGGATTAGTTCGGAAGTGTACAGTATCTCCTTTCTTTCTACATAAGAATAAGATTACAAATTTTGTTTTCCAAAGGCTGCTAAGCTTTTGGCCAGAGAAGTTTGCTCCCTCCCTCTTAGAATACCAAAATAGACACAGTCTCTCTTGGCCACATCGAATAGACTGGTTTATGCTTCCCATAAATTAAAACCTTTATTTGACCTTATTTTGGTTTCATAATCCAGCATAATAAAAAGAAAGAAAGAAAAACATCTGCCAAGGACTTAACCCTCAAAGTCATTAATTTGCTTCCCTTGTAAATGAAGTTACGAGATCAAATCTAAGGATTGAGATTTAGCAGAGGCAATTTTTAAAGAATTCTAAATAAACCACTTAGCATTAAATTGATTTCTCTGAATGGTTTTGAGAGCCAGCATGCTGTGGTGGTCAAAGACTTGGGCCAGGAGCAGAGAGACCCCTGTCCAAATCCTGCAGACTTATGGGGTGACTTTGGACCAGTTGCCCTCTCAGCTTCAGCCCAGTCCATCCTTTTGCAATTGTGGGAATGAAATGAAGAGGCCTCTCCATGGATCTCTTGGGGCACATGAGGGTTTACATCTACTGAAGAGACCAATGAAGTGTCTTCCTTGGGGAGGGTGAATCATGAATTGGGGGCCTGCAGTTAAGACTTCCCTCTCTCCCCTTTCCAGCGTTGGCTGCCTTGCTGTGTGATGGAGAGACTTTGGAGGACCTGATGAAGTTGTCCCCAGAAGAGCTGCTCCTGCGATGGGCCAATTACCACCTGGAGAACGCCGGGTGGCACAAGATCAACAACTTCAGCTCCGAGATAAAGGTATTGGAGGTCTCGGTGGGAGGAGGTCCATGCAAGTCTTCCAGTTGGGAAGGGGGGCTCGGAGTTGAATGCTCCTCCAGCGAGTGTGGTCTGGATTAAGTGACTTGCATCCTTAGCCTTCTCTCAGTCCAGATTATTGTCCATCTAACCTTCTTAATTCTCTTCTCTCCTATGCTGTCCGGACTTCCTTTCTCTTTCTCTTTCTCTTTCTCTCTCTCCCTCCCTCCCTCCCCCCCCCTTTGGCTTTTTGTCTTTTGATTTTGCAAGCTTTCCGACTTCCAAAACTCTGTCAAGGTACAGTAACCCTTCCTACTTCTGATTAACATATTACATCACATGGGATTGATTCATAACATTGGGCTGGAAAAAAAACTCAGCTGCTGCTAACACAGTCTTTCTCAACTTCAGGCTGGCTGGGGAATTCTGGGAATTGAAGTCCACCCATCTCAAAGTTGAAAGACCCTGCTCTAATCCCTTTTGTCTGGTTCTGCCTCCTCTAGGACTCCAGAGCCTACTTCCATCTCCTCAACCAAATTTCCCCCAAAGGACAGAAGGAAGGAGAACCACAAATCAACATCAACATGTCAGGCTTCAATGTGAGTATGGGTCTTGGTGGCCTGCTGGGAACCTTGGAACTACCATTCTACTAATCCTCTCAACAGAAGCTGTATTTCCCACCCAATGATGTCTGTGGGCAGCATTTGTGGTTATTAGAGGATTCCTCCCAACTTCTCTCATTGTCTTCTGGTTTCAAGCATTCACTCTATCAAGCAACACTTGGGAACCCTTCACCAGGGACACTCTGGCTGATTTTCACTGTCAAAATGCATTTAATTCTTTATTTGAAGACCTTGTAGAAGGAGGTCCGTGCTAGTCTATGATGGTTCTCTTCACCGGGAACTCCTTCTGTGAAGAGCGTCCCAAAGGGGAGGGAACATAAAAAGAAATCAAGATGGCGGCCTCAGAGCCTGATCATGGCTGCCATCTTCACATCCCCGTGGACCCTGAGGTCTTCCAGATCTCAGAGCCTGCCTTTGAAAAGACTTCTCCCAAAGTCTAACCCAACGTCAGAAAATACCATCTGTGCCATTCCTTCCCTGTAGGAGAAAGATGACCTCAAGAGGGCCGAGTGCATGCTCCAGCAAGCAGATAGACTGGGCTGTCGGCAGTTTGTTACCCCGGCTGATGTTGTGAGCGGCAACCCCAAGCTGAATTTGGCCTTCGTGGCCAACTTGTTCAACAAGTACCCAGCCCTCACCAAACCTGAAAACCAAGACATTGACTGGACATTGCTAGAAGGTGAGAAGTTTCTCCTTCTGTGTGATTAATGGGAGCGTGGGTGAGAGAGAAAGAGAGAGGAGGAAGAGGAGAAGGAAGGGAGGGTGGGAGGGAGGGAGGGAAGGAAGGAAGGAAGGAAGCTGTCTTTGCATCTTTGTATACTGAAGACTTCTTCTGCTCTCTTGTTTTAGCATTTTTAGGACATTTGCTTTAGTTTTGTGTCTGTACTGTTGTCGTCTATGTGTAGAGAAGGAAAGGCAGATTCCTTCACTAGCATCTCTTTGTTTCTTAGGTGAAACCCGTGAAGAACGGACGTTCCGCAACTGGATGAATTCCCTTGGTGTAAACCCTCACGTCAATCATCTCTACGTGTACGTCTGGCTTTCTTCCAGGAGGCCTGGTGGACATGACCAGGATCCCATCCGTCAGGTCTTTTTTGAAAACGACACTTCTCAGTGAGCAGATTTCCGTTTTCTTTTCTAGTGACCTGCAAGATGCCCTGGTGATTTTACAGCTCTATGAGAAGATCAAAGTTCCCGTTGACTGGAACAAAGTCAACAGACCTCCATACCCGAAACTTGGGGCAAACATGAAGAAGGTGCTGGAATCTGGTTGTTTCTAAACTAGCCATTTTCAGTTCAATTCAGGGAAATCCTGTTGCTTTGGTTAAAGGAGTTCTGGATGCTCTCCCAAATAGCTGATAGCTGATGCCCACTCTTCACTCCACGCAGGATTGGGCCAAAGAGCTGACGCCCCCCCCCCTTGGATTCTGTGAAATGAGAGCCTCTCATCAGGGGCAAAGCCCTTGCTTGGCTTATAGAAAAGACCAGCTTTGGGGCATTTCAAGCTCCAAAGTCTTCTGGCAAGGAGGGATGAAAAGAAGATCACTAAGGCAGCTTCCTGGCCTCACCCAAGACTTAATTGTGATATCTCTCTCTCTCTCTCTCTCTCTCTCTCTCTCTCTCTCTCTCTCTCTCTCTCTCTCTCTCTCTCTCTCTCTCCCCCCCCCATCTCTCCTCCAATCTCCTTCTGTCTCACCAAACAGCTGGAAAACTGCAACTATGCGGTCGATCTAGGAAAGCATCCAGCCAAGTTTTCGTTGGTTGGCATTGGCGGACAGGATCTCAACGACGGGAACCCGACCCTCACCCTGGCTTTAGTCTGGCAGTTGATGAGAAGGTATCCTTGCATCCATACCACTTAGTCCGAGTCATTTGAGGCTCGCGTTCTCCGTGAAAAGCCTACATTTCTAGGGGTTCAAACACGCCTAGAAGTTCCCTCAGAGACTTGCCCAGTTTTTGTGTGCTGAGTAACTTTTCTGTGTCTCCTTTGCCCAGATACACTCTGAATGTTCTGGAGAACCTTGGAGATGGTCAGAAAGTCAACGATGACATCATTGTAAATTGGGTGAACACGACCTTAAAAGAAGCTGGGAAATCAAGTTCTATCCAGAGCTTTAAGGTGGGTAATTTAGATCTTGTTGTCACAAAGAGGCCAACTTGTGACCGGGAGCATTTGGAGTGAGTGAATCGGGAAATGGACAGACGTTGCTCCTTAGAGCAGACCCTAGAAAAGTGTCCATTCCCCCCCCCCATTCCAGCAGCTGTATTTTTAAAGGCTTACTGAGCATCTGAAAAAAAAAAGGAGTTTTGCAATAAAATAATGCTGAGTTTTCTGCTCATTTACAGTAATAACTTTCCTGGCCATCTTTAGATAGCTGTCTTGTCTCCAGAAAGCAAAGCAATCAGGCATTATTGAAAAATTTATCCTGGACACCACCAGGAAAAGGTTTCGTATCTTTGCTGGCAGAAAAAGAGGTTGGTTGTGCTTTGCACAAACCCTAGAACACCACAAATTTGAGCACTGCTCCAAGCAGACCAGACACATCACCAACTGACCAGTCCTTCTCCAGCGACTGGGTTCCGCCGTGTTCTCCCCCCCCCCATTTAAAATGGGTGGTGTTCATCGGATGCGTCCACCCTTTTCATTGATGTGACCCTCATTTTTCTCTCCAGGACAAAAGTATCAGCAGCAGCCTGGCCGTGGTGGATTTAATCGACGCTATTCAACCCGGCTGCATAAATTACGACCTTGTGAAGACAGGCGATCTCTCCGAGGAAGACAAACACAGCAATGCCACGTGAGAGGCCAGACTTAGTTGCCCTTTCAGCCTTCCTCTGGGGCATGGCTGGTTCAGATGGCACGTTTAATGGGGGGGGGGCTGTTGGTCTGAGCTCCGACTTGGCAATTTGGTTGCAAACATTTCGTCAACATTCGAGGAGACGTCATCAGTGCGCTTTGAATTGTGCTCGTCTGTCAGAACACTGGTCTTTAAATACCTTTTTATGTGATGTAAATTAGTGTGGATATCGTTTGTGACTTCTAAGTCATGGTCTGATTGTTGATTGGCTGTTGTTACATGGTCTTTGGTTTTGAGTACCATCTGTGTAATGTAAATTAGTGTAGTTCGGATGCTTCTGAGTCTGGTTTCGGACTGTTTGAATGGCTGGCTCTGAAACCAGACCATGACTCAGAAGCATCTGAACTAACTACACTGATTTACATCACACAGATAAATAAAAAAGGGTCACATTAAAAAGGTATTTAAAGACCTGTGTTCTGACAGATGAGCACAATTCAAAGCGCACGGATGACGTCTCCTCGAATGGTGACAAAACGTTTGCAACCAAACTGCTAAGCTCGGAGCTCAGAGCAACAGCCCAACTACCAACCCGAGCTACTCATATTCAAACACATCTCAGGCACGTTTAATCTCAGGTGGTGGAGGAAGGCGTCTTCAGTGGTCATGCCCAAGACCTGAGCCATGGCACCAGCTGTGGCTGGCAAGCCATACGAGCTGGGCTCACCCGTTCTCGATTCAAGGGAAGCCAGCCGGACTCCCTCATCTGGCATGTCCTTCGCCAGGGCTCTGCGGGCAGGTTAACCCATCCTGCTCCATCTATCCCCATGGGAGTTTGACTGGTCCAGGGCCTCCTCTGCTGGGGTGCATGCAGATCTCTTGCCCAGTCTGAACGCGCCCCTCTTTCCTGTCGTAGGTATGCCGTCTCCATGGCCAGGAGGATCGGTGCCCGTGTCTATGCCCTGCCAGATGACGTGGTCGAGGTGAAACCCAAGATGGTGATGACCGTGTTTGCCTGCCTGATGGGCCGAGGGCTGAAGCGCGTTTAAAGAGCAAAGACCCCCAGCCTGCCCCCTCCCCACCCCCAGCGCAGATGTCCAACTGAAGTGCTCTGTTCCGCTTCCAGAACGGTGGACTCTCCTTGGCTCAAGGACTCTCCGTTGGGCTTGGCAACCCAGACCAGGAGAGGCCTTAGAGAGGGGACAGGAACCAATCCAGCCACCTCCCTCCCTCCCTCCCTCCCTTCCTCCCTTCCTCAGAAATTTCAAGGTTGCACCTCCTCAAGTGCCCAAGGGAACAATCCGCACTCATGCCGGTGGCCGGCACACCGACCAAAGCTTTCTTTCCTTGTCCAGAGGGGCAGTTTTCGGGAGAGTTGCCCGTCATGGAATTGGCCTTAAGGCTCCCGCCTGACTCTCCTGTCCTGAAAGGAAGAAGGAAAGAAAAGAAAAGTTTCCTTTAAAAAATAATAATAGAAGTTTCTAGTGGTTCAAAGGTTTGAGATGGGCTTGAATTTTTCTTTTTTCTTTTTTAATTTAACCTGCTGTTCAGTCATGGGTGCAAATGCAGTAACATTTTTAAGCCACACCTTTACAGGAAACGAAAACAAAAACCGCTTAGTAGAAATCATACAAAGTTGGGCAAGAAGGCTCTTTTTTTACATAATTTATCCTGTTGTGGAAGCTAATTTGGCACACTCCCTTCTTCACGATTTAGTCACAGAGAAGGAGCGGTGCCACTGAAAGTCTTCGGAGACACCTCTCTGCCTTCTGAGACTCTCAACTGTCTCTCGCTTTCAGTCCGCCTCCTGAAGGACTAGAAACTTGGTTTGGTTTTGATTTCAGTGTGAGTTTCCCGTTTGGGGAAGCGGAATTTGGTGCCCCGCTGCCCCTTGTGGTGCTCTGGCACCTGGCCGAAGCTCGAACGGCTGCCAAGCTCAGTCTTCCTGCAGCCTTCTGAAGTCATGGTGCTGCTTTCATTTGCCTTTACAGCACAACGGTGTTGTCGCTTCCCTTTTCCGACAAAAGCACAACACGTTTTCCTTTGTGCGAGTTTTTTATTTCCACGTTACTCACCATCTCCAAAGGTAACCACCTTGCCTCAGCTTAATTCAGGGGGCCCCAAACTTGGCAACTTTAAGACTTGTGGACTTCAACTCCCAGAATTCTCCAGCCAGCATAGCTGGAGAATTCTGGGAGTTGAAGTCCACAAGTCTTAAAGTTGCCAAGTTTGAAGACCTCTGGCTTAATTGAACCCAGAGAACCGAATTGATGCAATTTTTATGTGTTGCCTTGGTTTTCTTTTGTATTTTGTCTGGACATATTTTTTTAAGTTTTTTTTCCCCCAAAAAACTGCATGGAAACCATTTTTTTTTAAAAAAACCATAAGATATTTAAGTTGACATGAGCTGTTTGTTACAAACTGTGTGAGAAGGGTGCCACAGGTGAGACCGGGCCCATTCTGCAAAAGGCAGGGACTAGTAACTTGAAGAGCAGAATGTGCCGAGATTAAAGAAACTATTTTTTATAAATAAAAGGAAAATGTTATCACCAAAGAAAAGGCTTTTATCCATAGGAGCAAGTATATTCTGGCTTTAGCAATCTGTTAGCTACCCCTAAGATCATCTTGTTACATATTCACAGCATTGGATTATGGTGGCAAAGCAGTTGATGATGAAATAAAAATGGTTTATAAACCTGGCATCCGGATTTCTTTCGCAAAACCTCTTTGAAACTCAACTCTGGCTTGAAATCCTGGTTACGACAGTGCTGGTCTTGGATATTTCTCCATTAAATCCTTCCGCTTCTTCTATGACCAGTCCAGCAACCTGCTAATATTCCTGCCAGTCAGCCGATGGGTTGAAATCAACTTTTAGTCATTAAAAAGAATATAAATCAGGGGCGTCCAACCTTAGCAATTTTAAGACTTGTGGATTTCAATTCCCAGAATTCTGCAGCCAGCATTGCTGGGGAATTCTGGGAATTGAAGTCCACAGGTCTTAAAGTTGCCAAGGTTGGATGCCCCTGATATAAACGGAATGTGAATAACCTCACCACCCCTTCATTTCTGGCTTTGCAGCCTTGGCTCCAGCAGCTGTCACTTCCACCACCACAGCCTGTCCTTTGGGGCTAAACCTGGAGGTACCACTGTCACCTCGGTGGCACCTGCCATTCCAAGTTCATCTTCCCTCCTCGGCCTATCAGGGCCCACACTGTTTGCATCTGTGGACAATAACTTTTAACTTTTAATTTTATTTGACAGGATTGATTTTGTCTTGGTGTGTGTGTGTGTGTGTGTGTGTGTGTGTGTGTGTGTGCTGGGATTGATAGGATGGAAGGAGTGAGTTTGGAATGGTTGAATTGGGGAGGAATGAGGGAGCCGGGGGCATGGAATTGACCCCCCTCTGCTGAGTGTGCAAACAGAAGCAGATGGGGGCTCGGATGTGACCCCCGGCTCGGTATGGGTGCGGTGCCTTGCCTGCCGGGGAGGAGGGAGGCCGTTGAGGTGGGGGAGGGGATCTCTGGGGTGTTGAAGAGCCGGAGTATTGCGGTTATGACTGGGAGAGGTAGATATGGCGGGAGCCGAGGGGTAGGCCGCTCTCGGGGAACTAGGATTCGCTGTCTCAAAGTGATTCCTTGTTCCGGCCCCTCTGGTGCTGGTTCTGGCTCGTCTCATGCTCCTGGTGACTTGGGAGGTCAGGGCCCTGGCCTCAGGCTGGTGCTGCTTAATGGCAGG